>CM046879.1:205588930-206188930 GCA_025667525.1 Glebionis coronaria
TAAATAATTATTAACTCATTATTATTCGTATTAACAAACAAATAGTCCTTAATGATCACGAGCATGAATTTATCAATTTTACAGCCTACACACGTGATTCACCAAATTTATGAATGCTACATGTGTGTTGGTCAATCCAAACGACATCACGTGAAACTCATAATATTCATTACAAGTACTGGATGTAGTGATTGGAATAAATAATCTTCTTCGCGGATTCGAAGTTGATGATAACCATGCCACGGATCAAATCTTAAAAACCTTGTAAATGATCGAACAAATCTTCCATTTCGAGTTATGGATATCGTTTTCGATTGTCAATTTACTCAGTCACGGTAATCTATAAATATAAGGAAAGATAACACCATATCTCTTCAGGATGACCGGCTTGGTATAATAAAAACTTTCTCCGACAACTCTCTATTGTACGGTAATTCCTTAAATTCAGATGGTGCTGACGTACAGTGCATAAGCCACAGGTGCAGCACCGGGAATATAGTCAATACCAATTTCAACTTGCCTAAATGGCAAAAGTCTAGGTAATTCACCAACAATTACTTCCTAAAGTTTCAGATAACATAAACATCTTTTAATAAATTCATATTAACTTCTTCTAGATTACAATATCTATAACTATTTCACAATCATTCACGGTATAGTTTCAAATCTAAATACAGGATAAAATCATCCATCAAGAATTATTTAGATCATTTTTGATAATCAACATCTTATCATTTAGGGGAATTCTACTCGAGTTTCCATTAATTAAGACAATGTCGTCATGTCATACTCAATCAATCCATTCTACTGGCATTACCAACTTTCCAGTTTTATTACCGTCGATAAGATGTGAACTTCTCAAAAGTCTAATAATAACTCACAATCCTTCACAAATTCAAGGATATTAGGAGACATAACTAACCTTAAAAGAGTAAGGTCAACACATAATCTATGCGAGAGAATTTCAAATCAGATACAGACGAAAACATTTAAGGAATACGAATATCCCATGTTTTCATAATTTGAGTACGCATTCGAAAGCTCCTCGGATCGTTACCCAGGTCATTCAAATGAAGTCAAATCAAAAGAAATGATAAGGACGTCGATACATCCAGTCGGGTATCAACACTCGGTAATCAAATACTTTTCCTAAGAATCTCACTACGGGAGAATTGGACAAGAAAGAATTGTTAATTGTCAAAGAAGACAATTTCCACAGATGAGTAAATTCGACTCAGAAGAATAGATGCTACAGGCACATATGTAGGTGTCCCTAACATTATGTCCTTATTTTTCACTTCTTGCAGATCTCATAAATTTTAATCTTTCACAATCTTCAAAGAAATTTAGCGTTTATTAATCAGTTTTATGGTGACTACTAATCAGTCTTGCATAGTCCATTCCAAATTGTATGTAGGCGCGCAACTATATACAATTTCAAGATTAACGATGCAATACTCAGTTCGTCAAAATTTTATCATCATGTTTATAATAAAAACATTTTCATACTTAATTCTTAAATAAGAATCAAAAATAAATTTACAAAGATTTTCTTTATTATGAAAACAATTAAGTTTTTCCAAGGTGTTTTATAAACAGCCTCATTTCGTTAACAATCACTTATAAATCTCCCTTTGAATAATCCTTATAGTGACGAAAATTAAATTTTCTCAAAGGATACCGTTTTAACTTTATAAAAACAATGTGTGATCTGCAAAAGAGTGATGAAGAGTTGTTCATCAAGAACTAACTACAATATGATAGGAAATGAGCTTTATCCAAATAATCATGAGGTTCATGACCTCAATGGCACTCAGGAATACAAAGAGAATAATCCACAACGTAACTCAATCAAGATGAGTACTTGTTCAATGGTTGCATCACTAATGCGAACATTAGGATGAAACAAGAAAAGATAGATAACATCAATACATGTAGGATTTAGCAATCAAAGTTAGTCTTTTCATTAATCACAAACAAGTCAAATTGTACCGTAACACATTGCGTGTCACTATGTCATACAATTCTCAGAACTCATCCTACCAACTGATATCTCAGTTAAGTTAGGGATTTTTAAAAGATACCACAATGAATACTAATCTACAAGAGTCATGAGGTGTTCCACATGTCCCGGAAGATCCATCGGTCCCAATTCAGAAGAAGATTTCTTCAATTTATTTATTGGACACTGGGCATCCTCATTAGTGGACAATGGCCTAGGAACAACCCTTAACACAAACTAACAATCATTTAAAACCTTATAATTCAATCACAGAACTTAATGACTTCCTCTTAACAATCTCATATTCCATACAGGTTAAATTTTACTTTATTCAAGTTTCAACCAATTTTATACTCAATTCGATATCCTACCTCATTTTCCAATACTTCAACTTTATTGTTACTCCTTTAAAGGGCAATATAAGTTCGATATGAATCAATACTTAATTTCCAATCCTATAGCTCTTACAACAACAATTATCAAATGAGTCACTAGTATGAAATGACTCGATCATTCAACTAGACTTCTCGGAAAGGTATTAGTGGCATGAGGCTTTTGGGTAATGGTTCCAATAACAGCCTCAAGTGCAACATTCACCCTTTCAATTTCAATTTAAGAATTGGATGACAACGAATCAGATGACATCTTTCCAGGTGATAACGTTTTGTCAAACTCCACTCTATAAGGAAAGATCGTCATGACATCGATATCGGATTTAATCTCGCCAATTCTTTTTCAATATCACAATCAACTAATATCTACACTTCTACGAATATCAACCATTTGTTGGGATCATAAATATCCACAACTTGGTTTAGATCTAGGATAGCTAGAATTCCTACGAGAATAGCTTCGATTAATTTACTAGGAGATTTAGGGTTACTTGTGACAATCTACGTCGTATAAATACCTCGTATAAAAATCAAAATAATCATCAAACAATCATGTAATAAAATTACATCGTATATATATATAATCCAAGTTATATATATATTAAAATAACACTTCTCAGTCTGGTCTTGTCGGTAACTTAGGAATTCTTCGGCACCGTTATAGTCAAAAGATTTTTAGACATTTTTAGAAAAATGTTTATAGTTAAAAGATTTTGAAATGTTTTATTCAAAACCTTAGTTTTAAAAATCTTTCGTTCTCTATAACGAGAGCTCTGGTACCAAACTGTAACACCCCCAAATTTATACAACTCAGTACAGCGGAAGACTAGTTGGTGTTACGGGATAGCACATTACTCACATCATAGACAACGCATAAAAATCGCGTCGTTTAATAATAAATCATTTCCATTCATAAATATCAAAGTTACATCGGTCCTAAGTCATTATATTTCATACAAAGTTTTACAAAGTATTTGAATGGAAAATATTGTTTAAGTGCGGGCCATGAATTCTTGTCGTCTTCCCGAGAATTATCTTAAAGTACCTGAGATAAAACATGTTAAAAGAAAAGGTCAGCGATAACGCCGAGTGAATTCATAGAGTTTAATAAAATCCATCAATATAATATCAGTATAAAATTATTACTGAAAATCATCTTGTACAAATCATTTTGATAGGCCATGAAATAGCCAAAATCATTTTATACAAATCCTTATCAAAATCATAATATAGGCATTTGCCTTAAAAATCATTATACGAGCCAATGTCGTAAAAACAATCATACAATACGTCTTATGACGTTGTATAAAATCAAATAAAAACCGTTATATGAATATGGTTATGAAAACCAAAACACAAACATAATATCAATAGTATGACCCTGTATTGCTAGTCAGGCAATACATCGTAATTCGGAGCGTCTACTAGTATTTCGTTAAATTTTGGATTATTACAAGCCGCATGACATTGTTACCTTACTAAACCAACAACGGGTAGCTAACCCGATACCAATTTTGCCCATCTAAAGTAGCGTGTCGTCACAAAGGTCACGCTATGGATATCTTCTCATACATAAATTCGCTTACCAATCAATGTGGCACGACGGGGATCAACCGTCAAGGCGCGAACTGGGGTGATCGTCCCCAAATAGTACTATTAAATGCATAAGCGTCTACCAACTCCCGGTAGCTCACAGTTCATGCTAATGGGACTTTTAGTGACATAACCTAACTTTAATAATCCATTTTTATTTCATCTATCGGGTCCTTTAATCATTCATAGGGTCATACAATCGGGTCATTCAATCATTCGGGTCCAAAATCAATAAACAACAATCGGGACAAATGGTGTCCTATTTTATAAAAACTAACATGTTATCTCCCTCGCGGGTTTATAAAATATTTATAAAAACATTTAAAAGAGTGCGAGGCTATGAACTCACGTTGATGTGGGAAGGCGGGTTATCAGCAATTCGGACGTACGGTACGTGCTTCAATCACGGAAACCTAGACAAATAATACTCGTCTTAGACTCATGTCCAATGACTTTATAAAAATAACAATTATGTATACCTATGATGATTATATATATATATGATGATCAAGTGGGTTTACATATCCTCATTTACTCATTTTTTTTGTTATGTGTTGATAACTTTTATACTAGTTTTCTCGTTTTACCTATTTACATGTTTTAGGTCCAATAAGCCTATTATAAGTTTATTAACTTGTATTAATCCATTTCATACTTATATTATCAGTATTTACACTTTACAAGTTGGGCCTAAATGGGTTAAGCCCAATAAGTTCTTTTTATGAGTGTTCATCTTGTTTAGTCCAATTATTAGCCCAAGTATTAGTCCAATATGTTTACTTAGCTCGTTAATGCCCGTATGACCTATAGTTCGGGTTTTATCGGTTTTTACTTGTTATACATGTCTATATATCAGTATATAAGTTTTATAAAGTTTTCATTATACGGGTCCAACCATCTAAGTTTTATTTAACAAAACGTTAATTTTACGGCAATAGCCGAAAAAGTCGTAAAAATCATGTTTATAGTTTTATATCTTATAAAACATAACAAGTTACCATTTTTATAAAATGTCCACTTATTTATCATTGTACATATTTATATAAATAAAATTCATGAGTTAGTGGGTTTTAATTTATATTTTATACTATTAAATTTTGAGTGCTTATATAATAGTATTATACTTTATTTTCCAAAAATCTGATTTTTATCTTCACTTTCACCAAAACTGCCATATCTTGAGTTCTATATGGAGATAGAAGCTCAAATTTTTATCACACAAACTACATGATATTTGCTACATTTAACTCTTCAATAGCTACTGTTGAATCATCTTATAAGTATTTTCTAAAAATCGTCCAAAACAGTGAACTCAGATTTATACCTTAAACTTGTTTTGATCATATCTCACTCATTATTTTGATTCCATTGCATGGCCAACTCTCACATGTGTACAAGACCCATAGCTTACTGTAAATCCATTCTACTTCATCATTTTATCAGTTCATAACATGTTTCTTTACTGTTTTATACAGCCATGTAAATTAATCAAGATTTTAACCTTGTTTCTTATAGTTTTTCACCTTTTTGATCATGTTTATCAACACCAAATCCCCACATAACATTTTTATCATCATATAATCATCATATACATATACAATAGGAAATAAAATACATGTTTACATAATCAAAATAACAAGAAGATGAGGAGGACAATCTTTATATCACCAAGTTGATGTAGGTTATGAGTTTGACATGGTTTTTGATGGAGAAACTTGTGATGAACCGTGACCATCTTCAAGACCACCATTCTTCATAGACACCTTGTGGAAAATCAGCCATAATACTCCATAGAAACTCCTCCTTGGATGTTATAACTTTCACCAATCAATAGGGCCTCAAAAGGACTTCAACATGTATATGAATAACATGGGATTTTGTGGTTAATTTTTATCAAATGAGGATGTTCTTGGGGAGGATGGGACGAACTAGGTGAGAGAGTTGAGAGGATTTTGAGGGTGGTTTGCATGTAAGAAATGGATGGTATGTGTTAGCTTGTTGTTTTGAGGTAACTTGGCTTGATTTGTAAGCTTTAGGACATGTGTCTTAGCTTGTTAGCTAAGCTTGGCACATAAAGGGGGTGAGGTGTAGCTAATGTAGCCGTGCCATATTGGGGGTGGGGCAAAACTTGTTTTGTCTCATCCCCAATTATTTACGGGTACTCCTCGATTCTAGTTTTCTCGATTTGCGTGCCCTCTGGTCGTTTCACGAAAAACGTTTTTATAAATTATGAATCAACGGCACAAAACGAATCTAATAAAAATTGTCTCATCAAAAACGGAGTTCGAAAACATAAATACGTAATCCTAAGGTTTCCGGTTTAGTCGTAAAGGACGTTAAAATAAAAGCGTAAGTCCTAATCTCTTCTCGTAAATTTGTGAGTTTATGAACCAACACAAATTTAAAACTCCAAAATAATATTTACAGATAAATTTATTTTCTGAAATGTCGGACTGTCACCAAAGACGGTGTACGTAAACGTAAGCACGTAACGTCGAATCCTCCGGTTTAAACGTAGTCGACGCTACTTCAAGACGTAAATCCAAATTTCTCCCCAAAAATATGTGAGTTCATATTGTAACATTAAAATAATGTTTTTAAATAATATTTGAGAATAAAATATCAACCATAAATTGACGGATTGTCACAATTTTTGATAGGATTGACATTGTACAAAGATGTGATAGAATAGACATGAGAAAGTGTGGCGTTTTGGGTTGCATTAATGACGAGTTCTTCCTCATTGAAACGAAGAGTGATTTTCCTTGCATGCACATCGATAAGTGCTCTCGAAGTATCCAAAAAAGATCGACCTAAAATTAACGGAACTTTAGGATCGATAGGAATGTCAACAACAATAAAGTCTACAGGATAGTAGAACTTTCCAACTTTCACAAAGACGTCCTCGGCAACTCCACAAGCTAGAATCATAGAATGATCGGCCATCTCGATTGACATTCTTGAAGGAGTGAGATTGGGAAGATGGAGCGATTTAAAAATCTCAAGAGGCATCAAATTAATACTAGCACCAAGATCGGCCAAGGCGTAGCATTCTTCCATGTCTTGTATAGCACATGGGATTAAAAACTTTCCAGGATCACCGACTTTTTGAGGTATGCGGCTTAGAAAAACCGATGAACAACTAGACGATTTTTGCAATTTCTCTTTGTTATTCAACATACTTTTGAAGTTCGCGGCAATCGAGGCATCATGACTAAGGCGTCGGAAAAACTTATATTAAAATGCAAGTCACGAAACATTTTCATAAAAAGTTCAAATTGATAATTATTTCGTTCTTGTGCCTTTTCCTTGTCTCGTCTTGAAGGGTACGGTAAAGGTGGTGTGGGTTGGGGCATAGTAGGCATAGGCATCGGCCTTGGAATCTCGGGTTCCACTATTGGTATTGGTTCAACCGTAGGTGTGGTTTGAGCGGTACTTCGTGGGCTTGGAACGTGCTCCTTTTCTACCACCACCTCGGGTTCCTTCTCTTTTTCCTTCTCAATAGAAGTACTTGGACGAGAAGTGGGTTCTTTGAAAGTTTTACCACTACGAGTAATAATAACCTTCATTTCTCCTTTCGGGTTCACGATGGTATCACTAGGAAGACCACCCGAAGAAGAGGGCTTACACATGATAGCTTCAAACATTTTTCCCATTCGGTCTTCAAACTTAGATTGCCTAGCATCCGCTTTTAAGAATTCTTGCTTAATCTCATGTTGACCTTGCTCCATTTTTTGTTGATTTTGTTGGAGTCTTTGAACATTTCCTTCCATTTTATTAGCATGAGTTTTAAGTTCATTAGCAAGTTCGTTTTTAAGCTCGTTTTTCAACTCGGACCTTAAGCTAACCATTTCACGTTGCATATTGTAAAACTTAGCATCATTAGCCTTAGCATAATTCAAAAATTCTCCTTGAAGATTTTTGGTGTGATCATTTTGAAAACCTTGAGTAGAAGTTTGAAAATCACGGTTTTGGTTTTGGTTTGAAATTTGCCCATTTCCACTTTGATAATTACCCTTGTTGTAATTCCTTTGATTTCCTTGATAATTACCACCTTGGTTGTTGTTTCGATAATTATTAGCATTTTGATTTGGTGGAGCTTGATTTTGGCGGGAACCTTGACCGATTTGGTTATAAGTTCCCGTGGCTACATAAGCACTCGAAGTGTTACCATCCGCGGTAATGCACTCGGAAAGATCATGAGCTCCACCACACGACAAATAACTCTTAGAAACCGCTTTAACCGAAGCGGAATTCGAAGCTTCTTGAGCTTTCCAATGGGACATAAGGCTAGCAAATCTATCAAAAAATCGATTTTCTTCATTTGCCTCATCATGTAAAGCATTAATGCTACGAGACGATGATGAGCCCAATTTGGCAACACTCGGTGTCTTACGAGGGCTATAAACCTTAGCTCTATTCTCAATTATGACCAAAGCTTCTTCGACCGTTTTACACAAAAAATTACCACCCGCGGCGGCATTTAAATAATCTCTTTCATGATCATTAAGTCCATTGTAAAACGTGTCTATTTGGTGCAAGTCGGAAAAACCGTGATGAGGACATTCATGTAACATCTCCTTAAACCTATTCCAAGCCGTTGAAAAACTTTCATTCGATTCTTGTGAAAATTTAGAAATCTCATTTTTCAAATGCGTAGTCTTAGAGGGCGGAAAAAATTGGTTCACAAATTTTGAAACGAGATCCTTCCACGTCAATATAGAATTGGGTGGCTATTTCTCTAACCAAATTTTAGCGGGCCCCGCTAAGGAATACGGAAAAAGCATAATCTTAATCGAGTCATTCGAGACATCCTTAAATTTGCACGTGGCGGTAAGACGATTAAATTGGCGGATATGGTTGTGGGGATTGTCCTTCTCATCACCACGGAATTTGTTGTTTTGGATCATCGACAACAAACCCGTTTTCACCTCAAAATTCTCCGCAAGGATAGCGGGAATCACAATAGCTTCTCCATAACCCTCGGTGGGTGCTTGAAGTAACTCCATCATAGTTCGATTCGCCATGGTAGGTGCTTCTCGTACAATGGGTTCGTCAATAGGAGACTCCTCACTAGAATGAGTTGGAGTGGGAGTTTTGTTCTTTCGTCTACGTGCATGTTTTGCTTGATTACGAGTTAGCATAAACGTCACGTACAACGAGGAGACGAGCAAAGAAGATTCTTTTTGGTGTTTTTAATTTTTCAATTTTTTTGTGGTTTTTTATGGTATTAACTTTTTTGGAAATTGGTGAAATGTATTAAGTAGACAAAAATCTACAAATCTCCTCATTAATCAAATCTCTTGATTAAAGAAGCCTCAAAGAATGAAAACGATCACGTGAAGTGAACGCCTTCGATGACTTTAGAACGATGGTGGAACACCAAATCGTTCAAGAGGGTTTAATCAAATGAAACCAAGAAAATATATATGATATGTAATAATACTTTGGGCGGCAAAACCCTCGATTCACTCTCAAAATAAAATACGCACAAGAAAGCGGAGGAAACGAGGCGGCGCGAAGCACTTAAGAGCCTTTTTCCTTTAGGTCGTGAAATACAACCGCCTTATACCCACCTTATAGTTTGTATTTTTCAAAATCGAGCTTCTCGAAAGTATTTATCTATTTTTGCCTTTTTTCTTTGGTTTGAGATTCGAATACAATGATTGGGTAATGACCTCCCAAGTCAAGGTTGTGATTGCTCACGTATTTTGAGTACTTGTGAATTTATTGTTCTACGTATACAATATAGTAATAGTATTCACACAAAAACCGAAAAACGATAATACGTATTAGTAGAGTGCTACTAATACAAATACTAATTATGGCTATATAAAAAACAACAATTGGTTCAATCAAAACACAACACGCCTCCCCGGCAGCGGCGCCAAAATGATAGTCGTAGAAATACGTCTTTTAGGAAAAAGAGCGTAAAATGGGGCAAATGGGACGATTTAGGAAAACCGTGTGTGAATGACCCTAAAAGTGAGTTCGTTCTCGAGGAGGCACATGTGTTGTGTTGAGAATTGATTAATGTTTGTGATTTTATTGAGAAGAAAAAAAAAGAAAATAGAAATGAGAAAGGAATGACGGTTACGAAAACGGATTAAACTAAGACGAAAAAGGCGATCACGTAAAACCGTAAATAGTGCAAAAATTAAAATTTTAACCTAAAAATTCCTAAAAATTCCTAAAAATCCACAATAATATTCTAAGGGTTTACAAAAAATCCAAACTTGCTAAAACCTTTTAATTAATTAGATAATGACTTTTTAATGCTAATTAAAGCCCTAAAAATCACAATTAATTATTAAAAAGCCCTAAACAAGATCTTAACGTTTGTAAACCTCAAAAATAACCTAATTAAGCTAAAAAGTATTTTTTTAATTTTAAAACAAAATAAAACTATTTTTAAACACTTAAAAACTATTAAAATCAATTAAAACCTAAATTAATTCTAGAAAATAATTGAAAAGCCCTAAAAATATTTGGAAAGTTACAAAATTCCTAATTATGTGTCTACAATCTAGGAAAAATGAAAAAAGTAAAAAAATCAAACTTTTAATTTTTAATAATTTAATAATAATAAAATAATCAAAAAAATTTAAAGTTTATAAAAAATTATAAAAAATTATAAAAAATTACCAAAAATCTAAAATAATGTAACTAAGACAGAAATGCAATTAAAAGTTTCTAAAACCTATTTAATAATTTTATATTAAATTTTAAAGTTGGTAAAAAACCCTAAAATCCAATAAAATAAAAAATTAGACTTTTTGAAAACTTAAATGGCTGTAAACATCAAAAGTATAAATTAAAACCTAAAACTATTCTTTCAGATTTTTAAAATTACTTTTACTATTCTTAAAGTAATTAAATAAAAACGGGTAAATAAAAAATGATAAAAAATAAATAAAGAAAGAGAAAAATCCAAACTTAGGCTAGAAAAATCCCTAATGTAATTCTAATCCTAGGAAAAATGTTAACAAGCTAATAAGCTAAACCAATAAGCTTGTAGTAGCTTATTTAGCTACGGCTTATTTTAGATAAGCCCAGAGAAAAACCCCTTAAGTACAATTTGAATTGAATAATTAGCAGTAAAAGACCCTAGGGCACGCTGGTTAAGACGTTTGTGTGTGGGAGGAGTGGCGCAGGTTCGAGTCCTGGCCACGTCCTTTTTACTTCTTATATTTTTTTTTCTTTTAAAACTTTAAAAACACAACACATAACTTAACTTACTCTAAACACAAATCAAATGACCAAAAGGCAAGGATTAATTCCTTAGAAAACCAAAAAAACGTGACCATATATGAATTATGACTGATGAACATAAGAGTGTTATCTTCACTTGTGAAAAGATAATCAAGAGGACTTGATCTTGGGTTTTTGTGGATGTTTGATGGACAAATGGGCACCCCTATACTCAGTTGAGTATAGGGAGTCAAGACAACACAAAAACAAGCAAATCTCCCAACAAAATCAAACACAAAATTACCAATAAAGTTTCTGATGAACAGTGACCCTTACTTACTTGCACAAATCCGAATTTCAAACTCTAAGATCTTGCATACAAGCTAAGCATATGACTTGCAAACCCTACTCAATCCTAAATAGTCCTAACATCTAGCAGTATTCAAGATTTGATGCACAAAATTCACACAATTCAAGCAGAACAAGGCAGTTGACTGTTTTTTTTACCACTTTTCCATATTTTAAGCATGCATATGGTTTAAAACCTACCCAAACTGAAAACCAAACTAGCCTAAAACCTATTGATACCCTATTGAGTGATTCTAAACTGGTTTTTAACTCAAAATCTTTCAAAATTCTCAGTTAATAAGCAGATCCAAACACCCCTTTAATATTTCAGAAAGTACTTTTTCAAATTAAAATCAACCAAAATCAAACCAAAATGATCCTAATCATTCTAAACTTGCATAATAGCCTAGAATGAACATAATCAACCATATAACATCAACAAACTAACAACTTGCAGTCAAAAACACATAAACCATAAATTTTCTGAAAACTTGAAAAAGGAAACAAGGGACTACCTTGTTGGGCCTACATCCAGGCCCAACCAAGGCTGCTTTGCCTTTTCCAAATAGGCCCGGGCCTATGCTGATCCTTGGATAAACAATATCAACAAAAACCAGCTAAAAGAAAATGAAGAACAAGCACAATAATACACTTTCTGATTTTTCAAACCTTTTAAACCTTTTAAAACTTCCTTTTCACAAATCAGTAACCTTAACCAATGAGTATGTTTTGAAACAAGCACAACTTCAGGAATCCAAGAATATCAATCCACTTTCACTTCTTGAAATTCTTGGATTTCTGAAAATCAATGAAACTTTTTGAACCTTTTTGAAAATGAAATAAACACCAAGTGTTTATCAGAAGAAATATGGAACTCAGAATCTTGCCAACACAACAACAAACTTTTAAAACACAAAAAGGAATTACTTTAAGTTTAAAAATACCAACTTTTATATTAGAAAAAGGAATTACAAATGTTGAGCAAGAAAAACTGGAACAACAAAATACAACCCACATACGGGTGTATTTATACTAGGCTATAGAACAAACTAGAAGCTTAATAAAATATTACAAAATGTGTAAACCCTAATGGCTGAAAAGCCCTAAATGCCCTTGAAGTTCTTGGTCAAAATCGTGCCATGTGATTGATGAAGAGATGCCAGCTGTTGAAAGTTCATCTTGGACGTTTATCCAACCTTTGGGAGCACGAAAAACTTTTGGCATGTTGGATGAGTTGTACACACTTGTCTCTTTGTTCAAACTTGAGCAGGGGAGGGTCCCATGACAATGTGGGGAGGTCGGGTGATGGTTTTCGAGGTGGGAAAGGGATGGGGAGTGGGTTAATTAGGTTTCTGGATAATCATAGCCATTACCCCCTTGATTTAAGGAAATTAAGACCTGGAAATTTAGGGTTTACGGGGGTTTAGAGGGTGAGTTAAATCCTGTTTATGGGTTTAATATTTTTGATAACATGTTTACCCCATAATTCAAAACTGATTAATAAATCAGTTAAGTGGGTTGTGACGTGTGTGAATGGAGGGATTTGATTGGCTGGGGTTTTAAGTGGGGTGACGTGTCATTGGATGATACAGTGATGGGGGTTTGGATGTCTGGCAAAAACAGCCCCCCAAGGTTTCTTCTTTCTTCACTTTGTATAAACAGCAAACAAACTCCAAATCCCTTTATAATAAGTTTGCCAAGTTGACACTTTTGGCACAAAATGTTTTCAAGCTTGTAAACAAGGACTTCAAATGTCAATTCTTCATTCTTCAAGGACTGATCTTGTAATATCTTCAAACTTTAGGGACCCTATTCATAATTATTAATATTTGAGGGGTATAAAGTGTTAATCTTCAAAAGTTGAGGGACCAAACTTGCCAATCTTCAATTCTTCATGGGTATTTTTGGAAATTCCAGATTTGGGCCCGATTCATTGTGCGGTTTCGTTTCCCGTGTTCATTTTTGAATGATTCTTGTGATCTTTTTGTCATTTCCTCAATATCCGTACCTAAAATACACAAGTAACAAACACGAGCATATATTTGGCAGTTTTAATGATATTTAATGCATTTTAAGCCCGATTTAGACGATGAGACTATGTATAAAAGCAGTCTCATCATCTAGCTAAGTTATTATTTGCTCATAAAATCAATAAATTATTGCACTAAGCTCATGATACCGCTGCTAGACATACCAAAAACCAACAATTGCCCTTATGAGGAAGTCTGCCAAACTATCCTGTATAGCAAATATGGTATGCATGTTTGACCATATAGGTTCTAGCAAGTGAGACTTGCCCAGACATGGGATGTTAGTCCCCAAATAGTACTATTTAAAATATTAGCGCCCACTTTCAAGAAATGATTAGCGGTTCACATTAAAAAAAGGGACTTTCAAGGAAGCAGTAAACATAGTGTTAATAATTATATCTGGGAAGCATACTTAAAATACTTGTATTCTAATTTAGCATATATCCCCCTTACGGGATTTTATCATTTTTTAAAAGTAGTATATTAGTGAGGCTATGAACTCACTTTATATCAAGAAATTCTGAATCTTGGCAGATTTATATCTCATACAACAACTTGAGCTAACAATCAAGAACTTGGTCTCACACCAACCCTGTATTAATATATTTGGTATAGTATTAAGTCTTTTGTTTTGAGTTCAATATTCTTAGTTATCAATTATTTATTATTAAAGTTATATTTCATCATAATCATGATATCATGTTTTGGGCCATCATACTTAGAAGCTATTCTATAAACGTTTGAGGAGTGAGGGCACTTTAAATCGTAAACACAACCACTCAGTCAGAACGTAATATCGAGATGGAACATCTTTGTACAAAGTTCCCTACTAACATGATTCATTCATATAAGAAATTCCTTCAAATATTAGTATGTTCTTTTACTATTATATTTTCATTCTTATATTTTCCATAATTGGCAAAAATAGTCCTTATTGATATTTTGGTCATAATTACACTTTTAACCCCTAAAGTTATAGTTTCATTATTTACAGTTTAAACATTCACTATTTAACCTTAGGGTCTCATGCTTTCCAATATTTATTATTATATACTTTACTTTCAGAAAATGACACTTTTGGCCCAAAATGTTACAAAGTTTCAAAAATGACAGTTTTAGTCCCTATACTCATAAAAATCACATAACAACCTCAAAAATAGACGAAATGATATAGGATTTTAAAAAAAAAATTCAAAACACATTTATAATGATAATAATAAAATTTCTCCACAATTATAACTTTTAAAATGGGTTTTATATTATTATTTCATGTAAAATACAAATCTAGGGTTTTAAGACATCTTTAACTTATAACTTTCATTTAAAATGATCAAATGACTTAATTTCTTTTAGATTATATTTCTAACATTATTTTGGCATTGTAACAAGTCTAAGAATTCATTATAACAAGATCAAAGCTTACTTAATATAGTAATTACGTAGGTAGCTCCAAAATGGCTCCTAATAGCTTCTTATGAACTCAACTTGCTACCAAAGCTTCAAAAGCTTCAATAGCTTCTTTCTAGACCTGTTTTCTCGTCTTCTATGAGTACTAGTATGTTTGTAGGAGTGGAAATTTAGAATGGGTAGGAGATACTAAGAAAACGGTATGCAAGTTCTTCCATGGGGTATTCAACTCTATTTATAATCATTTCAACACTTAGGCTACAAGTTTCTATCCTTGAACGTGTAATACATATAGAGTAGTGACTAAGGTTCGCTCGTGAATCTCTACATAAGTTTATAGACTCTAGGATGGAAAATATCTAAGGTTATGGCCAAAAACATTACACGACATGGTTTAGATAAGAATGGTTATGTGTAGCCTTCAAGTAGCTTATGCACCTACTTTTTGGCACTTCAAAATATCTAGGGATGTTCAAAATGTCTGAATTAGGGTTTGAATTTGGGAGGGAAGGATTTTAAACATGTTTCTGGAGGGAAAATAAAAACCGAGTAATAAATTACGGCTTGTAACTTTATGGTTTGTAATTTTAGTTATTAAGGGCTTAGGAATGTGTTTAGTGATGGATTAGGGTATATTTAGGGTTTATAAATTTTGATTAAGAAGTTTGGGTCCTTGGTTTGAAGTTTAACAAAGGTTTGAAGTGAAATTAGGAAGATATACTTTGTAGATTAGGATTTCTAATGATCTAGGGTTTAATCTTAGTAAAACTCTTTATCTTTCACTTATTTGCTGATGTAAACTCAATTTAGGTCTTAGAAATTGTGTTTTAAGTATCTAAAGTGATTCCATACTTGGTTTAATAAGTTATTCTAAGTAAACATGTCCAAAGGGTGAAAATACTCATTTTGACCTAATTTACAAGTCATGCATTGAAATCTTGTAACTTGTGCTTAAGACTTGTCCTAAAAGACTAGGTAATGATTCTATGTGGATTTCTTAATATAAGGGTTTCTAGGCTACTAATCCTAATAACTTTCTATTTTGGGTGATTAGTGTTTATATCATTATGTAATCTTATTCTAAGTCTCATACAGTATGTTCATTACTTTTAGGGTTTGTACATTCTTAGTTTAAGGGTTTATATAGGGTAATCATAATCTAGGTATAATTATGGGAGCTTAAGATCCTATGCTTTGATAACTTGTACTTTATGCTTTATTAACTTGGAACTTGTATTGAAATAAACGTATAATATCATTATGATAATTAGTTGAGGTTTATAATTAGTCGCAAAAGATTAGACTCTAATTTAATGTATAATAGATTTTATATACTATGTAACACCCCCAAATATCCATACTTTTGTTTAGCGGAAGAGTCGTTGGTGTTATGGGATAGCACATTACTCACATCATATACAACGCTTAAAAATCGCGTCGTTTAATAATAAAGCATTTTCCATTCATGAATATCAAATTTACATAGGTCCCAAGTCATAGTATTTCATACAAGTTTAACAAAGCATTTGAATGGAAATAGTTATTTAAGTGCGGGCCATGAATTCTTGTCGTCTTCTCGAGAATTACCTTCAAGTACCTGAGATAAAACATGTTAAAAAAAAGGTCAGCGAAAACGCCGAGTGAATTCATAGAGTTTAATAAAAACCATTAATATATCATCGATATATATTTATTACCAAAAATAATTTTGAACAAATCCTTGTAGTAGGCCATAAAATAGGCCAAAAACATTTTATACAAATCCTTGTCAAAATCATAATATAGGCTTTTGCCTTCAAAACCATTATAAGAACCAATGTTGTAAAAACATCATACAATACGTTTTATAACGTTGTATAAAGTTAAATAAAACCGTTATATGAATATGGTTATGTAAAACAAAACACGAACATAATATCAATAATAAGACCCTGTATTGCTAGTCAGGCAACATATTGTAGTTCAATGAGTATAGCAGTATTTTCGTTGTTGGATTATTATAAGCCGCATGACATTGCTACCTTACTATAGCAAACAACGGGTAGCTAACCCGAAACTCATTTGCCCATCTAAAACAGCGTGTCGTCACAATAATCACGCTTATATAAATCTTCTCATACATAAATTCGCTTACCAATCAATGTGGCACGACAGAGATCAACCGTCAAGGCGCGAACTGGGGTGATCGTCCCCAAATAGTACTATTATATGCATAAGCGTCTACCAAATCCAGTTAATTCACAATTCATGCTAATGGGACTTTTTCTGACATAACCTAACTTAAGTAATCCATTTTATTTCATACATCGGGTCATATAATCATTCGTCGGGTCATACAATCATTCGGGTCCAAATCAATAAACAAGCAATCGGGACAAATGGTGTCCTATTTTTATTAAAACTAACATGTTATCTCCCTCGCGGGTTTATAAAACATTTCATAAAAACATTTAAAAGAGTGCGAGGCTATGAACTCACGTTGATTGGGAAAGGCGGTTATAGGCGATTTGGATGTACGGTACGTGCTTCAATCACGGAAACCTAGACAAATAATACTCGTCTTAGACGCTTTTCTAATGACTTTATAAAAAAAATAACTATGTATATATATGATTAATTTATAAATATGATGATGATCAAGTGGGATTGTACATCTTTATTTACTCATTATAGTGTCATGTGTTGGTAAATTTTCATACTAGTTTCACTAGTTTAACTTCTTTACTTGTCAAGGCCTAATAAGCCTAGTATAGGCCCAACCTTATATTAGTCCATCTTATACTTTTAACATCAGTCCTAAGCTTACATGTTGGGCCCAAGTGGGTTAAGCCCAATAAGCAAGTTTATTAGTGTTTAGCCAAATTAGTTGGATTAATAGTCCAATAAGGCTAATTTGGCCCGTTAATGTCCGTATGTTATAATGCTCGGGTTTTATCAGTTTTTACTTGTAATATGTACTTATATATCAGTATATGAGTTATAAAAAGTTTACATTAGACGGGTCCGACCATCTAAGTTTTAATTGACGAAAACGTTAATTTTACGGTTTTAGCCGAAAAGACGTAAAAATCATGTTTATAGTTTTATAACTTATAAAACTTATCAAATTGCCATTTTTATAAAATGTCTCATTTATTTATTATTGTACATACTTATATAAATATTATATATAAGTTAGTGGGTTTTAAGTTTACATTTTATATATTATTTACTTGAGTGCTATTATAATACTATATACTTTAATTTTCACAAATCGGATTTTTACTTTCACTTTCAACATTTTTAGCATATCTTGAGTTCTACAAGGAAATAGAAGCTCATTTTTGGATGACATAAACTTAATATTATGTGCTACAATTAACTTAGTTTTAGCTACTGCTCAATCCAAGTCTAAGTGTCCCTAACAGTTCTCACAAAACAGACTATTCAGATTGGTACTTCAATATTGTTTTGATCATATCTCACTCATTATAATGATTCCATTGCATGGCCAACTCTCACATATGTACAAGTCTTAATAATTACTGAATATTGATTCATCTATACCATTTTATCAGTTTAAAAAATGGTCCTTTACTGTTTTTAAACAGCCTAATATTTTAAGCAAGATTTTAACATTTTTACATGTAGTTTTCAATCTTTTTAACCATGTTGATCAACACATGATCCCCACACAATATTTTTATCATCATTCATCATCATATACATATACATAATTAAAGAAAATACAAGATTACATATTCAAAATAACAAAAAGGATAGGAAGAACAATCTCTATACCACCAAATTGATGAAAAGATGGGGTTGATGATGAACAAGACTTGGTTTTGGGTAACCAATCTTATGAGATATCAACACCACTTCTAGGATAACCAAGTATTTGTATACTCCTCCAAAAAAAAGCCCTTTATCTCCATATAAACTCCTTGCTAGTTGTTAAAATCACCTCCAATCAATAGAGCTTCAAAAGGGCTTCATCATATGTGTGAATAACATATGATTTCATGGTTAACTTTGGATCAAAATGGGTGTTTTATGGTGATATGGGACGGCATGGATGAGTGAGAGAGAGAGAGAGTTGTGAGTTTTTGAGAGAGTTTGCATGTATCAAATGAGGGTGATTGTAACTTGCTAGTGGTTTTGTGATGTGTTCCTATTTTACAACGTGGCTAGGACAAGTGTCCTAGCTTACTTTGTAAGCTTGACACCTCAAAGGTGTTGTATCTAAGCTAAGCCGTCCCATATTGGGGGTGGGGCAAAAGTGGTTTTGTCTCATCCCCAATTCTTTACGGGTATTCCTCGATTTACGTGCCCTCGGGTCGTTTTACGAAAAACGTTTTTATAAATTATGAATCAGTGGCACAAAACGAATCTAATAAAAAATGTCTCATCAAAAACGGAGTTAAAAAACGTAAATACGTAATCCTAGGGTTTCCGGTTTAGTCGTAAAGGACGTTAAATTATGCACGTATGTCCTAATCTCTCCTCGTAAATTTATGAGTTTATGAACCAACAAAAATTTAAAATACCTAAATAATATTCAAGAATAAATTTATTTCCTCAAGTGTCGGACTGTTACCAAAAACGGTGTATGTAAACGTAAGCACGTAACGTAGAATCCTCATGTTTAGACGTAGTCGATGCTACTTCAAGACGTAAACCCAAATTTCTTCCCATAAATGAGTGAGTTCATAATATAACATTAAAATAATGTTTTTAAATAATACTTGAGAATAAAATATCAACCATAAATTGACGGATTGTCACAGTATTTACCCCTAAACAAGATCTTTGTCCTCAAAGATCGATTTATCTTACTACTCGCTTCTTATAGAGTTAAAGCCATGTGGGTATTTCCTCCACATCCGATCTTTTCTCACAAGTGTAATTCATTACAATATGCGAGTTTCATCAAACATAACTACGAGAATACGATCAGGCTAAATGTTGACTTACTTTCTCTATCCATGATGTTCATGGGTTTTTGATGAATGCAACTTTCGCCGATCCAAACTTTACTAAGAAACAATCAGATTTTCACTTGATAGATATTCCATCAAGTTCGATATACGATACATAATTCACGCATCCCTTGAAGTCCTAGGGTAGATCCAGCTTATATGCCTTTTAAACCAACTTTTACATTATCTCAATGGTCCCATACAACGGGGACTTATTTCCCATGATCTTTTAGATCATCAATTCATTTTTCCAAGGTGAAAATTTTTGGCATAACTTTGCTACCCATCCTGCACATCAAGATCTATATTTCATATTCATATAACCTCTTGCCCACTAAAGTTAGTCAATAATCAGATCCTAATTTATACAATCATTTCAGGTTTCACGGGTCGGGTATCTTGTAAGGTTAGGTTTGTCATCTTAGGCAACCTTAAACCTAAAAGACATGTCCAACTCACCATGGGTGTATATCGGGTGTCTTCATCCCAACTTCTGCTTACATATGCTCTAATATTTAGATCCTCACAAGATTCGATCTCCATCCTAATACGCTAATTATCAATGATAATCTCTCCAAAGGAAAGCGGTCATACGGTTTATTACCAAAGGTCAATCATTCAAACATAAAACAAGACTTCTAGTGTTTTGTATCGTTACTTTACCTCTTCCCTTCGATTCGGGTGGTAAACAGTACTCTCATCAAGGTTCGTTCCCAATGATTTCTAAGCAAATTTCTAGAAATTTGATGCGAAGCAGAGATCTTGATAGAGATGATCGATACAGGCACACTATGCTTACATGACTCCTTTAAATACAAAAGAGTCAATTTCTCCATCAAGAATATATCATTAACGGGAATGATATTACTAGATTTGGTCAGTCTGTTGACGATGATCCAAATCGAATGAAATTCAGATGATGACCTTTGCAATATTTACACGTTTACTAATATATGAGGCGATGTCTGCCTTCATAATTTGCCATCAGTACAACTTCTTCAGATAAAGATACATTAAATCAGAAATGACATGAATAGAATACTTAATCTTATGAGATTCCAACATAACTAAATCTCAAAATCTCCATATTTAGGCAATCCACAAGTGTCCTCTAAAACATTTAACGCCATCGGCTTCTCAATTCTAATGGTTCACATTAGCCGCGAACCCCTTTTATTATCTATATTATCCTTTTTACAAACATCAGCTGTTTTTAAATTGCTCGGCAATATATTTTGCACAGTCATTATTAAGGAACACATCCTAATTGATTCTTTATCCTTTCTACATAATGTTTCGTTATCTATATTCACCTTTCCTGAGGAAGTAATTATCATGACTGCAATTCACTCAGAAATTCTTTCTTCATGTTTTCTAAGTTTTAGTTTCGTCTCAACTATTATTTTTATTAGTTTCGCTCAATCCAACGTTTAAAGCGTTGATAAATATTACAAGTAATTAAATAATAAATATTCAATTTTTTTTATGAAACGTAAATGTAAAAATTTTAAATTTCTTAGTTCGACCAATTATGTAAAAATGTTCAAAATAAATTTAAATTTAATTAACACGATTTTCGTTGATTTATCGAAAATAACTAATAAGATCCGTAAATGTGTGAAAAATATTTGTTTATACTTTGGTCAAAATTTTCTTAGTTGAAAAGCAAAAAATGTCGTTTCACATTCCATGTCTTGGTTTAAACGGTTTCCTCAATCCCTCTTAGGTTGTCTTGAGGTATACACAAACATTTACCCCTAAAGGAGTTTAGTTAAATTATTTGGGTATAAGGAATTATTCCTTAAAAATCCTTTGATAAAATATTTGTCAAAACATATTTGTGCTTTCTTTTTGGTAAAACCCAAAGCCTTAATGGATCTAATATTTGAAGAGTCAATATATTCCATTATCTATTAATCACACGGTCATCTAATGTAAAGGATCAAACCTTAAACCACATGTTAAATACTCAAGGTACATGTTTTCACTACTCGACCAACACAGGGCAGTCTATAAATGATTATTAACTCCTTCCTATTCTTAGAAACAAACAGATGGTTCTTAATGATCACAAGAATGAATTTATCAAATTACAACCTACACACGTGATTCACCATATTTATGGATGCTACGTGGGCATTGGTCAATCCAAACGACATACATGAAACTCATAATGTTCATTACAAGTTCTAGATGTAGTGATTGGAATAGATAATCTTCTTCGCGGACGCGAAGTTGATAATAACCATGTCGTGGATCAATTTTTGAATATACGCTAGAACCATGTAAATGATCGAACAATTTTATCATCTTGGGTAGTGGATATTGATTTTGATCATCAATTTACCTAGTTCACGGTAATTCAAAAAATATAAGGAATGATAACACCATAGCTCTTCATGATGACGAGCTCGGTAGAATAAAAGCTTTTTCAAACAACTCTCTCAGTTGCACGGTAATTCTTCTGATTCAGATGGTGCTGACTTACAGTGCACATGCCACAGGTGCAGCACCGGGAATGTAATCAATACCAAATTCAGCTTGCCTTAATGGCGAAAGTCTAGGTAATTTACCAGCAAATACCTCCTAAAGTTTCAGATAACAGAAACATCCTTTAATGAATTTAATTTAAGTTCTTTCTAGATTACAAGATCTATGACTAATTCATAACCATTCATGGTATAATTTCAAGTCTAAATGCAGGATATGGTTAATAACTAGGTTTTAATTATAAATTTTTTTCTCTTTTCTTTGTCGTATGTCTAATCGAATTGATTACTGGTTTAAGTGCGACTCAGTCGTCTTTTGGTGGAAACAATATTTTTGGTCGTTGTAGAATTAAAATTTGCAAGACTTAAAAAGTAAATGACGGGTAAATAAATCTAAAACTAATTAAAACTTAAATGGTGCAATATTAAAACTTTAGAAGAAAATTAATTAAATGACAGAAAATTAAAGCGCGACGAAAAATTAAATTGACAACGCAATAAAAATAACACTTAAGAAAAATAGCGGGAAAATAAATGCTTGAAAATAAAAGGAAGTGAAAACAAACCTAAGTTGGAACCCGAAATACTGTCACTATCCGAATTACCAAACTTACACTGCTTATCCGGATTCTGGGATGAGATCTTAATTCGGAATAAATCTGTCACATTTATCCGGAATATCGAACTTAGATCCTTTATCCGGAATGATCTCCTGCGGCTTATCCGGAATATGTTTAGACCCTTATCCGGAATTCCTCAAACAAAGCTTATCCGGAATAAGTTGTCACCTTATCCGAAATAATTTCTTAGCGTTACCCGGAATCCACAAGTCACTCTTATCCGGAATGTTATTAACCGAGTCCTTATCCTGAAAAATGTTGGAATCCTTATCCGGAATAAAATTCGATGCCTTATCCGGTATCCATAGATTGTCACTATCTGGAATACTTTCTCCGGACACTTATCCGGAATTCAAATACTTAACCTTATCCAGAACCGTCTCAAATCCACTATCCGGAATACTTGTCCGGAAGCTTATCCGGAAAACTCTTGTCAAGAAGCTTATCCGGAATACTTGTCTGGATTCTTATCCGGAATATGGAGTTTCGAAGCTTTATCCTGAATACCACAAGTGGAGCTTATCTGGAATAAGGTTTGAACCCTTATCCGGAAAAAGAGGGTTTACCAGAAATCCGAATAACAGTTAAAATCAAATAATCTATAAACTACAATTAAGCTAAACACAAATAAGCACTTAACTCAAACTTTTACCAAATCGAACTTAAGAAAAAGCTATAAGACCAAAATTTAAAAACTTTTAAGAAAGCTAAATGATAAAAATATTAAAAATCAACTTTTTATAAAAATTAACTAATAAGCACTTAATCATTTTTAAGAAAAACACAATAAGCTATAAAATTAATAAGCTAACTCAATCATAATCATAAAAACATAACCAATAATCAAACAAGCATAACCATAAGCACAAAAACATAAAGATTAAATAAAACAAGAAAGGTAGAATGAGAGATTAATAAAAACTTGATTAAAGAAAAGATTAAACAACAAAACTAAAAAACACTTACTT
This sequence comes from Glebionis coronaria, assembly GCA_025667525.1. Lineage (NCBI taxonomy): Eukaryota > Viridiplantae > Streptophyta > Magnoliopsida > Asterales > Asteraceae > Glebionis > Glebionis coronaria. Next base: position 205,612,932 of record CM046879.1, read on the forward strand.
GGAACTAAAGGAATTTAAGTGCAAGACAAGTATTTAAAATGACAATTAATTAATATGACATGAAAATAAGGTGGAAAGACTAATGTGTCAAATTAGCTAGCAACTCCTAATGACACATTAGGAGTCTATTTATAGTGATTTGGAAAACTAAGCATGTGTTGATTCATTCTTCTTTCTTTCTCGACTTCTCGTCTTCTGATTTCTTCGACTTTTTCGATTTTGTCTCGGGATTAAGAAACTCGTCTTGTAATTTCTTCATTAATTTAGACTTGAGTTCTTCGGCTTCTATTAAACTTCCGTCTTTAGACCTTTTCTTCGATAAATCTTCAGAATAGGCCTTGGACTTCCGTTCTTTTGGCACCCTTGATCTTTCGACTTCGTCTTTTGTCTTTTTCTTCGATAAAAGCCCGTGAAAGCCCGTGTTATCCCCCACTTTCACATTTTGATCCTAAATCACAACAAAAACACAAACCACGCATAATTCTGACATTTACGACATAAAATACACGTTTTGGCTTGGTTATTATTGTAGTTAAATGGTAAAAGGAAGGGTGTTTACACACCTATCAAATCCCGTACACTTGAACATTGCAATGTCCTCATGTAATGCATTAGTTACAAAGCAAGTTTTACATTTTGCATCATAATCAATCCACATTGGCCTTTATTAAAGAGACAAAATATTTAAAAGAAGGAAACAAGTAAAAAGATCAAAAACTTACCTTAGGGTTTTAGAATGTCATGAATGATTATCATCCTCAAGTTTCACATTCCCCAAACCAAGCTTAAAAATGAGATCATTGTTATTATAAGTTAGCAAACTAACACAAACTCATGTGGGCCAATTATTCACTTGGACTCCCTAATTCCTAGGTGTATCTCTTATATTTTATTTTTGTCTTGAATGATCACAAGGATGCATTGTTGACTTATTTTGATAGTTTATTTAGGCCGAAAATAAAGTAGGACGATTTAATCAATAGTTAGCTAAAGGACAAAATCTTTTAAAACTGCTTCTCGGGACCTTATAAAGTTCATATCTTGGCATAACTCGCTTCATGATTTGAGACCTTTCTCGGACCGATATTTGGCAGCGACTTCATACTTCAAATCTTGAGAGACGTTCATGAAATAATGGTCATAATAGAAATTTCTTCACTTGAACCTTTTTTTGAGAGATTCTTCATATTTGGACCACGACTTCATGATTTTTCTCCAATCTTTATTTGGGATTTTGATATACAACGATCCGCCTCCTTTTCGGACTTGGATCTATTTATCCTCATACCTTGTTAGGGTCTTTTTGGATAGACTTCTCCATGATCTTTAGGGGATTATTTGCTTTTCGTCATGTGTCTCGATCCTTCATATTGATTCTTGATAAATGATTCTTCACATCACTTTTGGATCTTTAGCAACAAAATGTAGCCCCCATGCCTTGTTAGGGCCTTTTCGGACTCGCCAATCTTCGCATCCCGCTTCAATAAGTTATGCCTTGGCTATTAACTCTAATCGATACCGAGCAACTTTTAAACGATCTTGGGATAGAAGCTAAGTAACTTTTCAAATTGTACAACCTTATTTATTGCAGATAAATTTATTAACAAGCGATGGGAGAATAGGCTTATAATCAACTCACATAAATTCATGAAAGAATACAAAACTTATAATTGACTCTACCATCTCTCGTTCTCCACAATTTAAAATCTCAAGGAATGAGACTCGTGGATGCTTAGCCAATTAAATCAAAGTTTTGAGTTTTCGAGTCATCTATAGGATCTTGCAAATTCTTAGACTTTTTCAAGTTTAGAAATTGCATTTTAAAGTTACCTTGATAAACGACTCTCTAGGATCAATTATAGGAACTTGCGAAAAGTTCTTGTTCTTAACCCGTGAGAGTTAAGACTTTCGCGTTTTAAAGTTCCCGATATAAAAGCCTAGCAAAACTTGACTTAAACACGTTAAGGATACTAACTAGAGTAAACTTAGATAAGTAAACTCGGGTTGAGTCAAAAGATTCACAACGTTTAAGAATTAAAACCACTTTATTAAAATTTATTCTAGCAAAGAAAGAAAATAACTATAACAAGGGAAAAACTAATAGGCCAAAATAGATCAAAAATTTTGAAAAATGTCGAAATATTTATTTTCCGGTTAAAATGAGGACAAATACATGGAAAAGGCCACTTAACTTCGATACAAGTCCCGCCTACACTTAATATAAACATTGTCCTCAATGTTTAAGCATGTGGAAGTAACCTCCCCTACACTTAGGACATTGTGCACTTTGTTTAAATCTTGCTAAGGAAGAGACAACTAAAGTGATTCCTAATTTAATATTGGAAAATATAAAATAGAGAATCAAAAGAGTTTAGGATAGAACCGGAAAGTCGGGTACACAGGATCACGGTTCGTCAAAAGTAATCAAGAATGGATTTTTGAAAGCTCGAATCCCTGCACATGATAAGAAAGAAAACAACAAACACATACTAGGGTCTCCCCCTACACTTATTATAAAAATAAGAGAAAAAGGATAGATAGTGCGGGTTGCCTCCCGACAAGCGCTTGTTTTTGTTAACCGAGTCGTGAGCCTGACTCGACCTTGATTAGCATAGGAAGAAGGTTGAAAAACATCCACCAGGATCAAATACATGGTTTTCGTCCATCAAATAGCACAAACTTAAGGCGAACAAGGCAATCCAAAGAAGAGTAGACAAGGTTCCCTTAAGCAAAGATGGAGCACGGTGGTAGCAAGTGTGAAGAGGTGCAAGCATATCTCCAAAAGTTTCAAAAATCTTTCCTTTTATTTCATCAGATGGATACTAAGATGGCTTAAAAAGTGCAATACCGTGGTTGAACACCTTTTTCTTTAGGGGAAAATAACACTTAGGCTCAGCAGACCTTGAAGAAGATCCGATCATAAATCTCACAATCTCATCCACAGAAGGTGGATATAGAGGTGTCAAGACATAAGTGCTGCGGATATCGGTGTCGGCCAGCTTTTTCTCCATTTGAGCGGGTTTGTTCATATCCAAAGTAGGATAAAGACCATAATCATCAAAGTCCAAAGGAGGAGCATCACTCTCATTTGGGAAGTATGTGTTGATAAAAGTAGCAAAGTCTTCCTCAAATGAGTAGTCATCCAAAGTAAGATCAAGTGTTGTTGGCGGAGGATCTTCATCATGTGAAGAATCACTCGAAAGAGTATCAGCCTCATCAAAATCATCATAAGTGGGCATGTCGGGATACTCAGATGTAAAATCATCATAATCTTCTCCATTGGAACTAGAATCGTCATCATAAGCATCAAAGATTGGTGGAGAATCATAAATTGGTGGAGGATCAGAATTGGATAGAGAATCATCCACATCATCTTGGAACAGTGGATTATCATAGCAAGAATCGAATAAAGGATTGTTGTAGACGACAAAATCATCAAGCACATTAATCATATTTGTTGATTCTCTTCCATAGGATTTGTTTGTGATCTTCCCCATTTTGAACACTTGTGCATCATTCCCGACCCTTAAGATTAACTCACCTTCGGCAACATCAACTAAAGCTTTTCCGGTTCTTAAAAATGGCCGACCAAGTATTAAAGGAATACGAGGGTCCATTTCATAATCAACAACAACAAAGTCGACTGGAAAAGTGAAGGTGCCAACTTTAATAAACACATCTTCGGCAATACCAACGGGGTAAGCGAGAGTGCGCTTTGCAAGCTCAAGAGTCATCTTTGTTGGTGTAAGGTCGGGTAATGATAGTGTTGTCCAAACACTTAAAGGCATCAAATTAATAATTACCCCGAGATCAGCTAGGGCAGTAAATTCTTCGGTTTTGTTAAAATTGCACGGCAACACAAAACGACCAGGATCTCCAAGTTTTTCCGTAAGTTCTTTAAGAATAACCGCAGAACAGTTTTCATTTAAGCGTGTGTTGACAAGCTCAACCAGCTTTTCCTTCTTGTTAAGCAATTCCTTGAATGCTTTGATGAATTTTAGCATGTGGACAAGTGCTTCAACAAGGCTAATGTTGAAATTCATTTGAGAGATCATCTTCAAATAGTTCGACACTTGAATGTCATCCTTGGTTAGCAAGTTAGGCTTGTCCAAGCGAGAAGGATAAGGAATATTTGGTTTATAGGTGGAAGGTGGGGTTGGTGAAGGGTTCTTCTTCTTGGGTACGTTAGTAAGAGGTGGAGACGGTAATGGAGAACTAATACTAGGCGTGGGAGTAGGAGGGATAAATGGTGGAGGAGGAGGTGTGGATGGAGTAATTGGGGGAGGGGTAGATGGTCCTACTACGGTTGCTCCACTGCGTGTAGTAATAGCACTCACATTCGCTCTTGGGTTGGTGACGGTGTTTGAAGGTAGAGAGCTCGAAGTAGAGGGTTGAGTAGTTGGTAAGAAACTTGCCAGCATATTCTTCAAATCATTTGTTTGAGTGCTGAAGGAGGTTTGTATATCATGTCGAAGCTCGGATCTAATGTCATTACCTTGCTTAGTGATATCCCCTTTCAAATTGATAATTTGGCTTTGCAGATTCTTAATTTGCTCTCCTTGGGTTCTCATTAAAGCTTCAACATCTTGATTAATGGGTGGGGCTTGTTGAGCGGGTGGGTGATAAGGATTAGAAGATCGAGGTGGGTTTTGAGTGCTTCTATTATAGTTGTTGGGGTTGTGGTTTTGAGGAGAAAAATTAGGTGAAAGATAGTTGGTAGAACGGTAACTTAGCAAATTCCGATCACCTTGAGGTCGGGCTTGGTAATTTTCCGTTGAATAGTTACCATAAGTCGCATACACGTTTTCTGGATTGCCTTGAGTAGAAGGACAATCAGTGTATGAATGAGGACCACCGCAAGTCTCACAAGAAATTGCTACAGCTTTAACTTGTTGTTGTTGGTTTGTAGCGATGAGCAAGATATTTTTGTTCATTTCGGCCATCATGCGGGTGAATTCGGTCATGCCGGGGTTTGCTGAAGTAGAAGAAACATTGACTCTCGGGTTGTTCCTTGAAGATGCGGAGGAATCCCAATTTTTGTGATGAGTAGTCATGTTCTCAATAAGCTCTCTACACTCCTCGGATCTTCTTTTCATAAATGTGCCACCGGCAGCTGCATTAATAGTATCACGATCACGAAAAGTTAAACCAATGTAGAAAGTATCAATCAACGTAACGGGGAGCATGTTGTTGTTTGGACATCGATCGATCAAAACATTATATCTTTCCCAAGCATCAAAGAGAGATTCATCGGGTTCTTGCATGAAACCGCTGACTTGATTTCGAAGGCTCGTGACCATGGATGGTGGAAAGTAGTGCGACAAAAATCGTTGAGTCATGTCGTCCCAAGTATGAATGGAATTCTTCGGGAGACGATCAAACCATTTTTCGGCGTGGTGGGATAAAGTATGTGGAAAGAGCTGTAGGCGAAGGACATCCATAGTAACACCGGGCAACTTCATGCTTTGAGTAATAGTAATGAATTTGTCGATGTGCTTGTTGGCATCATCATCAGGCAATCCGCGAAATGGATTAGTTTGCACTTGTTGGATCATGTGATGCTTCAACGAAAACTCCGGAGCCCTGATTTGCATCGGCGCAATCGGTCCTCCTCGTCCATACATTGTGGGTTGACAAAGCTCCTCCATTGTTCTAAGGTCGGCTGGGGGAACATTGTTGTTGTTATTGTTGAGGTGCGGTGGGTTATTGATGTTGTTCACACCTGCCATAGCTAAATCTTCACGAGTCTCGGGCTCTGGATAAGTTGAAGATCTAGTACGCATACACCTGCAAAAGCAAAAGAAAAAGATACCAAAGCAATAGTTAATATATATACACTATGAAAATAAAAATAAAATCTTTTAGGATTTTTGAAAATTTTTAATTTTTATGGATTTTAACAATTTTTAATTTTTATGGATTTTTGGAAATTTTTAAGCAAGCAAAATAACGTTCACGAGTGAACGGATCCCAAAATTCAACACGTCTCTCACGGAAAACCGTTAATCTTTACGAAAAGAGCCGGCAGTGGCGCCATTTAATAACTAGGTTTTAGTTATAAAATTTTTTCTCTTTTCTTTGTCGTATGTCTTATCGAATTGATTAGTGGTTTAAGTGCGACTCAGTCATCTTTTGGTGGAAACAATATTTTTGGTCGTTGTAGAATTAAAATTTGCAAGACTTAAAAAGTAAATGACGGGTAAATAAATCTAAAACTAATTAAAACTTAAATGGTGCAATATTAAAACTTTAGAAGATAATTAATTAAATGACAGAAAATTAAAGCGAGACGAAAAATTAAATTGACAACGCAATAAAAATAACACTTAAGAAAAATAGCGGGAAAATAAATGATTGAAAATAAAAGGAAGTGAAAACAAACCTAAGTTGGAACCCGAAATACTGTCACTATCCGAATTACCAAACTTACACTGCTTATCCGGATTCTGGGATGAGATCTTAATTCGGAATAAATCTGTCACATTTATTCGGAATATCGAACTTAGATCCTTTATCCGGAATGATCTCTTGTGGCTTATCCGGATTATGTTTAGCCCCTTATCCGGAATTCCTCAAACAAAGCTTATCCGGAATAAGTTGTCACCTTATCCGAAATAAATTCTTAGCGTTATCCGGAATCCACAAGTCACTCTTATCCGGAATGTTATTAACCGAGTCCTTATCCGGAATAATGTTGGAATCCTTATCCAGAATAAATTCGATGCCTTATCCGGAATCCAGAGATTGTCACTATCTAGAATACTTTCTCCAGACACTTATCCGGAATCCAAATACTTCACCTTATCCGGAACCGTCTCCAATCCACTATCCGGAATACTTGTCTAGAAGCTTATCCGGGAAACTCTTGTCAAGAAGCTTATCCGGAATACTTGTCCGGATTCTTATCCGGAATATAGAGTTCCGAAGCTTTATCCTGAATACCACAAGTGGAGCTTATCCGGAATAAGGTTTGAACCCTTATCTGGAAAAAGAGGGTTTACCAGAAATCCGAATAACAGTTAAAATCAAATAAGCTATAAACTACAATTAAGCTAAACACAAATAAGCACTTAACTCAAACTTTTACCAAATCAAACTTAAGAAAAAGCTATAAGACCAAAATTTAAAAACTTTTAAGATAATTAAATGATAAAAATATTAAAAGTCAACTTTTTATAAAAATTAACTAATAAGCACTTAATCAATTTTAAGAAAAACACAATAAGCTATAAAATTAATAAGCTAACTCAATCATAATCATAAAAACATAACCAATAATCAAACAAGCATAAACATAAGCACAAAAACATAAAGATTAAATAAAACAAGAAAGGTAGAATGAGAGATTAATAAAAACTTGATTAAAGAAAAGATTAAACAACAAAATTAAAAAACACTTACTTGGAATTAAAGGAATTAAAGTGCAAGACAAGTATTTAAAATGAGAATGAATTAAAATGACATGAAAATAAGGTGGAAAGACTAATGTGTCAAATTAGCTAACAACTCCTAATGACACATTAGGAGTCTATTTATAGTGATTAGGAAAACTAAGCATGTGTTGATTCATTCTTCTTTCTTTCTCGACTTCTCGTCTTCTGATTTCTTCGACTTTATCTCGGGATTAATAAACTTTCGTCTTTAGACTTTTTCTTTGATAAATCTTCAGAATTGTCCTTGGACTTCCGTTCTTTTGGCACCCTTGATCTTTCGAATTCGTCTTTTGTCTTTTTCTTCGATAAAAGCCCGTGAAAGCCCGTGTTTTCCTCCCTTTTCACATTTTGATCCTAAATCACAACAAAAACACAAACCACGCATAATTCCGACATTTACGACATGAAATACACGTTTTAGCTTGGTTATTATTGTAGTTAAGTGGTAAAAGGATGGGTGTTTATACACCTATCAATGGTCATCCATCAAGAATTGTTTTGATCACTTTTGATAATCAACATCTTATCTTTTTGGGGATTTCTACACGGGTTCCCTTCAATTAAGAGAATGTCGTCATGTCATAATCAATCAATTGTAAAACCCGTAAAAATAAGGTCATAATTTAATTCTATTTTTAATTATTTTGAAGTATTTTATAACGTGAAATATTATTATGTTTAACGGTTTAAGTTGAAACCAATATTAAATATAATATTTTAATATTTTGACGAGTAACGAGGACTACTAATGATCGCGATACCGACGGATGCCGAAAATTTTATATTTTATTATCGATCATTTCGATATTTAATACTTTTGACGATATCGTTTTAATTACGTATCGAGTCGTTATATTATTATTTTTCGTGTGCGTTTAAATTTTTAAGTATTTCTAAGAAACCCGAGTCCCGTAAACATTTTTAAAATTGACTAATAGTTATTTCCCGCTTTTTAGCTAACTATTTTCATTTTTAGCCACAACTATTGTCAAATTTCAACCAAGGTCCCTACCCCACTATATATAAACCCAAATCAAACACACACACACACCATTTTACCACTTAAATTTTTTCACTCATCATCTCTTTCTCTCTCTAAATTGCCGAAACCCACCACCACACCCCAAACACATACAAATTTCAATTTAACTCAAGATTTAGGATGAATTAAGATAAACTAAAGCCAGACCCATTCTTATTTTTGATCAAGGATCACATTGGTATAAGAAATTATTACATGCAAGCACTTTTTATTTTCTTGATGTTGGTAGGTAGAAGCCATGATCATGCATGGTGTTTTTAGCATGATCCATGGTGGTTCTTGCTAGAAACTTTGTTAAAAACTTCATTTTGATCTAAAGGTTTTAATTTTTATTATGATTTGGATGTTATGGTTGATGTATGATGATATTAGGGTATATTAATGATCATTTCTATGGTTGGTTTTGATCAAAAAGTTGATTTTGTACAAGATTTTAATAGTCATTTTATAATAGTATGTAAAGTGTAAAATCCGAATTTTTATGTTTTGAAAATGGCTTAACTTATAGCCTAGGGTTGTAGATAATTTTATTAGCTTCTATTTGATATAAGGTAGAGCTTTTAGCTCCAAACGAGCGCGAAGTTATGATGTTTTGAATGATTGTGTACCGGGAGACGAGTATCGGCACTACAAATAGTTGTTGTCGATATTTGGATCGAATCTCGGGGACTCAAAATGGAAGTTTTGAAATATGTAACCTACTGATAATGAGGTTTTTATTTTATAGGTTGAGTTTACTTTAAAACCCGAGTGTCGGTTTTGTAAACGGAGTCATTTAAATAAGTTAAAATGGTTGTATGAAAAATTAACAGAAATCTGTCCGAATTTTGTAGTTTGAAAATGAGTCGGGTGAGGGACTTTAATTTCATTTGATAAACTTGTAGGAGGACTTTATATATATAGTAAGTTAGTTTATCGAGTCGTTTCATAAACGGTTGACAAGTTTAAAAAGGGGTAAATAAGCTAGTACATGTAGTATGTGCCGGCGGACTTTGTTAAAAGTGTAAAATGGTGAAGTAAATGTGTAGTGGAGTATAATGAAGTTATTTATATCATTTTCTCTCGAGTTTGTCGTGATTTTATGAGTCTATTTTTATATTCTTATGTATGGTTTATTTCTCGAGTCTATTATTAATGAACGCACCTTATTTAATAGGTTGCGGTTCTCGTGTTTGAAAGGCATCATCTATCGTCGGCGATCGTCTCATTACCACAATTGGCTATGGTGAGTCTATTGCCTCGCTTTATACTAGTTATTAAATGATTTTAAACCCGCGATGGGGAATACATGTTTTTATAAACTTAGAACACAAGTCTTTTATGGTATGCTTGTCCCTCTTTGAATGGACCCGTGGTTGCCTTTAAATTGCATTAAGTGATTGCCATTGTTAAAGCCTCAATTATGGACCGTTAATTAACCTATGATGGGTTAACCACTAGTACAATTAATAGATCTATGGGGTAAGCCACCCCGGTTCAGTTTGTGTGGACTTGTCACAGAAGCTTAGGCCCGACCTCCACACTGTTCGGACATATTGTATTGAGAAGTCAGGTATACGGCAATGTACCAATAATCTGGAGGTAACCGACAATTAATATATCTCTCGTCTTATTAGACTGATATGGGAGTGTCTAAGGGCTCGGTTCCATGAGCTTATTGCAATTTATGCTATATACAATTATTATTGTTGATGCAAATTAGTATTCGATGCTTGTTAAGCATGCCACAAACTTATAACCTTTCCTTGTGTTCCAATTGATTACATAAACCTATAGATTCACTCGGCATTTTTTGCTGATGTTTTACTCACATGTGTTTCAGGTAATCAAGAAGTGGAAGCTTGGAGGTCATGGGAATGAAGTTGTGCACTGCTTTTGTTGTTCAAACTCTTTGATTTATTTATCGTTCCATTTTTAAAACAAACTAATATGTTATTTTAACTTATCTTTTGGTAACGATTACTTGGGACTACGCTACTCTGATAAATATTTTAGGAACGATAAATTTGAAACGTCTCTTTTCGAGTCGTTCTTTATAAATTATGTGTTATTGTATCATTGTTTACCACCCAAAGATGTATTCCGCTGCGTGTAAATTTGGGGGTGTTAAAGATTGGTATCAGAGCCATGAGTTATAGAGAACTAGGTCTTTATTTTAAAAACCTAAACTATAACAATCAGTTTTTATTTTTCAAAGAGTAGGTACACATGACTTCGCGTGACTTCAGGTTCAAGCTACTTCTGAGATTACAACTTTAGTATGCGTTATTACGTATACCTTATTGGCAAGTATTTATAAATAAATACTATGATCCATTTCTGGATATATATTTATATCTAGGATCCTTCAACGATATATATTTATGTCGTTAAACTTTTCGATAAAAGTTTATCATTTATTAATAATTAAATTAAATAAATACAATGAATTTTTTAGATCTTTCTGTATTTATTTTTGAAGTATTTAAATTGCTTTTATTGCAAAATTTTATATTATGACCTTACATACCTTCATCTGCGTGAGCTATGTTCATTGTTTAACCCTTTGAGATATCTATATAGATATCCAAATTGTTTTCCAGCTGTTTGTGCTTGGGCGTCTTGAAACGTAGTCTCTAGACCATTGTGTAGCTCAATGTGTCCCTAGAAAAGACTAACCGCTATTGCGTGTGTCATACATTTTGAAACATTTCCTATAATCGTGTTGAATAATATAATGGTTTTTCTTAACATTTTGTTGATTTTTATCACAGTTTTGCACGGTATGTGAAGATTTAACTCATTGACATTTATATGTATCGACTCCGAAGTGTACTGTTTGCTTATATCTCGGTAACGTCATCATCATTTTATAAATCATCGTCTAGATTATGGCGCTAGATTGGAATACGATTTTACTTCTATAAAATTGTATCATTTGTTTTTCATTAACCTTCTTGCTCCCGGAATGTAACCTATGAATGTTTCATTCTTTTCTTGTTATGTTTTGTGTTTTTGGACAATCGTGGAACCAAGGAGATTTGCCTACATTGCACCTTGAAACTTAAATTATGGACGTCATTCACCGTTTTGCTTCCTAAATTTCGTGTTGGATGCCTTGAAGCATCTTCTGTCATTCATTATGCTATATTTTTATTTGATTCTCATTATGAGATTTAATTTTCGTTGTTGTAAAATCCACAAGACATGTGTGTATATATATATTTTTTGAGCCGTTTGGAAGTGTCGAAAAATACATTTTATGCAGAAACTGCAGGGGCAGTATAAACAGGTCAAGACTTAAAAGTAAAACATGCGTTTTTAAAATAAAATAATCAGACCTGCACAGAACTTGTAGGGGTATTTTGGTCATTTTATATTGAGTTTCAGGTCTCGAGTAAAACTAGAAAGTCATCTGAAACATCGATTTGCATCAAAATGCTTTAGAGCCTTGGAGATGTCATTTATCGGGTCAATTAATCGGCTCATATTTAAAAGTCAAATCTGAAAAGAAAAAAAAAATCGGAACATGGGTTTTAAACGTTTCTAAGCAGTTTTGAGTTCATTTGAGATCGTAAAATTTTAACAAATATTATTTTACAACTAAGGAATACTAGTTGCATCTGAAAATGTTTAAAAATAGAAACATTTCAGGATTAGCTATTACCGGATTAATGGTGTAATTTGAAAACGAATAATATACTTTCTTAAAAGCATGTTGTGTCAAGTATCTTACATAGAATACACATATGGATTTATTTATTCTTTTTTATATATGACTCATTTGTCATTCGATGTTATTTTATTTATATTTTCTTCTAACCTTCCACTGATTTGGGTTGAGTTTTGAAGTTTTGCCTTCACATTTTTCTTCGACATTCTCGTCACGTATCTCATGGCGTTTTCGTCTAAACCATATAACCTTTTGAAACCTTAACAACTTGTAACCATTTCATTGGTTGTTTTATGAGCTACTATTTCCCACTTTTTGCAAACCTTTGGATACTTTATACGTTGTTATAATGTCACCTTATAAATAAATCTGATATTGTTTTACGATTATTTTCACCAATTCTTTTTACTTTGGTCTTATAAAATACTTTTCGTAACATTAAAAGTTGCTTATTGAGTATCTCACAAATTACTTGTAACCCATAAAATCATAAACTATTTTTAAAAATTCCATTTTTCAAATGGCATGGTTTATATATAAACATAAGAAACGTAATACTTTTCGACGAAACTGAGCACTACATTGTTATTCCTAAATTATACATGGCCTGATCACCTATGTCTAATTTAGAAGGAGCCATGCTAGCCTGAATAGTAGTCACCTTAAAAATGTTGATAATAATCAACTTTATACTTGTATTTATTAAAGATAAATAAAATGAAATAAAGTGAAAAGAAGTTTTGAAAACCTTTATATTTTATGCAAGTAGCACAATTTCTATGCATCCTCATATGTTTTGCTTACCTTCTCTTGAATGAATTACGCGCTTACAAATATGTTTTAACTCGACGATCGTTTTTCTACTAGTTACTTCATTTTATCTTATAACTGATTTCATTTGACCGTTCGTCTAATTACTAACTGTTGATAAATGACTTGAAAGTCTCGATGTTGTATCCTTCCTTCTTGTCCAATCTTCTTTATGCGACTGGATAGATCTTTGGAATGTCTCCGCACGTGAATAATGAATTATCACTAGAGTGATTTCCGTATATCCGGGATGACATCCTTCACTCTCGTTTGTCTCGAAATCCACTCTTGTGAACCGTGTTTTGACTTCTCTCTTTAAGCACTAACATCGTTCATTTGATTTATTTTAATTACAAGTGACTATTAGGAATTTTCTTTTATTAAACATTTTCTATGGATCTTATTTCCGATCATGTATTGACCACCGCTAAGTTAACGAGCTGATGTTGTTGAACCACCGACCGCACTAACAAAATTGACAACTTGTTTAATCTATTATTTCTTATCGTCTTACTATCAACGCCTTTATTTTATTATTCTCTTTAAGAATTCTTACGACATTTGCTTCGTCCTCTTTTGTACCGTTGATTTCGTACTAATTGTTGCCCATTATTTTCATTCGTATTCGTTTGTTATCTTGTCACATTTTGAAACCTGAATATATCCCATGCGTTTATTGAATTCATTTTTATCTCGTTCTGTTCCTCGTATTGAAGATCACTATTTTATTCTGAGTTTAAAATGAATCTTGGGAAGTAGTGTATAAGAAGAAACGATAAGTGTCACCAGGATTTATGCGTGTATTTGTGGAATGACTGAAGACCGAATCTCTTAATGAAAGGAGTTAATAAATTCGTTACAACCTCGAGGAGTATGTTGAAGCCGTCACCGCAAGTGGAACGACTCTTGAGATCAAGTGGTTATTATCAAGGGTTCGTTCAAGGTTTTCTCGATGATTAACAGTGGAGATCTATACTCGATGTTTATGTTCGACCTTTTCTTTTTATGTACTTATGTGGTATGTGATCTAGTCAAATGATCGTAAGTTGTGAGATCTTGAGACGGCATCATCCGATGACGTTCGATCATGTAGAACACATATTATGAAATATCTTCTTGACTTTCAACGATGATGTTTATTGAGACTTTAATGCGCGTTGGCGAAAGTGAGATGGTGTCTTTGTATTATCTTTTGAGTAGGGAACCGCGTGAGCACCCTCCGATAAAGAAAATGTTTTCTTGTTAGTTCTTTTAGATGTGTGTTCATGGGAATCCGGCCAGTGGCTATCCTTTAAATTGCAACATTCCTTTTAACTGGACTTACCCGAAAATCCCGTCATCTATTCTTGTCATCAAATTAGCTTCGTGTGATTCATTAAATTTTCATGTGTCGAGCTTGATGGGTGACTGGTGGATTAGGATTTATTTATTCCTTTTTGGTGAGATACAACTTGACGACAAATTGCGTTTTGTAAAAGAACCAGTGGAGATCGTGGATCGAGATTCATGTGGGAACGTGAGGACTTCTTTATAAGGAATGCCCTCATCCTTCCGGGTAGTGAACAACTCGTGTATGAGGTGAGTTGAGCACCGGGACGTCGCTCCCTTATGGTGGCGAGGATGTAAAACCCGTAAAAATAAGGTCATAATTTAATTCTATTTCAATTATTTTGAAGTATTTTATAACGTTAAATACTATTACGTTTAACGGTTTAAGTTGAAACCAATATTAAATATTATATTTTAATATTTTGACGAGTAACGAGGACTACTAGTGATCGCTATACCGACGGATGCCTAAAATTTTATATTTTATTATCGATCGTTTCGATATTTAATACTTTTAACGATATCGTTTTAATTACGTATCGAGTCGTTATATTATTATTTTTTGTGTGCGTTTAAACTTTTAATTATTTTTAAGAAACCCGAGTCCCGTAAACATTTTGAAAATTGACTAATAGTTATTTCCCGCTTTTTAGATAACTATTTTCATTTTTAGCCACAACTATTGCCAAATTGCAACCAAGGTCCCTACCCCACTATATATAAACCCAAATCAAACACACACACACCATTTCACCACTTAAAAATTTTCACTCATCATCTCTTTCTCTCTCTAAATTGCCGAAACCCTCCACCACACCTCAAACACATACAAATTTCAATTTAACTCAAGATTTAGGATGAATTAAGCTAAACTAAAGCTAGACCCATTCTTATTTTTGATCAAGGATAACATTGGTATAAGAAATTCTTACATGAAAGCACTTTTTATTTTCTTGATGTTGGTAGGTAGAAGCCATGATCATGCATGGTGTTTTTAGCATGATCCATGGTGGTTCTTGCTAGAAACTTTGTTAAAAACTTCATTTTGATCTAAAGGTTTTAATTTTGATTATGATTTGGATGTTATGGTTGATGTATGATGATATTAGGGTATAGTAATGATCATTTCTATGGTTGGTTTTGATCAAAAAGTTGATTTTGTACAAGATTTTAATGCTCATTTTATAACAGTAAGTAAAATGTAAAATCCGAATTTTTATGTTTTGAAAATGGCTTAACTTATAGCCTAGGGTTGTAGATTATTGTATTAGCTTCGATTTGATATAAGGTAGAGCTTCTAGCTCCAAACGAGCGCGAGGTTATGATGTTTTGAATGATCGTGTACCGGGAGACGAGTATTGGCACTACAAATAGTTGTTGTCGATATTTAGATCGAATCTCCGGGACTCTAAATTAAAGTTTTGAAATATTTAACCTACTGATAACGAGGTGTTTATTTTATAGGTTGAGTTTACTTTAAAACCCGAGTGTCGGTTTTGTAAACGGAGTCGTTTAAATAAGTTAAAACGGTTGTATGAAAAATTAACGTAAATCTGTCCGGATTTTGTAGTTTGAAAATGAGTCGGGTAAAGGACTTTAAAAGTAATTTCATTTGATAAACTTGTAGGAGTACTTTCTATATATATTAAGTTAGTTTATCGAGTCGTTTCATAAACGGTTGACAAGTTTAAAAAGGGGTAAATAAGCTATTACATGTAGTATGTGTCGGCGGACTTTGTTAAAAGTGTAAAATGGTGAATTAAATGTGTAGTAGAGTATAATGAAGTTATTTATATCATTTTCTCTCGAGTTTGTCGTGATTTTATGAGTCGATTTCTATATTCTTATGTATGGTTTATTTCTCGAGTCTATTATTAATGAACGCACCTTATTTAATAGGTTGCGGTTCTCGTGTTTGAAAGGCATCATCTATCGTCTGCGATCGTCTCATTACCACTATTGGCTAAGGTGAGTCTATAGCCTTTCTTTATACTAGTTATTAAATGATTTTAAACCCGCGAGGGGGAATACATGTTTTTAAAAACTTAGAACACAAGTCTTTTATGGTATGCTTGTCCCTCTTTGAATGGACCCGTGGTTGCCTTTAAATTGCATTAAGTGATTGTCATTGTTAAAGCCTCAATTATGGACCGTTAATTAACCTATGATGGGTTAACCACTAGTACAATTAATAGATCTATGGGGGAAGCCGCCCCGGTTCAGTTTGTGTGGACTTGTCACAGAATTTTAGGCCCGACCTCCACACTGTTTGGACATATTGTATTGAGAAGTCAGGTATACGGCAATGTACCAATAATCTAGAGGTAACCGACAATTAATAAATCTCTCGTCTTATTAGACTGATATGGGAGTGTCTAAGGGCTCGGTTCCATGAGCTTATTGCAATTTATGTTATATACAATTATTATTGTTGATGCAAATTATTATTTGATGCTTGTTAAGCATGCCACAAACTTATAACCTTTGCTTGTGTTCAAATTGATTACATAAACCTATAGATTCACTTGGCCTTTTTTGTTGATGTTTTACTCACATGTATTTCAGGTAATCAAGAAGTGGAAGCTTGGAGCTCATGGGAATGAAGTTGTGCATTGCTTTTGTTGTTCAAACTCTTTAATTTATTTATCGTTCCATTTTTAAAACAAACTAATATGTTGTTTTAACTTATCTTTTGGTAACGATTACTTGGGACTACGCTACTCTGATAAATGTTTTAGGAACGATAAATTTGAAACGTCTCTTTTCGAGTCGTTCTTTATAAATTATGTGTTATTGTATCATTGTTTAGCACCCAAAGATGTATTCCGCTGCGTGTAAATTTGGGGGTGTTAAATCAATCCATTCTATTGGCACTACCAACTTTTCAGTTTTATTGTCGTCGATAAGATGTGAACATCTCAAAAGACTAATAATAAATCATAACCCTTCACAAATTCAAGGATATATGGAGACATAGCTACCATTAAAAGAGTAAGGTCAACGCATAATCTACGCGGGAGAATTTCAAATCAAAGGCAGACGAAAACATTAACGAATATGAGTCTATCCCATGTTTTCATTAATTGAGTACGCATTCGAAAGCTCCTCGGATCGTTACCCAGGTCATTCAAATGAAATCTAATCAAAAGAAATGATAGGAACGTCGATACATCTAGTCGGGTATCAACACTCGGTAATCAGATACTTTTCCAAAGAATTTCACCATGGGAGAATTGGACAAAGAGTGGATATCAATTGTCAGTTAAGACAATTTCCACAAATGATTAAATTCGACTCAGAAGAATAAATGGTACGGGCACATATGTAGGTGTCTTTAACAATATGTCCCTATTTTACACTTCTTGCAGATCTCATAAATTTTTATCTTTCACAATCTTCAAAGAAAATTTAGTGTTTATTAATAATTCCATGGTGACTACTAATCAGCCTTGCATGGTCCCTTCCAAATTGTATGTAGGCGCCCAACTATATACAATTTTAAGGTTAACGATGCAATACTTAGTTCGTCAAAACTTTGTCATCATGTTTAAAATAAAAACTAATTTCATGTTTAATTCTGGAATAAGAATCAAAATAAATTTACAGAGATGTTCTTTGTTATGGAAACAATTAAATTTTCTAGAGTGTTTCATAAACAACTTCATTTCGATAACGATTATTTATAAATCTCACTTTAAATAATCCCTACGGTGATGAAAATTCAATTTTTCTCAAGGGATACTGTTTTATCTTTATAAAAACAATGAGCGATCTGCAAAAGAGTGATGAAAAGTTGTTCACCAATAACTAACTACAATATAATAGGAAATGAGCTTAGCTAAATAATCAGGAGGTTCATGACCTCGATGGCGCGCAAAAAGAATAATTCACAATATAACTCAAATCGAGATGAGTACTTGTTCAATGGTTGCATCACTAATGCGAACATTAGGATGAAGCAATGAAGGATAGATAACATCGATACATGTAGGATTTAGCAATCAAAGGTAGTCTTTTCATTAATCACAAACAAGTCAAAATTGTACCGTAACACATTAAGTGTCACTATGTCATACAATTCCAAGAACTCATCCTACAAACTTATATCTCATTTAAGTTAGGGATTCATAAAAGATACCACAATGAATACTAATCTACAATAGTCATTAGGTGTTCCACATGTCCCGAAAGATCCATCGGTCCCAATTTCAGAAGAAGAATTCTTCGATTTATTTCTTGGACACTGGGCATCCTCGTTAGTGGACAATGGCCTAGGAACAACCCTTAATACGAATCAACAATCATTTAAAACCTTATAATTCAATCACAGGACTTAACAACTTCCTCTCAACAATTTCATATTCCATACGAGTTAAATTTTTACTTCATTCAAGTTCTAATCAATCTTATACTCAATGCGACATCCTACCTCATTTTCTAATACTTTCAACCTTATTCTTAAACCTTAAAGGGGCAATAAAAACTCGATGTGAACAACACTTAATTTCCAATCCTATAACTCTTTCATCAATAGTTATCAAACGAGTCACTAGTATGAAATGACTCATACATTCAATTAGACTTCTCGGAAAGGTACTAGTGGCATGAGGCTTTTTGGTAAAGGCTCCAATGACAGCCTCAAGTGCAACATTCATCCTTTCGATTTCAAATTTTAAGAATTAGGTGACACCGAATTAGATGACATCTTTCTAGGTGGTAAGGTTTTATCAAACTCCACTCTATAAGGAAAGATCGTCATGACATCGATATCAGATTTATTCTCGCCAATTCTTATTTAGTATCACAATCAACTAGTATCAACATTTCTACGAATATCGACCATTTTGTTGGGATCATAAATATCTACAACTTGGTTTAGATCTGGCTTAGCTAGAATTTCCTACAAAAATAGCTTAGATTAATTTACTAGGGGATTTAGGATTTCTTGTGACAATCTACGTCGTATAAATACCTCGTATAAATATTAAAATAATCATCAAACAATCATGTAATCAAATCACATCATATATATATTATATAATCCAAGTTATATATATATATATATATATATATATATATATATATATATATATATATATTAAAATAACACTTCTCAGTCTGGCCTTGTCGGTAACTCGGGAATTCTTCGACACCGTTATAGTCAAAATATTTTTAGACATTTTGAGAAAAATGTTTATAGTTAAAAGATTTTGAAATGTTTTATTCAAAACCTCGGTTTTAAAAATATTTCGTTCTCTATAACGAGAGCTCTGGTACCAAACTGTAACACCCCCAAATATTCATACTTTTGTTCAGCGGAAGAGTCGTTGGTGTTACGGGATATCACATTACTCACATCATAGACAACGCCTAAAAATCGCGTCGTTTAATAATAAAGCATTTTCCATTCATGAATATCAAATTTACATAGGTCCCAAGTCATAGTATTTCATACAAGTTTTACAAAGCATTTGAATGGAAATTGTTATTTAAGTGCGGGCCATGAATTCTTGTCGTCTTCCCGAGA
Source organism: Glebionis coronaria (assembly GCA_025667525.1). Lineage (NCBI taxonomy): Eukaryota > Viridiplantae > Streptophyta > Magnoliopsida > Asterales > Asteraceae > Glebionis > Glebionis coronaria. The sequence goes on from CM046879.1 coordinate 205,632,725, forward strand.
ATTACCTTCAAGTACTTGAGATAAAACATGTTAAAAGAAAAGGTCAGCGAAAACGCCGAGTGAATTCATAGAGTTTAATAAAAACCATTAATATATCATTGGTATATATTTATTACCAAAAATCATTTTGTACAAATCCTTGTAGTAGGCCATAAAATAGGCCAAAAACATTTGATACAAATCCTTGTCAAAATCATAATATAGGCTTTTGCCTTCAAAACCATTATACGAACCAATGTCGTAAAAACATCATACAATACGTTTTATAACGTTGTATAAAGTTAAATAGAACCGTTATATGAATATGGTTATGTAAAATAAAACACGAACATAATATCAATAATAAGACCCTATATTGCTAGTCAGGCAATATATTGTAGTTCAATGCGTGTAGCAGTATTTTCGTTGTTGGATTATTATAAGCCGCATGACATTGCTACCTTACTATAACAAACAACGGGTAGCTAACCCGAAACTCATTTTCCCATCTAAAACAGCGTGTCGTCACAATAATCACGCTTATATAAATCTTATCATACATAAATTCGCTTACCAATCAATGTGGCACGACGGGGATCAACCGTCAAGGCGCGAACTGGGGTGATCGTCCACAAATAGTATTATTATATGCATAAGCGTCTACCAAATCCCGTTAATTCACAATTCATGCTAATGAGACTTTTAGTGACATAACCTAACTTTAATAAACCATTTTATTTCATACATTGGGTCATATAATCATTCATCGGGTCATACTATCATTCAGGTCCAAATCAATAAACAAGCAATCGGGACAACTGGTGTCCTATTTATATTAAAACTAACATGTTATCTCCCTCGCGGGTTTATAAAACATTTCATAAAAAACATTTGAAAGAGTGCGAGGCTAGGAACTCACGTTGATTGGGAGAGGCGGTTATCGGCGATTTGGATGTACGGTACGTGCTTCAATCACGGAAACCTAGACAAATAATACTCGTCTTAGACTATTGTCCAATGACTTTATAAAAACAATAACTATGTATATATATGATGATTTTATAAATATGATGATGATCAAGTGGGATTGTACATCTTTATTTACTCATTATAGTGTCATGTGTTGGTAAATTTTTATACTAGTTTCACTAGTTTAACTTCTTTACTTGTCAAGGCCCAATAAGCCTATTATAGACCCAACCTTATATCAGTCCATCTTATACTTTTAACATTAGTCCTATGCTTACATGTTGGGCCCAAGTGGGTTAAGCCCAATAAGCAAGTTTATTAGTGTTTAGCCAAATTAGTTGGATTAATAGTCCAATAAGGCAAATTTGACCCGTTAATGTACGTATGTTATAATGCTCGGGTTTTATCAGTTTTTACTTGTAATATGTACTTATATACCAGTATATGAGTTATAAAAAGTTTACATTAGACGTGTCCGACCATCTAAGTTTTAACTGACAAAAACGTTAATTTTACGGTTTTAGCCGAAAAGACGTAAAAATCATGTATATAGTTTTGTAACTTATAAAACTTATCAAATTGCCATTTTTATAAAATTTCTCATTTATTTATTATTGTACATACTTATATAAATTTTATATATAAGTTAGTGGGTTTTAAGTTTACATTTTATATATTATTTACTTGAGTGCTATTATAATACTATATACTTTAATTTTCACAAATCTGATTTTTACTTTCACTTTCACCATTTTTACCATATCTTGAGTTCTACAAGGAGATAGAAGCTCATTTTTGGATGACATAAACTTAATATTATGTTATACAATTAACTTAGTTTTAGCTACTACTAAATCCAAGTCTAAGTGTCCCTAACAGTTCTCACAAAACAGACTATTTAGATTGGTACTTCAATTTTGTTTTGATCATTTCTCACTCATTATAATGATTCCATTGCATGGCTAACTCTCACATATGTACAAGTCTTAATAATTACTGTATATTTATTCATCTATACCATTTTATCAGTTTAACAAATGGTCCTTTACTGTTTTTATACAGCCTAATAATTTAAGCAAGATTTTAACCTTTTTACATGTAGTTTTCAATCTTTCTAAACATGTTTATCAACACATGATCCCCACACAATATTTTTATCATCATTCATCATCATATACATATACATAATTTAAGAAAATATAAGATTACATATTCAAAATAACAAAAAGGATAGGAAGAACAATCTCTATACCACCAAATTGATGAAAATATGGGGTTGATGATGAACAAGACTTGGTTTTGGGTAACCAATCTTATGAGATATCAACACCACTTCTAGGATCACCAAGTATTTATATACTCCTCCAAGAATCAGCCCTTGATCTCCATATAAACTCCTTGCTAGTTGTTAAAATCACCTCCAATCAATAGAGCTTCAAAAGGGCTTCATCATATGTGTGAATAACATATGATTTCATGGTTAACTTTGGATCAAAATGGGTGTTTTATGGTGATATGGGACGGCATGGATGAGTGAGAGAGAGAGGGTTGTGAGTTTTTGAGAGAGTTTACATGTATCAAATGAGGGTGATTGTAACTTGTTAGTGGTTTTGTGATGTGTTGCTAGTTTACAAAGTGGCTAGGACAAGTGTCCTAGCTTACTTTGTAAGCTTGACACCTAAAAGGTTTTGTAATTTCCTCAATTTGCGTTCCCTCGGGTCGTTTTACGAAAAACATTTTTATAAATTATGAATCAGCGGCACAAAACGAATCGAATAAAAATTGTCTCATCAAAAACGGAGTTCAAAAACGTAAATACATAATCCTAGGGTTTCCGGTTTAGTCGTAAAGGACGTTAAATTATGCGCGTAAGTCCTAATATCTTCTCGTAAATTTGTGAGTTTATGAACCAATACAAATTTAAAATCCCAAAATAATATTCAAGAATAAATTTATTTCCTGAAGTGTCGGATTGTTACCAAAAACGGTGTATGTAAACGTAAGCACGTAACGTAGAATCTTCTGGTTTAGACGTAGTCGATGCTACTTCAAGACGGAAACCCATATTTCTTCCCATAAATGAGTGAGTTCATAATATAACATTAAAATAATGTTTCTAAATAATACTTGAGAATAAAATATCAACCATAAATTGACGGATTGTCACATACTAATCTTGGTTATTAGGTCTTAATTTGTAATTAGTTTTGGAGTAGTGAATATTAGTACTTTGTGATTGCTTATTTCTTCTTTATGTAGTAGATTAGAACTAATATTTTGTATTGATTATAATTTGTATAATCACTTTGGTTGACATTTTGTCTATTAATGGTTTCTAGGTGATGATCTAGACTATTATGTACACTTATTTATACTTTAGCTTTTATAGTTTATACTTACTTATTCTTAGATATCTTTATATTTCTATATGATATTATAATCCTTGTTCTCATTCCTTGTTCACTTGTTCATATGTATTATGTAACACCCCATTCTGTTAAATGGAATGTCCCGCGTGATTATGGCGTGTCATCAAAGCATACAAGGATAAATGTATTAAACATTACATGACCATAAAGGAAATACCGAAAACAAACATCGGTACCCCATTGTAAAGCTCATCACATACAAACATAAGTATTGTAAATGAAAAGGACTAAACAATGTCCTTGGAAATGAGTATCAAAAGTATGAATAAATGCATAAAGTAATGAAGGCTAGGAAGCTTCCAATCCATATGCACATACGCTTAAAGTCTACGAGCGTCCCTGAGTACCTGCCGTTTTGGGAACATGAAAGGAAAACGGATGAGCATAACACTAAGTGCACGGATATACAAGCATAGAATAAATAACATAAACATATACAACATATAGCAGCGGAATTGATTAAGTCTTAGAAAACCTGACGTAACTTAGTAAAACTAGTTTTATAGTTTGTAAAGCTTTATATTTATCTTATAAAAACTGTTTAACATGTTTACCATTAGCCAATATAGGTCATGAAATATCAACGTGCATGAATACTTGGAGGGGTGACCTCGTCATGCAATTAGAGGGGCTGCCTCTAATTAATATAAGTTTGGGTAGGAGGGATCAGCTCCTTGTGAAGGATGCAAGTCACACACCACATTCACCTGATTAATCTGTAAAAACATGTAACCTAGGATGCACCCATACGTCCCATATGATAATAATAATAATATGACCAAAAGCTGAAGGGACGCCACGAGCTATCACTCTGCCGTGGTGAAGTCATAACACTGGTGCCTCTAGTGTTATGGTTATGGTACCTCCATAAATAGGTGAAACTGGTCATGCATGTATATGGCTTAGGCATTTTAATTAAACATAAGCAAATAAAAACATATAAAACATATACTGGGAAAATAGTTGGCTGCATACGGGGAATCCTAGTAAGGAAGAATGTCCATACTGAAAGGACGGAGAATCCGTACCTTATGTCCAGTGAACGAAGAAGACGAATGGAAGAGAGTCCTACTTCGATATCACTAATGCTACATAAATAATATACGTGTATAAGTATTATGATTACTGAGTACGTAACTGGTTTTATATCATGTCCTAGCTTGTTTTATATGTTCATGTCATGTTTTACTGATTTTAACATTATGTTGTGTTTATCATGTATTCTGTCTATTCTGATTAAGTATTACTTGTATTTCTTGTATTATTATACTTGTTGTGTAATAATAAGTAACTTTATAAAAATAGCAGGTTTCCTAAAATAGAAAGTTTCCAAAAATAGAAAGTTTCCATAAATAGAACGTTTCCAAAAATAGAAAGTTCCCAAAAATAGAATAGCTGCCTAAAATAAATATGTTTCTAAAATTTGAAAGCTTCCATAAATAGATTAGCTGCTTAAAATAATTAAGATTCTAAAAACACAAAGTTTCCCTAAATAGAAATAAGCTAGATTATTAAGCTAATAATATAAGCTAAAGTTTTTACTGATTAATATTCTAAGTCATGTGATTTGAAGTATAGTTTATTAATTAATACATGTAAATCAAATAAACTATAGGTTATAAGACTTAATTAAATATAACATGATTTAATTCATTTAAAGTGTAAATAATACTTAGGTTAAAACATGTATTAATATTTAATATTAATATAACCTAAGTCATGGAAATTAATTAATTATATACCATGTTTTAATATTTAATTAATTACTTTAGTCTAAATTAAATCATAAAATACTTAGGTTAAAACCATGTATTATTACTAATAATAATTAACCTAAGTCATGACTAAATTAAATTAATTATATAGCATGTTAAATTAATTTAATTAATCTTGTAACTATTTAACTTGTAAAATAATTAACTTGTAAAATTAAGTCATGAACCGAACCCGGGTTTTAATTCTAAACATATCGTGAACCTGTTCGTGCAACCCCTTGAACCGGACCAAACAACCAACCCCTTAATGGTGGTGAACCGGCTTGACCGGTTGCCATGGTTTGAGTCAAACCGCCACCGGCCTAAGCCGGTGGTGCTTGTTGTTTTCAGCCGAGACCCCCTAACAACAAGGCCAACCCCGACATGCGTCAGGGTCCCTTCTTTTTCTTGCGATCGAGACACCAAAACCTCACCGAGACCATGGGGTCTCGGTTGGTAGTGATCAAACAACCATCGAGAGCTTCGGCTCTCGGTTTCATGCATCGGCCGAACCAAACACTCCTAAAACATCCATGTTTATTAGCCCCCATTATTTAATTAACATGTTTAATTATTAGTTTTTAATAAACTCATGATTTCATGTGTTCTTGATTAATAAAGAATTAAAAAGAAAAGGTTTATGGATTACTGATGCGTGAACAAAAAGGAATGATAACACGAACGATCTTGCTAGAATTGGATCACCAAAAATCAACAACACCATTTCCTGTGGTGTTTATAACCGGCGGCCAAGGGAGAAAAAGGAGAAGAGAGAGGCTAGGGTTTTAGTATTTTTCTAATTCTTCTGTAAATGAAAAATATGTTCTCCCTTCTTTTCTATTTAGTTAACAAAAAACAAAGTGGGCTTGGCCCCTTTGCTTTGTTCTGGCCGCGGCTAAGTGGGGCCCACAAGGGGAAACCCGTTGTTTTATGTGTTCTAATTATTTACGTGTTCTCGTGTCGTGTTTTCGTGATTTATTTATATATTGTTCGTGTTATATATATATTTATACGTAATCTTAATAAATATTACGTAAATGCATAATAATAAGTTCGTGATTATTTACGTTCATGATTTCATGTTCGTGATTATAATTATTGTTGATAATAATTATCGTGTCTTAATACGTATTAAATACCTATCGTGTAATAACACGTACGTAATACTTGTAATTACTATTCATGAAACATAAACGTGCTATAAAAGAAAAGTTCTAATCATGTACGCACGATTATATATGTACTGTTCATGGTAAGAGCATGCGGTTTTTACAACTCTCCCCCCCTAAAAAGAATAATTCGTCCCCGAATTATAGATAACGTAAACTAGAAAAAGAGGAACATACACGGATTCAAAACTTGAAATGAGGGTAAGAAGCCCGGATAGACTCCTCTGTCTCCCAAGTGGCTTCCCGCTCGGTATGATCCCTCCAAAAGATTTTGACGAATGGAATCGTCTTCCTCCTCATGACTCTTTCTTGTCTGTCAAGAACTCGTTCGGGTTCCTTTATGAAGGTAAGATCTTCACGAATCTGTTCTAGTGGACACTGAACCATGTGAAGGGGTGATACTTGTACCCTCTGAGTAAGGACACATGGAAAACATAGTGAACATGAGAAAGCTCTAGAGGTAACGCTAAACGATAAGATACTTCACCGACTCGCTCAATGATATCAAACGGTCTGATGAATCGAGGAATGAGATTCCCTTTGATTCCAAAATGTCTAACACCACGTGTCGGCGATAACTTAAGGAAGACGTGATCTCCTACATTAAAATGTGTTGTCCCATATATTTGTGATGATTAAACAAGAAAGAAAGGTAGATAAAAGATGAATTCTAGAGAGAGAAAGTAGTGAGAGAAAGTAGAGAGAAGTGTGTGAGAAACTTGGTGAATATTAGATTAGGAGAATAGAAAAATGAGACAACCAACCTCTCCTTACATGCAAGGAGAGTTTTATATAGCCTTGCCTACATGTGGCATGATGGGCTATATGATAATGGGTTGGGCTTTCCTTTTGGGCTTTGGTTACTTATGAATGAACCTTAGCTTAAAGTTAAGCCCGTAATACACGACTAATCTGCTACCTATTACAACGTTCTAATATACCATACATAATAAACATATGACCGAGCATTCTTGTTTGACTCAATATTTTGAGGCTAACAATCTCCCCGAGTGAGAGGTCATTACCCTTTGTGAGAGGTCGTTACCCTTTGTCATTTGGAGAATTGTAGAGATTACTAATCTCGCCATAAATGAGTTTTGAACGTGTAATAGTAGTATTGTTTCTTTATACTGTGATCTTTGAGCCTTTGTAGTTGTCTTTCAACTTTGTCTTTAATCTTGAGATCTTGAAATCATCCTTGGCTTGTCTTTCCCATCTTGCGATCTTGTGTCTTCATCCCCATGCTCACACTATTAATTATCGAATCTGTCTTTAGGCATGAGTATGTGGTTTTTTAATCTTTGACTTTGCTGAGTACATCGTGACGCCATCTTCTAGAGATAAAACATAGACACGGACTGAATGGATTTGACATTCGTCCTAAATCGGTAGCGTTTTACCTCCGGTCGGTGAAGACCGTTATACGATATTAGATATCGTAACTGTGATAGGTAGATTCAGTTAAGAATATCCTTGACAGGGTTTCGCGGCTGTACTAGTCGTTCTCTTTACTCGACCGTCCCAAAGCAAGACTGCGAACATAAAGAGTGAATCAATTGGATAGATATTCGCTTGATTAAAGTCGTCAATTCAAATTCCTTGAACAAATGTGACTCGTAAAGAATCTTACCATTGTTGCTTTCTAGTTGACACAAGCTTGATTCATAAGAATCTCACAAGTCACCTACCGTAGCGCTGTTTGATGTTGACGCTAGAAGGATTTCCATTCGTCACTATGAATATTAGTGAATATCACTTTGAATGTTCTGGCAAGACCATAAAGATATTGCGTAGAAACATGAAACGAGTTTGAATCAGTTCTACATATGTTTAATTCATAAAGAATCTTACATATGACCTACCGCAGTGTTGTTTGATGTTAACACTGGAAGGATTTCCACTCATCATTGTGAATACTAAGTAGTATCACTCTGAGTGTTCTAGAAATATCACAAGGATATGGCGTAGGACTCTCTTGTTCGTCATCCGTGTGTCCTAACGAGATTTGATTGATCTCTTGGCTCTACACCCGATTTATGCACTTTTAGTGGTCGGAGGCTGGAGCAGATGCCACCTATTCAATATCAACTATCTCGGAATGAGAAAGCTAATAGAAGTCATGTTGTTCTCCGTGACAATAAAACAAACTTCTTTTGAGAAAAGCCTGAGTAGCTAGGAAAGGGTTGTGCTTTACATCACTGGGTCCGTGATGAGTTGTCTTCATGATGTGTTGACCCGGTTTCGGCCTAAGTTGTATGGAGGGCTTCTTTCTTTACACCCTTTATCCTTACATTTCTTTTTCATTCTTCAACCCCTTCAATGCTTACCAAGACATCATTACTAGCACCTTGTTGTGATTGTTCTAGTGCTAGCATCAGTACTTAGTCAGCATTCAGCTACGTTCACATTCTACTCCATCTTTCCTAAGGACTTCTAATAATCTATTGGATTGTCCCTGGGAAGATCCCTCCGGTTCTGGTTGGATCATAGGACTTAAGCCTAACCACCCTTTTGACACCAATAACGTCGTGAATTAAAGATGTTGTAGGTATTTGATCGTAACCATACAAACCACTTCAAATATATAACAATGAGTTTGAAAAACATTTAACTCCTTGATAGTTTTTGTCGTTTCATAAATGCTCCCCCTTTACATGTGCATCGATAATCGAAAGTGTTTCGCACGTGTAGGTAAGTGTTAAAGTGCTTGAGTCTTATAAAAGATCACATTTTAATCACATTTTCTCCCCTATCTCTAATATATAAAATCTTTTGATATTAGAGATACCAAATTTGATTAAAATATATTTTGGAAAATAGTCTTGAAAATCTTTGGGAGAAAGATGTGTCAATCTTTGCATGAAGTTGAAATGCTTCCCCTCAAAAATTGATCCAATTGAATTGTCATTGTGAGGATATGATCCACATTTCGCTTTTTAAGGATGGGAGTTGTGGAACACACAATTTTTGAAAGATTTTGAATAATCATTGAGAAATTCTTGAAAAAATTATGTTCAACGCTTTTTGAAAAATCCTATTTCTTTTTGGCGAAGAGGTTTTTCTAAAGCATAAACTTGAGTTCGTAGACTTTGAATGTCTTGACGAATCCACTCAAGTGTAAGAAGATTTATTTTCTTCTGCTGAGAGTAAGAGCACGAAATCGTACACTCCCCCGTGAATATAGATCCGGGTTGCAATCTGAAAGTGATTACAAGCCATTGTGTTGAGCTCAAAATGTTTAATGTTTTGTGACAAGCTCAACCCAAGATAGATTGCTCTACCCTTGTTGGAAAAATTGTCCAAAATAGAAATTTTCCATTAAAAATAGAAATGACATGTTTTGAAAAATATTTACAACTTTCATTCGAGCTTTATGTACACACCTGTGTCGTTATTGAGCGACATTTCTAGGTACATCCATATTATCGATACTGAAAGACATGTCGAGAAGAATATTTTTGGATTTTAAAATATTTTTAAATTTGTGTTTTGTTTTTATATGTTTTATATTTTTGTATTTTCCTTTTTAAAAAATATTTATAGGTAGATGTTTGATAGATAAATCAAGCACGCTTCTTTGCAAGAATCTTCAGTTCTGCTGGAGTCAAACATCTCATACCAATTTGCCTAACAAGATACGCAAACCTCTCTTTCGAAAGAGCTTTTGTAAATAAGTCAGCTAATTGGTAATCAGTTCCAACAAAGTATAATTCAACAATACCCTTTTCAACTTGTTCCTTAATGAAGTGATATCTGACATCAATGTGCTTCGTACGGGAATGCTGTACCGGATTGCAGGAGATGGCTATGGCAGACGTCGAGTCACAGTACATAGGTACTTTATCAAAGTGGAAGCCATAATCCGTGAGTTGTGTTATCATCCATATAACTTGAGCACAACACGCATAGAGACACATACTCCGCTTCGGTTGATGACAGTGACGTACAATCCTGCTTCATGGAAGACCATCCCACAAGCTTATATTGACCTAGAAATTGTGAACCACCATAAGTACTTTTTCGGTATCAAGACACCCTACATGATCAGAATCTGAATAGGTCGTTAGAAAGAAACCGGTTTCCCTTGGATACCAGAGTCCCATGTGAATGGTATTCTTAAGGTACCAAAAGATCCGTTTAACCTCCTTGAGGTGCTTTTCAGTGGGTCGTGCTTGATATCGTGCACAATAACACGTAGCATGTGATATATCTGTCCGGATTGCTGTTAAGTACATGAGGGAGCCGATCATGGAACGATATCTCGTTTGATCTATTGCATCTCCCTCCAAATCAGCATCTAGGGATGTGGTTGATAATGGTGTCCCAACTGGGTCACATGAGGTCATACCATGCTTTTTGATTATCTCTTGACAATACTTAGCTTGGTTAATAAAGATACCACTTGGGGATTGGTGAACTTGAATTCCTAGAAAGAATTTTAGTTCGCCCATCATAGACATTTCAAATTTGTTGTGCATTACTTTTTCAAACCATTTTGAAAGTTTTGTGTTTGTAGACCCGAAAATAATGTCATCAACATAAATCTGCACAAGCAAAAGGTCATCCCCATATTTATAAGTGAACAAAGTTAAATCAATGGAACCTTTTGAGAAACCTTTGGAGACCAGAAATTGCGAGAGCTCGTCGTACCACGCCCTTGGAGCTTGCTTGAGTCCATAAAGTGCTTTGTTGAGATGATACACCTTGTCAGGATAATGAGGATTGATGAATCCTTCTGGCTGCGTGACATAGACTTCTTCCTTCAAAGGACCGTTAAGAAACGCCGTCTTTACGTCCATTTGATAAATGATGAATCCTTTATGTGCAGCATAAGCAAGGAAAATCCTAACCGCTTCCATTCGAGCTACTGGTGCAAAATGATTCTTCAAAATCAATACCCTCTTTCTGTCCATACCCTTTAGCCACTAGCCTAGATTTATTATTGATGATCGTGTTCTCTTCATCCATCTTGTTTTTCCAGATCCATCGAAGATTTAATGGTATTACATTGTATGGTCTGTCAACAAGTTCCCAGACTTTAAGTCTTTCAAATTGTTGAAGTTCATCCGTCATTGATTAAATCTAAGCATGATCAGCCATGGCTTCTTTGATGTTTTTCGGTTCAGATGAACTCACTGCGAGTGTGAACATACAAACATCGCCATCGGTGTTTAGCTGTCGTCTTGTGCGAACAGGCTGTGAAGGGTTTCCAATTACTTGAACCAAAGGATGATCTCGGGTCCAATGATGTGTCGAAGGATGTCGTTGATAGAACGTATGCATATTTAACGGATCAACATGGCGAGTAGAAGACTCTCCAGTTTCCTGTACTGGTGTACCGAATGGGTTGATAAATTCGTCTTCGTCAGATAATGCATTGTCTGCTTGATTTGTGTTCTCTGGAGCAATGACAGTAGTTGTTGATGTTGTAGGAGCGACTGTTGATGTGATATTCTGAGGAAGTAACTCTGTAGCAACCGGTGTTGAAGTAGATGAAGTTGTATCCTGTTGTTGACGATGATCGGTATCATTATTCTTATCATGAGTGACAGCGGAAGACTTCGATACAACTGGTTTCTCCCCTGTGAAATATTCATCGTGCATTGGTCCATATCACATTTCCAACTCTTCAATTGTCGTGTTGTCTGTCATATCTGCTCTTGGAACATTTTGTGGAACCAGCTTTGAACTTGGTGGTTCATTGCTATGGTCTTGAGTTCCGAGTTTCGTGCGGTTGTGAACGGAAGTCGTTTGTCGTTGTGATCGGGACTTAAACTGTTTTGTTCAAGTGCCATTTCTTGTAATTCTTCAAATCGGATGTGAATAGTCTCGACTATCAATTTTGTTCTCTTGTTGTATACTCTATATCCCTTAGACTTAGTTGCATATCCCACAAGAATACATGCATCACCTTTATCTTTCATCTTATCCAAATTTTCCCCATCTCGTATTATGTAACAAGTACATCCAAAAACGTAAAGGTGTTTGAGTGAAGGTTTTCGATCATGAATTATGTGATATGGTGTCTTTTCATGTCTTGGGATAATTAAGGAGCGGTTTTGTGTGTAGCATGCGGTTGACACGGCTTCGGCCCAAAAGTATAGTGGAAGTTTTGAAGCGGATAATAATGTTCGAGCAACCTCAACTAAAGTACAGTTTCGTCTTTCAACAACGCCGTTTTGTTCGGGTGTTCGAGCAATAGATGTTTCATGTTCAATTCCTTCGGCTTCAAAATAGTTTCTCATATTTGAATTCAAAAATTATGTACCTCTGTCAGTACAAACCACTTTAACTTGAGCTTGAAGACCACGTTGTATCACTTTAAGGAAGCTGATGAGAACTTCGGGTGTTTCATCCTTTGACATCAAGAAGTGAGTCCATGTGTACCTTGAGTAATCATCGACAATTACCAGAATATATTTCTTCCCATTGATACTTTGAACACGCATGGGACCACACAAATCCATATGGAGAAGATCTAACTGTCCTTTAGAGCTTGGTGTGGTCTTTGTTTTGAAGCTACTTCGTTTAGCTTTACAAACTCACAAGAAGAACAAAGATGATCTTTGATGAATTACAAACTTGGAAGACCTCTCACAATATCTCTCTTGGAAAGCAAGTTGATGGTATCAAAGTTGAGGTGAGATAGACGTTGATGCCATAACCATGCCTGAGTCGTTGAAGCTTTAGCCATGAAGCAAATTGGAGTTGATGAAGTTGTGTCTTGTAATGAAATTGTGTAAAGATCGGTATTCCGTGAACCGGTGAGTAAATCATTCCCATCATAATCACGAACAAAACAGGTCTTCTTTCTGAAAGAAACTTCCAAATCTGCATCACAGAATTGACCAATCGAGAAAAGATTGTGATTGAGCCCTTCGACATAGTATACCCTTTTGTTCGTAATATTTCCCTTAACCAAATCTCCATTTCCTAGGATCGGTTTAACTTGATCATTTCCGAATCGGACCGTACCCAGGAACTTCTCCACGAAGTTAATTAGAAGCTTGAGATTCCCTGTCATGTGCTTCGTGCATCCGTAGTCCAGTATGAAGAGAATTATTTTTATCACCTGTAGAAGAGTTAGAATACGATAGAGCATTTGCTAAATTAGATACCACAACAGTTGTGATTGTAGAATCATTAGTGTCCTTAGCAACATTTAAAGGCAGACTAACACTCGTTGTCACATTTTTTGTCCTAACTTTAGGCATCCATTTATATCCTGGAGGACATCGATTAGCAAACCACCATTTCCAAGACTTGCTAGCAGACTCATATAATTTCTTAATTCGGCTTATAGGGTTCTTAGTGGTGGAGTCTGATGCATTAGTTTTCTTAACGGGGGTTGCACCAGAATTGTTCACTTTGTGTTTGGGTTTACTAGCACTAATAGGCATTGCAACTTGCTTCTTAGTTCTAGTTTCTACGCCTTTGACATTATTCGAAACACACATAGCATGATTGGCATTAGCACACATTCCACATTTCACACAAACAAACTTAACATTCATAGCATTCAAAGTCAAATCATTCAAATCGTCATTACACACGATTACAGACGTTTTATTCTTAGAAACATTGAAAATCCTAGGGTGGTCTTCTAGTTTCTTCATCTTCCCTTGAATTTTGTTTTGCCAAACCTTTTCATTCATGCGAGTGCTCTTAAGCTGAGGCCGGCTAACACTAGCAGTGGGGACTACTCCTGTAGTAAAAGACACACGTCTATTAGTGTTTCTAGAAGTCTGAGGTGATTGACTTTTTTTGTTGTGTGTGGGTTTAGTGGCTAATCTATACATTCCTTGTTTAATAACATTTGTGTTCTTAATGATTTGTGATCGAATATGTGTTCTTAGAGTATTATGTGGTAACCTATCCTTCCCATCCGTCTTGGGGGAAAACGCAGGTTTTGCAAATGCAGAATTAGAGAAAAAAGATGGTTTTCCCAAGACAGAGGGTCTAGTTAATTTTTGCGCATTGGGTTGTCTTACAATAGGTTTCTTAACACTAGGTTCCACAATTTTCCCACCCATCTTAGCAACGAGTTTCTTCAACTCTACTATCACTATTTCCCTGTCTTTTAACTGAGCTTTAAACCCTTTAATTTCCAAACTCTGTTCATTCATTTCTCGAAATGGTTTGGAAAGTTTTTCTTGCAAGTTATTATCATGTGGAAAACTACCAACGTCTTTTTGCAAAGCAAGTTCAATAGAATGACAATGTTTTTGAAGGAAATCAGTTTTGTGTTGAAGTAACTCAAAAGCCTTTTTTTCAACATTTTCTTTACATTTCGAAAGCTCAAGTTCAAGACGCTCACATTCTTTGATTTTATAAAGATATTTTCATGCAACATCAGAATATTCATCGATATCAGCACAAGATTGAAGAGTAACACACAAAATATCTTTGGAGAGACATTCTTCTAAGAGTAAATCATATTCATCAGAAAAACGGACTTGTCCATTTGAAGATCGTCAATTTCTTTCTCAATATACTCAACATATTTTAAATCATCAAACATTTCTAACCGAATTAATCTTTCAAATTCAAGCATATTTTCTTTTAATGTGGTCGTGTTCGGTATTAAGATTTGTTTGATAAGCACAGTTATATCTAGAGGAATTGGTTTTTTCCACTCGTCATTTTGTCGTTGTCTCCATTCATAGTCAACAGTGGATTTAATATTATCAATGTAATGTTGTAGAAACCCAAATGTCTGTATACTTTTGCTTTTAGAAGCATAAAGTGGCAAGTAGTTGATGAACTTAGAAACGTTTGTTTTCTTAGTAGCAAAAGCTTTCTTCCATTGAATTCTTCTTTGTTTGCATTCTAAAAACAATTCCTCACGAGGCTTCTGTTTTTGTGTAGTGAAAAGACCATATAGACTATTCTCATAAGCATAATTGTATGGTTTCACAAACTCTTTATTGACCGGTGATCTACTCTCCTCTTACCAAAGGGATGTCTCATTATAAACAAGAGGATATTCAGGATCGGTCCATTCGGACTCATCCATTTAAATGCGCGGGTTTGCAGCTTGAGCTTGGGCAAGGTAGTCAGGACTTGCAAAGCTATCTTGACCCTTAAACATAGACGAAGGTGCTATCAATCTAACGGTTTGAATAGAGTCATGCATTTTATAAACAACTTTCTTCAAAAATTCGACTTGTGCCTCTAGTTCCGTTACTTTTTCAGTATCTTTTTCATGTCGACTTTTAAAATCTTGTTTTAATGTTTCAACCTCTTGTTTTTTAACCTCAAGAATTTTAGCAGAGTCGGTGTTATTCATTGAAAATCGTTGTTCAAGTTCGTTAACTTTGGTGGTAGAAAGGTACGTTTTTTGACGTTCATCCATAAATAAAACATTAAATTGACGTTTTTCTTTGGTTAATAACTCAAGAGTTTTGTTGTATTTATTTTCAAGATCGTCCTTTTGACTTTTTAACGCACTACCCTTGTAACCCTCAAGCTCTTTAGTCTTTTGAAGAATCTCAGCACTATAACTTTCAAGGGTCTCATTAGATTTAATTAGAGCGGCTTTGCATTCTTCAAAATTTTGTGTGAGCGCTGCGTTTGCCTTCTTTAATTGCTTTTGACTCTTTCTAGTTTCATTGACATCTTTTTGCAAAGTAGCAATTAAATTAGCAAGCGTGACACGCTCCTCATCATCATACTCATTTGCATGTTGATCATCCTCAAACTCATTATTGCACATGTCTGATGATTCAGGTGTGGTATTACTATCAACCGTTTCCATCATACATGTGCCATTAATGGCATTGAGTAGCTCACTATGCTCATGAATATCACCAAGCACATTATGTTCGTCAGTGGTGTGTACCTTATCGAGTGGCTCAGTGTCAAAGATAGGGCCATTGTCGTCTTTAGTGACTTTGAGAACTTCTTCAAACTTTTCCATGTACGAGTAATGTGCTTCTAATTCTTAGTCAGAGGCTTCATTATCAGTGTCATCAAGCATTGCTCCTTCCTCAGCCGACAATTTGACCCCTGCTTCCATCATCTTGCATAACAACATATTCTCTTTATGATAGCTATATTCCCTAACTCGTTTCGGCTTTCTGCATTCCTTTTCTATATGCCCATAACCTTGGCAGTTATAACACTGAATCCCACTTTGTTGAACCTCTTGCGTTACAACTGTTTCCCTATTCCCAGTAGCAGCAGCAATCCTCTGAGTATCATACTTGGCAGTTTGTCGATCATACCTTGTAGAACCCTCAACATGTGTTAGATTATGTTGATCATACCTAGAAGGACTTTCACCACGTCGACGTGTATCATACCTGGGATGACTCTAAACATATTGGTGCTTTGTGTTAGATGACGTTCGAAGATTGTTGTTGGTGGGTTTGAAGATTTTATGGTAGGTCTTCATAATGAAAGCAATTTGTTGTTTCATCTCCCGATTCTTATGAGCTTGATCTTCATCACTATCCTCTTCAGATGATGACTCCGGTGGTGGTGATCGTGCTCTTGGTTCTTTGCCGCGTGATCTTGTGGATGATGAAGACTTGGATGATGTGGAATATCGTGGTGAGGATGATTGAATGGAGTATGAGTTTTGAGTACGAGATCGATGATCTTGAGTGGTAGACACTAGAGCAAGTGGATTAGCCGTCTTTGCAACTCGTTCAGCTCGAATTTGATTTGCTTCATGCTAAAATTGTTTCAAGATATCAAAGAGAGCGTGATAGTTTACCTTGTCTAGCTGTTTCTGTTGTTTCACCAAATTAACAATACGTGTCCACTCTGGTTGAAGTTGCTGAAGATATTGCACATTAACTTGCATGGTGGAGACCTCCAAGTTGTTTCTTGTCATATCATTCATCATCTTGTAAAATCGTGAATAATAAGACTCAATTGATTCTCCATCCAATGCAGTAAACTTACCAAAATTCCAAAACAAGTTTGTTTTAACATCATGCTTGTTGAGTGATTCTCCTTGTTGCAAGCGTTTAATAGCCGTCCACATTTCTTGTGCCGTAGGACATGCATCAACCGTGGAATAAATATCATCTCCAATTCCACTTAGAGTCATATAGATCTCTTCTTTTTCTACGTCATACCAAGCACGCTTCTCTGGTGTAAGATCAGATAAGGTTTCTTTTCTTGTGGTTGCGGGTATTTCTGTAGTAGTGTCTGTGGCTGGTGTATGAGGAACAGTGATATCGGAGAAAACATAAGGTCCATTGTTAATACATTGCCTCAATACATCACCATTAGGTCTTGTATCAAGATAGCGAAGAAAACGTGATTGCCATTGAGCATATCGACCGGCCACAAGCATTGGTGGTCTCTCTTTGTTACCCGCCACCATTATGTTGTTGTTCGTCACACGATATTCTGCAGTAGAATCCATCTCAATACTCTCTGAAATGATGAAGTGAATATGGATCTTAAGTAGATATGATGTGATTAAGTTGTTGTTGAAATTCCGAAAATTGTTGCTGTTCTCAGTCCGACAATAAAATCCTCAGTCCGACAAAACGGTAGACCAAAAAGTTTTGTATCGCCAAATTTTGAAATTGAGCTAGAAATGTCCTAAAACTAGTATGGAAAAAAATTTAATCTTTGTGTAAACGATATTTCGAAACTAGTCTAGATGGTGGCTAAGTCTAAAAAATACTAGAACAAAATTTAGCGAAACATAGCATCGGAGTGTCCATCGGAATGATCATCGGAATGTTATCGGAATGTTGTATCGGAATACTGCCGGAATGTAGTACATTAGTAATATGAACTGTCGGAATACCTATCGGAATCAGTGTCGGAATAAGGCTGTCGGAATAACGTTGTCGGAATAAGGCTGTCGGAATCACTGTCGTAATAACCTATCGGAATACACAATCGGAATAAGGCTGTCGATATCCACTATCGGAAAAACGGTCGGAATATTAAAACCCTTTTTCGATGGAGTGCTATCGGAATAACTGTCGGAATATTAAACCCTTTTCCGGTGGAATTCAGTCGGAATGCGTGTATATTTCCGAAACTTTAGGTAGAAATCAAATTTTTGACAAGAAATCCGTGATTTTAACCAGCCAAAAGCAACCAAATGCCTACCTCAACTATGTAGGAGATGTAAATCAAGATGTAGAGCACGAAAAACACAAAAAGATTTGAATTCGAGATGATGTATGGATTAAATCATACGAATCAAATGATATAACAACAATCAATCACAAAACTACCCATGGGGATTGATACCAATTGTTGTCGCATATATTTGTGATGATTAAACAAGAAATAAAGGTAGATAAACGATGAATTCTAGAGAGAGAAAGTAGAGAGAAGTTTGTGAGAAACTATATTAGATTAGGAGAATAGAAAAATGAGACAACCAACCTCTCCTTACATGCAAGGAGAGGTTTATATAGCCTTGCCTACATGTGGCATGATGGGCTATATGATAATGGGTCGGGCTTTCCTTTTGGGCTTTGGTTACTTATGAATGAACCTTAGCTTAAAGTTAAGCCCGTAATATACGACTAATCTATTACCTATTACAACGTTCTAATATACGATACATAATAAACATATGACCGAGCATTCTTGTTTGACTCAATATTTTGATGCTAACAAAATGTAAGTCCCTACGATGCTTGTCGGCATAACTCTTCTGACGTGACTGTGCTTCTTACAATTTCTGCTTAGCTACTGCGACCTTCTCGTTGGGCAACTCTATCACTTCTGGTCCTTCAAGTGTTCGCTCACCAACCTGATCCGAGCAGATTGGGGCGCGACACTTTCTGCCATACAACATCTCGAATGGAGCATACTTAATACTTGTGTGCCAACTGTTGTTGTATGCAAACTCTACCAGACAGATGTAATCGTCCAAATCTCCTGTCCATTCCGACGCACATGACTTCAACATGTCTTCTAATGTCTGAATCGTTCGCTCTGATTGTCCGTCTGTTTGAGGATGAAAAGCCGTGCTAAGCTTAAGTTTTGTACCCCAAGCTTTCTGCAGACACCTCCAAAATCGCGAAGTGAAACGAGGATATCTATCTGAGACGATGATGGATGGAGCACCATGAAGTCTCATGATCTCCTTCTTGTAAGTATCAGCGAGTTTACTGACCGAATCTTCCTTGCGGATCGGTAAGAAATGAGCTGACTTGGTATGTCGATCAACGATAACCCAAATCGCATCGTGCTTCCTCTTTGTATGCGGAAGACCGGTAACAAAATCCATGGTGATCTTGTCCCATTTCCACTTTGGAATATCTAACGGTTGTAGAAGACCGCCAGATCGCTGATGCTCGATCTTAACCTGCTGGCAGGTAAGACATTTGGAGACGTAAGACGCAACATCCTGTTTCATACCACTCAACCAAAAGTATTGATTGATGTCATGGTACATCTTGGTCGAACCAGGATGAATAGAGAATGGGGAGCTATGAGCCTCAGCTAACAATGCTTCCTGGAGTTCTTGATCATCAGGAACACAAAGTCTCGTTCCCTTCCATAAGATACCGTCTGCGTCTACTCGAAATTTTGTCTGCTTCTTCAAATTCTAATTTATCGCCCAGATTTCACCATCATCCTTCTGAGCTTCCTTGATCCTAGAGAGTAACTCAAGTTCTACTCTAAGATTAGCCCAGTAAACGTGATATCCACGTACCATGTTCTCCATGTCTAGTCGCTCCAAGTCTCTAATAATCTCCTCCTTTATTTCAATGCCGTTTATCATTCCGGACTTTCTACTAAGTGCATCTGCCACTACATTCGCCTTGTCGGGATGATACTGTAGATTAATGTCATAATCCTTCAACAGCTCTAACCATCTCCTTTGTCTCATGTTCAATTCACGTTGAGTGAAGATGTACTTCAAGCTCTTGTGGTTCGTGAAAATGTCACATGATTCTCCATACAAGTAGTGCCTCCATATCTTCAATGCAAACACGACTGCTGCAAGTTCCAAGTCATGCGTAGGGTAATTTTCCTCATAAGGGTTAAGTTGTCATGAAGCGTACGCGATCACTTTCCCATGTTGCATGAGAACACAGACAAGTCCCTTCCCCGATGCATCACTGTAGATCTGAAATCCAACTGTACCAGATGGGAGAGTAAGAATTGGTGCAGATACTAACTCCGGCGTGAGAGTAAGTAATCGGTTAGGGTTTTATGTGAGTTGGGAGTTTAGAACGTAATACCTTTGTGGAACCTTTGAGGGTTCCTTTTATAGGCAGTGAAACCCTAATGGGCTGTCACTGATACTTCGGCCCCAAGGAAGAGATAAGAACCAGAATTAGATTGATTGTTATCTTCTAATTATGGTGAGTGAATATCCTCTTCTATGGAGTGAATCACATTCAGAGATAGAATATGATTCTGTCTAACCCTGCACCGGTCATGCCGGGCCGTGGGCCGCACACATGTGTGCGGTTACTGTTCATCCAAGCCCGTAAGCTCAAATGACATTACTCCCACCCATTCGTGATGGGCCGGATACGGGTAGTACCCGTGGGTCGGGTTCATGACCCGGCTGGGGACTATACGTCATCATGTCCCCCCAGTCTAGTTGTTACAACCATAGGCGTAACCTCTAGACTACCAAGATGCTCCCTGGACGTACCAAGAAAAATAGGGAATCATAAGTTGTCTAAGAATTTGTTTTGGCCGCATGTGGCAACCTGACTTAGGAATTTATTCCATTATTATCTCAGCCGCTCGTGGCGACCGAGACAAATTAAATACAACATTGAATGTCAACTCTTACGTAAGAGCCGCATATCCCGACATTAATAACTGTTCACCTGCCACTTTGACTGACAAAAGTGCAAACAGTCAGGGCCTCGAGCAGCGTAAACGTCGGAGTCAGAAGTGACCCGTGGGTCCCACCTGACGTTTCACTTGCCACTTGCACCCTAACCACACGATTAAGAATAGTGGCAAACACATGTCACACATCCAACAGGCCATGACCCACGAGGCAACCCTATAAATAAGCCACCCCTACGGCTGTGTGAAACACACAGTTCTTATCTCCATTTCTGCCATTAAAGCTTTCTTCTTAGCTTCAATCAATCATGCACGGATCCCTTCCTCCGCAGGTTAGAACACCACGCCCTTACATTTTTATTCAGTAATGGCTCACAGAAACAACCACACAATTGGATCCGTGCTTAATGTAATGACCAGGAGCTACTAGATCACTTTTGTACCAATTATTTCATCCCTACCAACCTACACCCCTCACTGCCTCGCGCCGGAGACCTCATAACTGAGGCTCCGGAGGGTAAAATTGGCCTTTACACTCGGCTTTTCGATGCGGCCAACTACCGCATTCCATTCACCCGTTTCCTCATAGATCTATTAGGATATTATGATGTACATATTAGCCAGCTCCACTGTATAGGCGCGTGTAAGATAAGTCAATTCGAGATCCTTTGCCGTGCTAGAAGAATCCCCCCAACCGTAGAACTATTCCGGCTTTTTTACACCCCCAGCATAGTAAATGGTTGGTTATCCTTTAAGAAACGATCCCCTAACAACCCCCAGTCTCATAATAAGCCAATGGACTCGCTGAAAAACCGGTATGACCACTACTTTTTCATTTACGCAATAGTATGGCCGACTGATTATGCCTTTAAACATAGGGTATCCCACGACCCCCTGCCGCACGCTAGTACATATAACCCTTGACACTCCCAAGAAATAGATCTGAATAGGACCGGGTTCCATAGAAACCTCCCCGAATCATTTCTATGTTTGCTAGGGATTAGCCGCAACTATTTCGGCCCGTCCAACAGATATCCTGTGTTTTGGAGAAGGCAGGGTGTAGGTAGGCTAGCATCCGTACACAAAAAAGCTCATTCAATTACTTTGTAATGGCTAAAATATTTTGTTATTCTATGGCAGAAATGAACTTCTTTGGACTTCTACGCCAAGGCGACCCAAAGCTCGTACCAAAGGGATCCCGTCCCATACGTGAGAACAAATTACCCCTACTTGAGCATACCCGAAACGTGACGGTTGCTCTTGAGGCCGTGCCGGACGCCCACTCGGACGAGGAAGAAACAACTCAGATGAGGACCCCCGTTGACTTCAGCAACGAGGAAGGTGATAATAGGATGCTCGAAGGAGGATCCAGGCCCTCCTCGCCGCCTAAGACTGCCACTCCCGCACATGGGGAAGAGCAAGGAGACAACATTGACTTGACCACCTCCAGCCTTCGCCAGATGTTGGGCGATGATGAGGAAGAGGTACAACAAATCAATGAAGAGGAAGAGGAGGAAGCTGAAAAAGAAGTTGAGTAGGAGGTCGAAGAAGCAGCAGCTCAGCCCGTCGCTAAGCGTACCCGCAAAAAAAACAAACGGGTAAGAAGAGCTGCTCCAGCCTAGATTGGCGAACACAACGCCCCTGCCAAGAAACTTCGAGAAGACCACCCCTTATACCAATCTGTTGGGAGCACCACCCAGGCTTCCGAGACGATCCGGGCCGCACATGTCGATCCAGTTACTCAGATTCCCCAACCACATCAGAATTAGCAGGGAACAATATGTAAGGCTTCATCTTGATACGTAAGAACGACAAATTCCCTTCAAGCAATACTTAATATGTATCTAAATGCTTGTTTTGCAGGGATGAACAAACTGGTGCCGTGCCTCCACCTGACGCCCAAATGGAGAAGGGAAAGGAAAAGGAAGTGGAGAGAAACCCCATGCTTCACACGGCCGCCATGAAATCCGGCCCCGTATTTGAAGAAGGTACCCCCACAACCCCCCAAGACCTCCCAACGTCCGGCCCCCCTCAATCGTTCAACCCTATTTGGAATATCACCACTGGATCACGAATGAGGGAAGCCGAGGAATGCCGAGAGTAGCTCAATAACTGCATACCACCAGGCGTGGTGCGAGAAGTGAATGCGCTAAGCCATGCGGACCTGGCGGACGAGTACAACGGCGCCTTGGTGCATCAAATGGCAATGGGCACCTCAATGAGGGTAAGATTCGAAGCCGCATTTGGGCATGTGGAGTCCCTTAAGAGGAAAGTTGGACGGAGGGAGAGAATGATCGAGGAAAATGAAGCTCAAATTGCTGCCCTCCAGTCCCAACTTGCTAGTACCGAGGCGACGGTGAAGGAGCAATCAGCCCGTGCGAATGCTTACGACCAACAAGTGGCCGATCTCGAGGCAAAACTAGATGCCGCAACAACCAAGGTACATATCCATGACGCACCACCCTTTATTATACAAGAAATATAATCTAACAATTAATCTCATATATGTGACCGCGGCGGAGGCGTCTGCCAAGTCCTCCTCCAGCCAGGTATCCGTGCTTACCAAAAAACTGGAAGACGCTCAGATGACAATCCAGAGCATGGAGAAGGTACGAGAGGAGCTTGCTGATGAGAGGGCTATTACCAAGGAGATAAAGGAGGCGTCTTCCCAAAAAGATGTGATGATCGATGCCCTCACAGCCGAACGCGACGACGTGCTATGCCCCCAACTACTAGCAGCCATTGCCGGCCGCAGGTGGATGGTGGGACATGGGGCACGTTTGGCCGTCACCAAGGTACTAGAGGCCCCCGAATTTGTGCAACAGTTTGCAAGCCTTATGTCCGATGGTATTGACCACGACCGTTATGAAGGAATGGTCCAGGCCGTAGAGCTGATCAAGAAAAAGGAGAACTTTACCAGATATGCTTTCTTTAACCCTGAAGCTGCTAACAAGATGACTGCTTCCATGGCCGCGATGCGAGATCTTCATTATCCATTCTTGGCTGAGCTGGAGGCCACAAAAGATGACACAAAAGATGCCGCGATGCTGAAGGAACGTGGTGAGAGGTTTCCATGTTTGGCTGAGAAACAAGTGGAGATAGGTAAGTTTCTCCCCACCATGTAGGGTGCTCCTACTGTATTATCTATTTCAGACAATTCTGGTTTGTAACCGTTAAATATTTGTAGTTTTCATTCGTCCGTGCATGTACACGGCTAAGACATGTGTAAAATAACTGTCCTTTGTATGTAAGTCCGTGATGACCACGACCATTTTATCATTTGGAAACTTGTGTATTTTTATTTTGTTGAATATTGTATACTAATACTGCATGACATGTCACGTCTTACACAAAAAGGAAAATACATACAAGCCTATGATTTACTAGACATGCGACGTGCGTCTTTACTATGCGGAGCACTGCGTGAGCACGGCATACGAAACGTACCACAACGTCTTGTGAGTAAGGTGTCTAGTAAGGATACATGATCCGTGCCGCCGGGGTTGCATCCCTCTTACGCGGCAAGTTGAATTAGTAGGTTCACTTAATCCTCTTACCCCACTTGGAGGCGTATAGTACATGTACGGTGATTTGAATGAATGCATATGAAACATGACATGTTATAGTAATAACCAAAATCCATATGACTAACACAATCCTAAAAAATAATTTGCACAAAACAAGCCGTGGAGCTAGCTAGGCACCACGACATTTTATTAGAACGTTTACATTTTTTGTTTTGAACAAGCATGATAAGTCCTAAGAAACAAAAAAGGAACCTAGACAAAACATAATAAGCAAAACAGATAGAGTGCACGGATCTTCATTAAAGCCACATACGGCGAAGTACCCATGCGGAAGCCGAAGCTTTCAAAGATAGCACCTTTTGAGGTTGGAGATGTTCCATGTGCGCTCCAGGTCGCGGCCATCCATGTCACGTAACTTGTACGCACCTCGTCCCAAGGCTTCTGTGACCTCATACGGTCCTTCCCACTTAGGGCCCAGTTTTCCTGTATTCTATGCTCAACTTGTTTCGTTAGCATGATAGAGATAATCCCCCGGTCGGAAGGAAACACCTTTAACCTTAGTGTCGTAATAAGCCTTCATTTTAGCCTTGGACTTAGCCTCATTAATGGATGTTATCTCCCTTTTTTCTTCTAACAGATCCAGGTTGATTCGCAGCTGTTCGTCGTTCGTGACAACATTAACCTCCGCCGTGCGGATGGTAGGCATTCCTATTTCTTCTAGTATAACAGCTTCAGTGCCATAAGCCAATGCAAATGGAGTGTCTCTGTTGGTCGTTTTGATCGTAGTCCTATGTGCCCATAGAACATGTGGTAGCTCATCCACCCATTTGGCACTTCGCTCATCCAAACGTGCCTTGATGCCGTTTCCCAAGCTTCTATTCGCTCGTTCCACAAGACCATTTGTCTGCGGATGCTTAACGGACGCGAAGCGCCGCTTGATATTCAATGATGCACACCAGTCCTTGAATGGATTGTCCGCGAACTGTTTACCATTGTCCGAGATGATTTCTCCTGGTAGACCAAAACATCACACAATATGCTCCCAAATAAACTTTCTAACTTGTTTGCCTGTGATGGATTTGACTGCCTTGGCCTCTATCCAACGTGTGAAGTAGTACATTGCGACAATCAAGAACTTAACTCCCCCTGCAGCTACAAGAAACGGTCCTGCAATGTCGATTCCCCACTTATAGAATGGCCATGGGGATGTGATAGGTGTAAGCTCCTGCTGCGGATGTCGCGGCACTGGTCTATGCACTTGGCAATCACTACACTTGCGAATCATGTCGCGCGCGTCCCTGTGCATGGAAGGCCAATAATATCCTGTCCGTAAGGCTCTAGCTACCATTGATCGTGGACCTACGTGCATGCCGCACAACCTTTCATGTATTTCACTGATTACATAGGTAGCTTGACGTGGTCCAACACACCGCAACCATGGCTGCAAGAAAGAGCGCTTATAAAGAATACCTTCTCGGAGTTCGAAATTTTGCGACTTCCTTCTGATGCGCCGTGCTGCTTTTTCCTCGTTCGGAAGGGTCTCACAAGTCAAATAGTTGATAATCGGGGTCATCCATGTAGGTCCATCCTCCTCAACTATAGTAGCGACCTCCCCTTCTGTTATAGACTTCTCCTTGAGTATTTCCACCAAAACTTGCTTGGACAAGTGGGCGAGGCTTGTGGATGCAATCTTGCTAAGCGCGTCCGCCTTCTTGTTCTCACCTCTTGGCACCTGCTTGATGGAAAACTTGCTGAAAGCCACGATGAGCGACTTGACTTTCTCCAAGTATCGGACCATGTTGTCCTCCTAAGCCACATATTCACCTAGAATGTGGTTCGCGACAAGCCGTGAGTCCACATAGGCCTCAAGGTTGCGGACTCCCATTCAAGCGGCGATTTTTAAACCCGCAATTAATGCTTCATATTCCGCTTTGTTATTGGTGGCTGTGAATTCAAAACAGAGGGCGTAAGTAAACTCCGTTCCTTCCGGATTTGTGAGGATGAGGCCAGCTCCTGACCCATCCGTACACGAAGATCCGTCCGTAAACAACACCCACGGTTCTGTTGGAGTCTCGTCTTGTTTTACGATTGGTCCTTCCTCATCTGGCTTCTCTATCAAAAAATCTGCCAAGATCTAGCCTTTAACAGCCGTCCTTGGCCTATAAGATATATTATGCTCCCCCGATAGAATGCTCCATTTTTGTAGCCTCCCTGCCACATCAGGTCTAGAGATGACTTGCTTGATTGGTTGGTCCGTAATAACTACAATTGGTTGCGCCTGAAAGTATCAGCGCAACCGCTTTGTAGCAAACACTAGTGCCAAAACCAATTTTTCCATAGAGGAGTAATTCAGCTCCGGCCCTTGTAATGTTCTACTTATAAAGTAGACCGGAGTTTGCACTGTATCTCTATCTGTAATGAGTACCACACTTATTGCGCCATGAGTGGCTTAGAGATACATAATGAGTTCCTCCTTTGGCCGGGGAGCTACTAGCATAGGGAGAGATGCAAGGTGCTGCTTGAGTTGGCCAAAAGCTTCTCGGCTTCCTTTATCCACCGGAAGTCTCCCTTCCTAATGCACTTCTTGAGTGTATTAAATAGGGGTAATGACTTCTCTGCGGATTTGGATAGGAACCTATTTAGCCCGGCCAGTTTCCCATTCAAGGATTGCACCTCCTTCCGTGTTTGAGGGGATGGCAGTTGTATCACTGCGTCCGTTTTCTCTGGGCAAGGTTTGATGTCGTTTGGATCAATCAAATATCTAAGGAACATTCCCTTCGTTGCCCCAAACGTGCATTTCTTTGGATTTAGCTTCATGTTAATCCTCCTCAGTGTGTCGAATGTCTCTTGGACATCCCGGAGAAGTGCATCGTCCGTATGACTTTTTATGACTAAGTCATCCACATAGACTTCCAGGTTGCGGCCTATCTGTGATTCAAAAGCTTTGTCCACAAGCCGCTGGTATGTATCACCGGCGTTTTTTAGTCCAAACGGCATTTTCGTATAGCAATATACGCCCCGACTTGTATGGAACGCCGTTTTTTCTGCGTCCTCCTCCGCCATCTGGATCTGGTGATATCCTTTATATGCGTCCAAGAAGCACTTAAAGGGATATCCACACATGGATTCCACCTTCTAGTCAATCTCCGGTAACGGGTAACAATCCTGTGGACAGGCTTTGTTCAGATCCGTGAAATCCACACACATGCGCCAACTTCCGTCATGTTTTTTGACCATGACCAGATTGGATAACCACTCGTGGTAGTATACCTCGCGCATGATACCTACGTCCCCTAGTTTCCGTACTTCCTCCAATATCACTCCGCTGCGCTCAAGCGCCTGGCCACGCTTCTTTTGCTTGATGAGTTGGTACCCCTGGCGGATCTGGAGCTTATGTTCTGCTATCGCGCGTGGCACGCCTGTCATATGCTTTGGCTCCCATGCGAATATATCTAGGTTTGCACTTAAAAGAGAGCACATGGCCCTTTTGCCGCTATCCGAGAGTGCCCCCCCTATGGATATCTCCTGTTCCGGATAGTCAGGATGAACTGCCACCTTCCAATTGGGAGGTGGTGATCCATCCTTGGGTGGAACAGGTGGAGCCGGTGTTGTCAAGGTATGACACTCGGATGTTGGTACGATTGTGTTGTAAATGGTGGCGA
Source organism: Glebionis coronaria (assembly GCA_025667525.1). NCBI lineage: Eukaryota > Viridiplantae > Streptophyta > Magnoliopsida > Asterales > Asteraceae > Glebionis > Glebionis coronaria. The sequence goes on from CM046879.1 coordinate 205,660,962, forward strand.
TTCCTCCCTCAACAGGGAATTTGATCATTTCGTGTGTCGTGGAGGGTACGGCCCGTATAGCCAGAATACCTGGTCTGCCTATGATCCCATTGTACGGAGAATGTGAGCGTATCACCATGAAGTTCATCCACGCCGTAGTGGAGTGTTCCTCATTCCCAATGGTTACAAGCAGACGCAGTTGCCCTATCGGCCAGATAGTGTCTCCACTAAAGCCAGTGAGCGGCGCCGTGGCCGGTACCAATTGGCTTCTTATTTCTGGGCGTAACTACACAAAACAGTGTTCGTACAGTACTTCTGCTGACGACCCTCCATCCACATACATGCGACGAACATTGTGTGTTCCAATGCTTATCTCAATAGTGAGAGGCGCATCAATCACATCGCTTGCTGTGATGGGAGGGAATGAGATTTACCTGCCGCGTGAAATTTTTTTGCCAACTTTCTGCCTCGTGCGGCGTTGTCTGGATTGGATCATGTATATGGTCGAAGGTTTGTCCTTTTGGGGATCCTTCTTGTCATACTTCTTGTTGTCTTTTCCATCCTTCCAATCCTTAACTAAGTGCTTGAGTTTACCTGATTTGATCAGTGACTCAATGTGCTTTTTGAGCTAGATACACTCCTCCGTACCATGGCCCTTGTCATTATGGAACTCGCAGAAGCGATTTCCTTGCCGACGGTCCGGCGGAGTAGTCATTGGGGGAGGCCTCGGAAAATTTGCCCCTTTCGTCAGCAAGATCTCCCGGTAGGACATCTTTAGGGGGGTAAACTTATCGTCCCGCCGTCCTCCTTTGTTTTGGCTCTTATAGTCTGAGCCCCTGCTGTTGCTCTGATTGTTTTAACCGCCCGATTGCCTCCTGGACTGGTCGTTTGACCGGTAGCCGTTTCCTTTTGAAGGGTAAGCCGCGACAACCGCCGTTTCTCCTTCTATGAAGTTTCTGACTCTCTCCATGAGGTCATCATACCTCTCTGGACGCTTGTCATTGAGACGCCTGATCAACTCCCTGTCTGTTATGGCGTGCATGTAGTCAGAGATTTTCAGGAGTTCCGGCATTGTCTTTGTGCTTGTGCACTCGTCATTGAAGCGTTCAGTGAAGACTTCCGTGGACTCCCCCGGCCGTTGTTTGACAGTTTCCAATGAGACCGGATCCCTATTATACTTATTCCTCTGAGTATAATTATTCTTAATGCAGTGCGTAGTTCTGTGAAGCTATCAATGCTTCGTGGAGGGAGTCCCTCAAACCAGTCACGGGCATTGCCGATCAGAGTCGAATTGAACATTTGGCACCATATAGGCATGGGCCATCGCTCAATTTTAGCCTGCGTATCGAATATTTTAAGGTGATCATCCGGATCACCAGTTCCATCATAGGTCTTGACACACGCCGGCATGCGACGTTTGGTGTCCTTGGAGTAGTTCCGTATGCGGAGGGTGAATGGGTCTTCCCTGGGATCCGCTCATGGACGGGTGAGCCTAGGGTCATCCCATGGGTCACACCACAGGCGGGAAAGATCCTCCGCTTTTGCATCTCGATAATAAGGGCCACCATAATACTCATCGTTGTTTGGTGGTGGTGGAGAGGTACGCCTAGGTCGGCGACGTTTAGGCGGATGGTCGTTTAAGTCCTCTCCTGATGGATCTGGAGACGGGGGTGGTGCCCCATCCCTTGGGTGAGGACCACTTTTTTGAGACGAGCCAGGAGCCTTTTTCCTAGTGTCCATCCTATCCCACACGCTTGTGCGGCGAGCGGCTCTGGCCAGCTCTCGATCTGGTCGCTCGGGTGAACCGTCGGACTTATCTCCCCCTTCTCGAGACTGTGTTAGTTCATGTATGAGGCGATCTCCTATGCGCTCGAACACATCCCTAGGTTGAGGGGTTTCCTCAAAGATTCTCTGGTCCTGAGGCCGGGTTTTCCTTTTCCTCTGATTTTGGGAAGAGGTGATTGGTCTAGTATTGCCAAAGTTGAGTCTGGACTGGAGGTTCCTCCCTAGATTCAACCTTGATGCAATCTCTGGGACGATCCTATCAAAGTTCTGCGTGAGAACTCGAGTGAGATCCTCCTCGCTGAGTGGTTGGACTTCTACTTCCTCCTCAATCGATGGCCTGCGTGGCTCCTTGTTAGGAGGATTGGGCGCACTCCCTGGATCAGGGTTATCCAGGGTTGATGTAGGTGGGGGTGTTATGGAGATCGTACTCGTCACCCCCAAGGTCTGAAAACCACCACGGTTACCAGGTCCGCCTGTAGGGCGGCTAGGAGATTGATTGGGGATGAGTATCCCTTCCCCTTGGGACTTCCGATTTCCAGGATTCGTGTTCCTGGGATTAGCTTGCGGATGCCCCTTCGTCATTGGAAATTCAAGATGAGGTTTTGCTCTAGCTTAGTGTAATAGGTCCCACGGATGGCGCCAACTTGTTGATGCAAAAGTTGGGTGATCCTTGCTAGACCCGAATTAGGCTTAATTCGGGTTGGCTGGGCTCCGGCTCCTGCACCAAGTGAATTGTTTGGTTGGGATCCTGCACACTAAACAACACGCGTTAGGCTTACCGTGGGAATTTTTCCCACGATTAGACTCCGGTGTGAGAGTAAGTAATCGGTTAGGGTTTTATGTGAGTTGAGAGTTTAGAACGTAATACCTTTGTGGAACCTTTGAGGGTTCCTTTTATAGGCAGTGAAACCCTAATGGGCTGTCACTGATACTTCGGCCCCAAGGAAGAGATAAGCACCAGAATTAGATTGATTGTTATCTTCTAATTATGGTGAGTGAATATCCTCTTCTTTGGAGTGAATCACATTCAGAGATAGAATATGATTATGTCTAACCCTACACCGGTCATGCCGGGCCGTGGGCCGCACACATGTGTGTGGTTACTGTTCATCCAAGCCCGTAAGCTCAAATGACATTACTCCCACCCATTCGTGATGGGCCGGATACGGGTAGTACCCGTGGGTCAGGTTCATGACCCGGCTGGGGACTATACGTCATCATATAGCAGAAAATTGATTAAGTCTTGTAAAACCTGACGTAACTTAGTAAACCTAGTTTTATAGTTTGAAAAGACTTATGTTTATCTTATAAAAATTGTTTAACATGTTTACCATTAGCCAATATGGGTCATGAAATATCAACGTGCATGAATACTTGGAGGGGTGACCTCGTCATAAAATTAGAGGGGTTGCCTCTAATTAATATAAGTTTGGGTAGGAGGGATCAGCTCCTTGTGAAGGATGCAAGGTACACACCACATTCACCTGATTAATCTGTAGAAACATGTAACCTAGGATGCATCCATGCGCCCCACATGATAATAATAATATGGCCAAAAGCTGAAGGGACGCCACGAGCTATCACTCCGTCGTGGTGAAGTCATAACACTGGTGCCTCCAGTGTTATGGTTATGGTACCTCCATAACTAGGTGAAACTGGTCATGCAGGTATATGGCTTAGGCATTTTAATAAACATAAGCAAATCAAAACATATAAAACATATACTGGGAAAACATTTGGCTGCATACGGGGAATCCTAATAAGGAAGAATGTCCATACTGAAAGGACGGAGAATCCGTGCCTTATGTCCAGTGAACGAAGAAGACGAACGGAAGAGAGTCCTACTTCGATATCACTAATGCTACATAAATAATATACGTGTATAAGTATTCTGATTACTGAGTACGTAACTGGTTTAATATCATGTCCTAGCTTGTTTTATATGTCCATGTCATGTTTTACTGATTTTATCATTATGTTGTGTTTATCATGTATTCTGTCTATTCTGATTAAGTATTACTTGTATTTCTTGTATTATTATACTTGTTGTGTAATAATAAGTAACTTTCTAAAAATAGCAGGTTTTCTAAAATAGAAAGTTTCCAAAAATAGAATGTTTCCAAAAATAGATTAGCTGTCTAAAATAAATAAGTTTCTAAAAATGGAAAGTTTCCATAAATAGATTAGCTGCTTAAAATAATTAAGTTTCTAAAAATAGAAAGTTTCCCAAAATAGAAATAAGCTGGATTATTAAGCGAATAATATAAGCTTAAGTTTTTACTGATTAATACTCTAAGTCATGTGATTTATAGTATAGTTTATTAATTAATACATGTAAATTAAATAAACTATAGGTTATAAGATTTAATTAAATATAACATGATTTAATTAAATTGAAGTGTAAATAATACATAGGTTAAAACATGTATTAATATTTAATATTAATATAACCTAAGTCATGGAAATTATTTAATTATATATCATGTTTTAATAATTAATTAATTACTTTAGTCTAAATTAAATCAAAAAATACATAGGTTAAAATCATGTATTATTACTAATAATAATTAACCTAAGTCATGACTAAATTAAATTAATTATATAGCATGTTAAATTAATTTAATTAATCTTGTAATTATTTAACTTGTAAAAATAAATAACTTGGAAAATCGAGTCATGAACCGAACCCGTGTTTTAAATCTAAACATGTCGTGAACCGGTCCGTTCAACCCCTTGAACAGGACTAAACAACCAACCCCTTAATGGTGGTGAACCGGCTTGACCGGTTGCCACGGTTTGAGTGAAACCGCCATCGGCCTAAGCTGGTGGTGCTTGTTGTTTTCAGCCGAGACCCCCAAACCACAAGGCCAACCCCGACATGCGTCGGGGTCCCTTGTTTTTCTTGCAACCTAGACACCAAAACCCCAACGAGACCATAGGGTCTCGGTTGGTGGTGATCAAACAACCACCGAGAGCTTCGGCTCTCGGTTTCATGCATCGGTTAAACCAAACACCCCTAAAACATCCATGTTTATTAGCCCCCATGATTTAATTAACATGTTTAATTATTAGTTTTTAATAAACTCATGATTTCATGTGTTCTTGATTAATAAAGAATTAAAAAGAAAATGTTTAAGGATTACCGATGCGTGAACAAAAAGGAATGATAACACGAACGATCTTGCTAGAATTGGATCACCAAAAATCAACAACACCCCGTCCTTTGGGGTTTATACCCGGCGGCCAAGGGAGAAAAAGGAGAAAAGAGAGGCTAGGGTTTTAGTATTTTTCTAATTCTTCTGTAAATGAAAAATATGTTCTCCCTTCTTTTCTATTTAATAAACAAAAAACAAAGTGGGCGTGGCCCCTTTGCTTTGTTCTTGTCGTGGCTAGGTGGGGCCCACAAGGGGAAACCTGTTGTTTTCCGTGTTCTAATTATTTACGTGATCTTGTATCATGTTTACGTGATTTATTTATCTATTGTTCGTGTTATATATATATATATATTTATACGTAAACGTAATAAATATTTTGTAAATACATAATAATAAGTTCGTGATTATTTACGTTCATGATTTCATGTTCGTGAATATAATTATTGTTGATAATAATTATCGTGTCTTAATACGTATTAAATACCTATCGTGTAATAACACGTACGTAATACTTGTAAATATTATTCATGAAACATAAACATGCTATAAAAGGAAAGTTCTAATCATGTACGTACGATTATATATGTACTGTTCATGGTAAGAGCATGCGGGTTTTACATATTATGTATTCATACGTATACAATCCTTGAGTTTATCATTCATTTATAAGGATTCTAGGGTTTCTAAGGGAATTTAGGGCATCATTATTATTCTTCAAATATTCTTATTCATAATGTGCTTTGTTAGATTACTTTTAGAACTTATATTTGTTATATATATTGTATTTACAACATATAGGGTAATTCAGGTTGTAAGAAGTAGTTCATATTGCCATGTAACACATAAAAAGCAAAAAATTTCTAATGGATTTTCCATTTCCATTAGTCATAGCATATATTACACTTGTGAAATTCATGGGTTGTCATAGTCTCTCCTCCTTAAATAAATCTTTTCCTGAGATTATAATGGTAATATGGCACATCAAAGGAAAATATAGTTCTCATGTGTTCAACTTCGTTCTAGAACTTTATTCATATATCAAGAATACAACTTTTACTGTCGTTGTTTACCTTTTAAATCAACTTTTCCACCAGATTTAATGTCCAAATTGGATATAAATGAAATATCTTCTTCATTTTAGCCATGAAAATCTACTAAATTAAGAATAAATCGTATCATTAAATAAGGTAAATCTGATAAATCTTACTTAGATTTCCTATATACGAAAAGAAATGTGATCATTTCTGAGTTCTTTTGGGAAAACTCTAGTCAACATGTCACAACTCAACTCAAAATCTTGAATTGATTATCGTATCTTCCAAATTCAATTTGTATTACAAGAAAAATCTTACTAAGGTCAATATTGTTTAATATGTTGTGGTTTTCAGTCCTTGTGAGAAAAGATTTATGATTATTCGGACGAAAATTTCTCACAAATCACCATTTTAAGCCAATAGATATTCTAGGGTCATATACTACAATATTCTATAATATAGCGTTATATCGTAAATGTAATTTCCGGGTAACATAATGCATACTTGGAGTATGTAATGTAATGCCTAAATAATTTTCTCAATTTAGCCTATTGGTATATAGGGTAATATTCTTCTTAATGTTTTCAAAACCATAGATATTGGTATTATATGTAAATAGATTATTTTTAGGTATAATCTTGTCAGAGTTCCCTTATCATTTGTAAAATACAACTGACAATAATCCGGATAACATCATGTCTTATCTTAAGAAATTATGAAAAATCTTTTTACTTGTTCTTCCCTATCTTTATAGAGAAAATTCAGGTTTGAACATTTTTAGTTTAGATTTTGTAATCTCGTTAAGATATAAGTTAAATATTTTAGTCAAAAAGGCAAGTACATATTATTCTAAGTATATAATACAAATGATTTATGCTACCAGATAATGACGTAAAATATGACTTACAAGAGTTTTAATTGAAAACACATAGATTTTATTGATATTACTCACGTATGTTTACAACATTTATTCTTGCCGTTGGACCGAATCACACATCGAGCACCTTAGGGGGTCTCGGTTGTGGACCATGGTGCACCGAGAGTCTTAGGACTCTCGGTTTAGGGGCTACCAAGCCAAACCACAAACCAAACTAACCCCTTTTCCTGTTTTAATAATTCTATAACATGTTTATTTAATTGTTTTTAAAGTTATGCACATGTATTTAATAAAAGATTAAAAATAAAGATGAAGGTTTGATGATTAACCCAATACGTGATTGAAAAGAACACGAAGACGAACACAATTACCAACAAATCAAGGATCCAAAATCAAAATGAACCCTCCTTGCTCTTTGTTGATGCCCCGGCTAGAGGGAACCAAAAAGGGAGGCTAGGATTTTTATTTTTCTCGTAAAAATGTGTAAATTATTTTCCTGTATTTTGTTTTTACTATTTAGTTAAAAATCAAAGTTTGCTTGGGCCCCCTTCTTTTCCCTTGTCCGCGGCTAACACAAGGCCCAAAGGCAACCCGTGCCTTTTTTATATTTAAGTAATTTACGTGCTCGTTCATTTTAATTATACGTCCTAGTTCGTGCTTAATGTTCGTGTTATATATACTTCGTATACATATCGTGTTCTAATAGTCGTGTTATAATTATTATACGTAATAATTATCATGTTTATAAATGTTCGTGATCATATGTTCGTGCTTATAATAATTATTCTTAATAATTATCGTATATTATTACGTGCTTAATAATTATCGTGCATTAACACGTACGTAGTTCCTGAATTTAATATTCGTGACACGTGTACACAACATAAATGGAAAGTTTTAATTGGCTCGTATGTTTATGTAGTGTACCGTTCATGGCATTTATATGTGTGTTTTACAACTCTTCCCCCTAAAAAGAATAATTCGTCCCTGAATTATAGATAACATAAACTGAAAGAGGAACATACCCGAATCAAAACTAGAAATGAGGGTAAGAAGTCCGGATAGACTCCTCTGTCTCCCAAGTGGCTTCCCTCTCGGTATGGTCCCTCCAAAGGATTTTGATGAATAAAATCGTCTTCTTCCTCATGACTCTTTCCTGACGATCAAGAACTCGTTCGGGTTCCTAAATAAAGGTAAGACCTTCATGAATCTATTCAAGTGGATACTAAACCATGTGAAGGGGATGATAATTGTACCCTCTGAGTAAGGACACATGAAAGACATCATGAACGTGAGAAATCTGCGGAGGTAACGCTAAACGATAATATACTTCACCGACTCGCTTGATGATATCAAACGATTCGATGGATCGAGGACTCAGTTTTCCCTTGATTCCAAAATGTCTAACTCTACATGTCGGTGATACTTTAAGAAAAACATGATCTTCCACGTTGAAATGTAAATCCCTACGATGCTTGTCGGCATAACTCTTTTGTCGCACGAGCCTCTTGCAGTTTCGCCTTAGCTACAGCGACTCTCTCGTTTATCATCTCTATCATCTATGGACCTTCAAGTGTTCACTCACCAACCTGATCCCAGCAGATTAGGGCACGACACTTCCTACCATACAACTTCTCAAACGGTTCACACTTGGTGCTGGAGTGCCAAATGTTGTTGTATGCAAATTCTACCAAGCAAATGTAGTCGTCCCAACTTCCTGTCCATTCTAAAGCACATGCTCGAAGCATGTCCTCTAATGTCTGAAGGGTACGCTCTGACTGCCCATCTTTTTGAGGATGGAAATCCATGCTAAGCTTAAGTCTGGTTCCCCTATCTTTCTGCACACTTCTCCAAAATCGCGAAGTATACCGAGGATCTCTGTGCGAGATGATACTAGATGGAGCACCATAAAGTCTCATGATCTCCTTCTAATATAAGTCATTGAGTTTGCTAACCGCATCATCCTTACAGATCGGTAAGAAATGTGCTGACTTGGTAAGTCGGCCAATGATAACCCAAATGGCATCATTCTTCCTCTTGGTTTGCGGAACTCCGGTGACAAAATCCATGGTGATCTTGTCCCACTTCCACTCTGGAATGTCTAATGGTTTTAGTAGACCACTAGATCATTGATGCTCAATCTTAACCTGCTGGCATGTAAGACATTTGGAGACATAGTTAGTACCATCCTGTTTCATACCACTCCACCAGAAATACTGTTTGATGTCGTGGTACATCTTAGTGGAACCACGATGAATGGAGAATGGGGAGCTATGAGCTTCAGCCAATAACGCCTCCCCGAGTGTAAGATCATCAAGAACACAAAGTCTAGTGCCCTGCCATAAGATATCATCGTTATCTAACTGAAATTTCATCTGCTACTCTAAATTCTGAATAATTTCCCATATTTCACCATCGTCCTTCTGAGCTTCCTTGATCCTAGAGAGTAAGTCAGGCTCCACTCTAAGATTAGCCCAGTAGCCATGTTTTCTACGTATCATGATCTCAATATCCAGTCGCTCCAAGTCTCATATAATCTCTTCCTCTATCTTAATGTCGTTGATCACACCCGACTTCCTACTAAGAGCATCTGCCACTACATTCACCTTGTCGGGATGATACTGCAGATTAATGTCATAATTCTTCAACAGCTCTAACCACCTTCTCTGCCTCATTTTCAGTTCACGCTGAGTGAAGATCTATTTCAGGCTCTTGTGATATGTGATGATATCACATGATTCGCCGTACAAGTAGTGCCTCCATATCTTCAGTGCAAACACAACAGCTGCAAGTTCTAAGTCATGCGTAGGATAGTTCTCCTCATAAGGCTTAAGCTGCCATGATGCGTATGCAATCACTTTCCCATGTTGCATGAGAACACAACCAAGGCCATTCCCGGAAGCATCACTATAGATCTGAAATCCACCTCTACCAGATGGGAGAGTATGAATAGGTGCAGATATCAGCCTCTACTTTAGGTCTTCAAAGCTCTTCTCTCTTTCTTCTGTCAAAACGAATTTTTCCCCTTTCCGCATCAGTTTGGTCAATCACAGTGCTAGTCGTGAAAAGTTCTCTACGAACCTACAGTAGTAACCAGCTAAGCCTAGAAAGCTGCGAACTTCAGTTGCTGATGTCGGTCTTGGCTACTTGGTAATAGCCTCAACCTTTGTAGGATCCATGGTTATTCCCTCTGCGGATACTATCTGGCCTAGAAACGCCACTTTACTCAACAAAATTCGCATTTCGAGAATTTAGCATACAACTGCTTTTGGCGAAGTATCTGTAATACTGTACAAAAATGGTCTTCATGTTCTTCCTTTGATTTTGAGAAAATCAGAATATCGTCAATGAAGACAATGACGAACTTGTCCAGAAACTCATGGAAGATATGATTCATCAAGTTCATGAAAACTGTTGGAGCATTGGTAAGGCCAAATGGCATGACTACAAATTCGTAGTGTCCATAACGTGTACGGTTAGCAGTCTTGGCGATGTCGTGCTCTATCACCCGTAACTGCTGATAGCCCGACCTCAAATCGATCATGGAGAAATGTTGGCCCCTTGGAGTTGGTCAAACAGATCGTCAATGTGTGGCAAAGGTTATCGATTTCTAATGGTGATCTTATTAAGCTCACGATAATCAATGTAAAGACGCATACTTCCATCCTTCTTCTTCACGAATAAAACCGATGCACCCCATGGAGATGCAATAGGTCGGATGAAACCTCGTTCCAAAAGTTCATGTAGTTGTTCCTTTAACTCCTTAAGCTCGATGGGAGCCATGCGATAAGGAGCCTTGGAAATTGGCTCAGCTCCTGGGATGAGCTCAATATTAAACTCTACTTCACGAGCATGTGGTATGCCAGGAAGTTCTTCAGGAAACACATCGGGAAATTCTGACACGATAGGTTGATTATGTATGGATGGAGATTCAGACTCCATATCATGAGCAGTAGCTAAGTAGCCATCACAACCATGTGACAGTAATGCACGTGCTTCTAAGGTTGAAATTATTTGTACAGAACTTCCTGGTATAAAACCGTTGTGAATGTACTATGGTGCGTTTACATTACCGAAGATGACCCGATGTGAATGGCAGTCCATAGTGGCGTGGTGTTTGGATAGCCAGTCCATGCCTAATATCATGTTGAAATTGCACATGTCCAAAGTAAGTGCGTCAACTGGACGAATTCTGTCGTCAATCTCAAGGGGAAGACCCTTGTACTCATGTGTGATATGAACGAATGATTTTATGGAACTACGTCAAACTCAGGAACTAATGATTTTCTGATTTTCTAGAACTACGTCAAACTCAGGAACTCAGAACGAATGAATTCTGTCATCAAACTCAACTGGACGATTTTCTGCATTGTCCCGTTTATATTGAACATCTTACGATTTTCTGTATTGTCCTTTTTGTACCCAACACGCTTGGCATAAACAGTAGATATGAACAAATGGGTAGCACTCGTGTCAAATAAAACACATGCAACATGACCATACATATACAAGATTCTAATGATGGTACCTGTCAACTTGTTGTCTTGATCATGTGAGGTCGTGTACACCCGTCCAGTAGTAGGAGGTGGCTTGGAGTCGACATGTCCAGAAGTGCCCTCAATCTCACTCTTACGCCAGTCTTTCATGCGATGGCCTGGCTGGCCACACATGAAGCAAGCATCGCTATCACGGCGACACGACCCTGGGTGCATGCGGTTGCACGTAGTGCAAAGTGGGTGAGTATACCCTCCAACAGGTGCCCTAGCTGGCTGGGAGCTTGTTGGAGAAAAGTATACGTGAGACATGATTGTTGGGTACAAACGGGACAATGCAGAAAATCATAAGATGTAATACAAGATGTAGCTGCACAGTTAGGCTGTGAACCTCTGCGGTCCAGCTCCCGTCCGTTGCCATTATTCGTGGTAGTAGATGCTGAAGTGTCAGAATTATAATCATAAAGAATATAACATAGAAATCAGTAAGTTTATTGATCTGCTGTTGTTGGAGTGGTTGGCATTGTTACGGTAATTATCATTACCTCCACGCCTATCCGAAGTAGAACGGTCATGAGTTTGACTATTACCCTTAGGCTGATTCTACTACTGAGTGGCCGGTTGGGACCGGTCCCCAGTCTTCTGCCTGAAAGATGCAATTGTAAAGATAAAGATAAATATTTGGATAGTACTGAATTAAATTAAATGATCACCGCTTATGACGAAATATACCTATTGTCGGTTCTTTCTGCCTCTCCAAACTCATCCCTCTCTTGCAGCATATCCAACTTGCGGGCTGCATCTGCTACTTGTGCCACAGTATTGAAAGTAGCACCCACCAAGTTATTGGCGACAGATGTGCGAAGAGCCCAGTGAAAGTGATACGCCTGCTCCTCTACAGTCTCGGCTTCTACGCCAAGTAATCCAGCCAGTCGAAGAAACCTCTACATGAACTCATTTTTGTTTTCCCCAGCTCTTTGCCTAATACCTGTGGAGTCCTATGATCGTTAGACTCAATGGTTATGAACCATTATATCTAGGTTGATCACCGTTCATATGATAACATAGCGGAATAGAACAATGATCATAACAAGGTGTTTAGGCACAAGACACATAAAATACTCAACGATTGTTCATTATAATAATAACAAACAACCACTAGACGTGTATACATTGAATCCCACGTCTAGTGCGACACACACTTTAGGTTTACATTGTGAATGAATGATATATTAAAACCTAAGACTCTTGTTCCTTTTATAGTGGAAGGAACAGAATCTACAAGAGATAATATCAAATAAACATCTAAATATTCTATTTCTATAGATATATATTGAATATATTATTTAGAATATATCCAATATATTCCGTAAATAGAAATTCCATCAGCGCCGTAGACTTCTGTCAGCGTCCAAACATGGCGTGTCAGCGTCTAGCATGTTTTCTTTGTTTTGGAGTTTCTGCCACATCAACTCATATTAATTTTGACCCAACAATCTTCCCCTAGTTGATGTCGGCAAAACTCTTTGTATATCTCTTGTAAGTTGTACATGATCTTCAGATTGCTTCCCCTCAAGTGTAGCACGTATTTTCTTCCCCTTTTTGTCACATCAACAAGGAAGTAAACAATGTATGCAATCCTTGAAGATTCTCCAAATGTAGGCTCTATGTAATGATCTTGAAGAAAAATAAATAAAGTATTCTTGATGTAGAAGTAAAATAACCCAATCTTATGTTCCATGTCTTGTTTATCCATGTGATGAAGAACTTATACCAGATTGAGAAAGAATATAAGTAGACCTCGATCCCTTGTCAATATTCTCATCCTTTGTGAGACACTGAGCACGATAATGTAACTCCTTCAAGTGTTTATGACAAGTCTTCGTCACCAACCATGTAAAGCACGAACAAGTTACCTTTAAAGTGTGAGTGTCACAGGAAACACCACAACTTTAAGATATGATAGAACACAAACTCGCGAAAATCTTCTTCAATCATCAAACTTACCATAAGAATTCTTCCCCTTAAGCTAACACCTCTTCATGACGAATTTGAATGAAATAACATCTTCATACCATATGTAAAAGTGTTATGCTGGATAACTCTTTTGCAAGGCTATCCCGATTACATAGTTTAAATGTCCATCAAATTCCCACGAATAATTGCTAACTCGCGTTAAAATCATTAATCCATTTAAATATATCCGAGCCATAAATATCAACTTGATATTCTGAATAAAACGGAGATTCCATGTACCTTTGTGTGTATAATCCTCCTTTTTGTGTGCTTAAAACGTCCAATTTTCTCAAACAGCAGCAAACAGTGTGTTGTCCAATATCCAATTCTGTCCAATATCTTCATCAGATGCATTGTCCGATATTGGATGACACTTATCAGCGTTGAAATAGCATATATCGGACAACACTGTCAACTTGACAGTGTTGACTTATTCCTGTCAGCGTCGAAACCCTTCCTGTCAGCGCCTAAATAACAAACGTCAGCGCCAACCTTAAATCCTTGTCAGCGTCAATATCCTTTCAGCGTCAAAACATACTCTTGTCAGCGTTGCTTAACCACATGCTCAACGTATCATTATATACTCATGCGTATGATAATAATTGTGGCAGTAGACCAATCATCCCCACGTGATGCACACTTTGTGCAACTTAAATTCTCATCTTCAGCAACTAAATCACATCCAATATTCAAACCGTGGGTTTTAATCATGTGCCTGCAAGTCCACCATAACTAATGTTGTACCATGTGAACACCAATTGATTTAACCAATAGAAACATTTGCTTCGTGTGAATGCAAAAATTTCCACCAATTAGCAGTTTAGAATCGTGTGAATGCAAAGCTTAAACCACCGTGTGAAACAAATACTTTCTCAACCAATGAGAATTGAATAACCGTGTGAATGCAAATAACCATTAACGCAAGATATAACCAATCAGATCGTTCTCTTCGTGTGAACACAAATATCTTCCACCAATAAGAAATTTAGATCCGTGTGAACACACTTCATATGTATATATCAACGTTCTGTTTGTCATCCTCATAACACCAATCGACTTCTAGGGCTCAAATCGTGTGAATTCAGGAACATTCCTTCACGTGATATCCTGCTTGTAGTATAAGTGAGATGAATTTAGGGTTTAAGAACCCCAAATAATCTTCTGCTAATGACTTCAAAATCATAACAGCCCTTTTTGTTCTTCTTCCAAACAGCATATAACACTAGTCGATCTAGAGTTTATAACGTTATGCATCGAAACCCTAATTAGGGTTTGTAAATTAACCCTAGATCGTGTATCTTCACACGTTTTAACAGCCACGAACTGCAATTCTTCCTGCTTTTAAGTAGATCTAGGGTTTGAGGAACCCTAGTTCATGATTTTATGTGAAAGCAGAAAACTAAAAAACAACCATCAGCCAACTTCGACGCTTAATAACTTTTGCCTGGGGATAAAACTCGACAATCCCTCCGGTGGATGTTTAGATCTATGTATGTAGAACACACATATAAAATTTCGTGACGATCCAACGGTTTAATCAAAAGTTATGACCTTCTGAATACTGCTGCGCACACAAAAACGTCCAAAAAAAATTCAATACGAATTTTTCTTCTTCACGATACACGAACACCTCGTCGGACCTAGAATCAAGAGCCTTAGGCTCTGATACCAATTGTGGAGTCCTATGATCGTTAGACTCAATGGTTATGAACCATTATATCTAGGTTGATCACCGTTCATATGATAACATAGCGGAATAGAACAATGATCATAACAAGGTGTTTAGGCACAAGACACATAAAATACTCAACGATTGTTCATTATAATAATAACAAACAACCACTAGACGTGTATACATTGAATCCCACGTCTAGTGCGACACACACTTTAGGTTTACATTGTGAATGAATGATATATTAAAACCTAAGACTCTCGTTCCTTTTATATTGGAAGGAACAGAATCTACAAGAGATAATATCAAATAAACATCTAAATATTCTATTTCTGTAGATATATATTGAATATATTATTTAGAATATATCCAATATATTCCGTAAATAGAAATTCCATCAGCGCCGTAGACTTCTGTCAGCGTCCAAACATGGCGTGTCAGCGTCTAGCATGTTTTCTTCGTTTTGGAGTTTCTGCCACATCAACTCATATTAATTTTGACCCAACAATACCATGATACTCCCTCTTGAGCTTATCCTGCTCAGCTTTCAGGAAGAACTGCCCCATAACCAACTCCTTATATTCTGCCCAAGTCAAGCCAGTCACCCAATCGTCGCCTCTATTCGACAGCTTAAGTGACTTCCACCATCCAAGAACATTCCCTTCAAACTTGTAACAAGCTAATCTTGCCTTAAAGACAGGCTCGCATCCCATTGCATCAAAGATCTTCCCAATGTGAGCTATCCAGCTCTCAGCCTCAGCGGGGCTGTCAGTCTGTTCGAAAGATTTCGAACGCTGCTTATCGAATCACTCCAGCCATATGATCAGGGTAGCTAGAGGTAGAGGAGGAGGATTCTGATGCTGGTGCTGGTGCTGATTGTTGGCAGCTTGTACCTCATCCCGAATTTCATTCCTCTATTGATGAAGCATAGCCTGCATAGCAGCTTGGTCTGGTGCATTTAGTTGTTCTTGTTCACGTGTAAGACCATCTGACAGTATAAAACAAAATGCATTGATCAATGTAAAACCCGCATGATTTTACCATGAACAGTACACTTAGTAAACATACGTACATATAAAAACATTCATTTTATAGCATGAACACGTGTCACGATTATTAATTACAGAAGTTATGTACATATTATTACACGATAAGTATTAAGTACTTGATAGTACACGATAATTATTAACAATAATAATTATAATCACGAACATGAAATCATGAATGTAAAAATCAAGAACATGTAATTATGTAATTATTTATGAAAATACGACTAATATCGTTACATACAAGTATTTATATATATATAACACGAATATTTAGTTATATAATAACACGAAAACACGAACATACAAACACGTAAAATATTAGACACGAGAAAACTTTTGGTTTTCCCTTGTAGGCCCCATATGCCGCGGGCACCAAAGAGACAAAGGGCCAAGCCCACTTTTGGTTTTATTAAAATAAACAAAAAGGGAAACATGTTTTTCACTTTATTGAGTTTTCATAAAAACACAAAAACCCTAGCCTTCTTCTTTCTTGCTCTTTGGCCGCCGACAACAACAACACCACAAAGGTGTTTGATTTGATTTTGGTGATTAGATTTAAGTGGTAAACGTTCGTGTTATTAACCTCCAATTGTTTCACGCATTGGTAATCTGTTATCCCTTTTCTTTTAATTCTTTTTAATTAATTAAGAACATGAAATTATGGGGTTTATTAAACAAATAATTAAAACATGTCATGTAATCATGGGCGGAAAATTAAGGGATGTTGCGGGTTAGTTTTGTTCAACCGACACCCAACCGAGAGCCCCATGGCTCTCGGCTTGCTTTGGTTCGCACCACCAACCGAGACCTCGTGTCTCGGTGTGGATGGTCTCGGTCGGCAATAGGGACAAGGGACCCCGACATGAATCGGGGAGGCCTTGTTGTTTGATTGGGGGCCTCGACAGCAACAAGCCACCACCACCGGCACACAACCAGTGGCGGTTTTGGTCTAGCAGGGGGAACCGTAGGTGCAGCAGGGGAAACCACTGACACACAGCCGGTGGGAACTTGTTGTGGTCAGCGGCTAGCCGAGAAGAACCACCGGCTGCAGCCGGTGGTGTGGTTACACAAGCAATGGCAACCGGCCGAGCTGATTTGCCACTGTTAAGTGTGTGTTTGGTTGGTCCGGTTCATGGGGTTTCCAGTCCGGTTCACATGTGTCAAAATTAAAAGTCACAGGTCCGGTTCATGACTAAAATTGTACAAGTATTTTATTTTTACAAGTTATGTTATTTAACAAGATATTAAATTAATTAATAACATGACTTATAATTAATTTAACTTAACATGAACTTAGGTTAATTATTATTTATGAAATAATACATGTACTAACCTAAGTAATTTAATTATTTAATTTAGACTATAATATTAATTAATTATTTAAACATGGGCTATAATTAATTAATAATCATGACTTAGGTTATAATTAATATAAAATTAATACATGTTTAACCTAAGTATTTATTACACTTTAATTTAATTTGATCATACTTATATTTAATTAAATCATATAACCTATAGTTTATTTAATTAACATGATATTTGTAATTAACTATACAAATAATCACATGACTTATGTTATTTAACTAGTAAACTTAAACTTTCATTATTAGCTTATTAATTCAGCATATTTCTGAATATGGAAACTTTCTATTTCAGGAAACTTACTATTTTTGGAAAGTTTCTATTTTTAGAAACTGATCTATTTTTGAAAACTTTTTATTTTTGGAAACTTTCTATTTTTGGAAACTTTCTATTTTAGGAAACCTGCTATTTTTAGAAAGTTACTTGTTATTACACAACAAGTGTAGTAATACAAGAAATACAAGTAATTCTTAAACAGAATACATTGAATACATGATAAACACAACATAACCTTAAAATCAGTGAAACTAGACAAGAACATATAAAACAAGCTAAGACATGATATAATCAGTTACGTACTCAGTAAACAGAATACTTATACATGTATCCTATTTATGTAACATTAGTGAGATCGAAGTAGGACTTCCATTCTTTCGTCTTCTTCGTTCACTGGACATAAGGTACGGATTTCCCGTCCTTTCAGTATGGACATTCTTTCCTGATTAGGATTCCCCATTTGCAGCCAACTATTTTCTTAGTATTGTTTTATAAGTTTGATACTTATGTTAGTTTAAGAGCCTAAGCCATATACATGCATGACCAGTTTCACCTAGTTATGGAGGACCATAACCATAACACTGGAGGCACCAGTGTTATGACTTCCCCACGGCAAAGTGATTGCTCGTGGCGTCCCTTTTCAGTTTTTGCCATTATATTATATTATCATGTGTGGCGTATGGGTGCATCCTAGTTACATGTTTACCAATACAATCAGAGTGAATGCAATGTGTTCCTTGCATCCTTCACTAGGAGTTGATCCCTCCTACCCAGACTATTTAATTAGAGGCAAACCCTCTAATTGCATGACGAGGTCTCCCTCGAAGTATTCATGCACGGTGGAACCTCATGACCTATATGGGCTATTGGCTAATTAATACAGATTTTACATTAAAACATATGTCTTTTCGAACTATAAAACGAGTTTTATGAACATGATACTAGGTTACTTAGGAATTATACTTTTCCGCTGCTATTAGTCTTTATGTTTATGTTATTCCATGTCATACTTGTATATCCGTGCATTGAGCGTTATGCTCAGCCGTTTTCCTTTCATGTTCCCAAATGGCAGGTACTCAAGAGCGCTCGTAGACTCTAAGCGTATATGCATATGGGTTAGAAGCTATCTAGCCTTCTCTATTTTATGCATTTTATAATACATTTTGCTACTTATTTCTTTGGACATTGTTTAGTCATTTTCCTTTACAATACTTATGTTTGTGTATGATGAGCTTGGGTTACCGATGTTTGTTTCTGGTATTCTCATTCATGGTCATTTAATGCTTATTAAGACATTTACCTTGTATTATTCGATGACACGCCATAATCACGCGTGACATTCCATTTACCAAAATAGGGTGTTACAATTATGGTATCAAAGCTAAGGCTTCGACCTATAGGCTCTCAAAACATGACATGTGATTAGTGGGTAGTCATTATGGTCTTCCTAGAACTGACAGTCGGTTTTCATGCATTTATTGTTTTCATGCATTTATGTCATATGTCATTGTCGTAGGTTTAAGACTATGTAATGGTTGGTACAGGGCTGGCCCTATTAAGTCGCATGTACTTTTATCGAAACTTTTAACTTTGGGACCGACCCATTGGCGTCCCCTCGATATGTCTTTTGTTTTGGGTGAACTGACCATAGGCATTTACCCTCGCGCATATAAAAGTTTTTAGAAACTGTATCATGCATTCATACACCGTTTTAATGCATAAAAATTTTCTCATGATTTATTGGCATAATTTTTTTTTCATGTATATATATTATGTTTTATCGGTTTATTCATGCATTTTGTTTTATACTGTCAGATGGTTCTCACACGCGAGCAGGAACAACTCAATGTAGTAGTTCAAGCTACGATGCAGGACATGCTTCCTCAGCTGCCAACAATCAGCACCAGCACCAGCATCTTAATCCTCTTCCTCCTCCAGCAACACTGGTCACATGGCTGGAGAGATTCAACAAGCAACATCCTAGATCCTTCGAGAGAACTGATAGCCCCAGTTAGGCTGAAAGCTGGTTAGCTCATATCGAGAAGATATTTGATGCAATGCGCTGCGACCCCATCTTCAAGTCGAGGTTGGCATGTTATAAGTTTGAAGATGACGTACTGGGATGGTGGAAGGGAGTGAAGCAGTCTGAGGGAGGTGACAATTAGGTGGCTGGCTTGACTTGGTCTCAGTTCTGGGAGTTAGTGATGGGACAGTTCTTCCCCAAGGATGAGCAAGACAAGCTAAAGAGGGAGTACCACGGGATCAGGCAGAGAGTTAGGGAGAACAACAACGAGTTCATGCAACGCTTTCTTCATTTGGCTGGTTTTCTTGGCGCAGTAGCAGGTACTGCCGAAGAGCAAGCATACCACTTTTGTTGGGCTCTTCGTACATCGGTCGCCAATAACTTCGTGTGTGCTACCTTCAACACGGTGGCACAAGTAGCCGATGCAGCACGTAAGCTGGAGATGCTACAAGAGAGAGAGGAATTCGGTGAAGCTGAGAGACCTGAGAAGAGGTATTTGTTCGTCACTCAGCGGTGATCATTTCAATTCATTCAGTACTATCCAATATTTATCTTTCTCTTTAAACTGCATCTTTCAGGCAAAAGACTGGGGATCGGTCTCATCCTGCTACTCAACAACAGCCTACTCAGCACAAGGGTAACGGTCAGACCCAAGACTGTTCAGCTTCGGATAGGCGTTGCGGAATGATAATTACCGTAACAATGCTGGAAACTCCAACAGTAGCAGGTCCCTAAACTTACTCATTTTTTATGTTACACGTTTATGATTCATAATTCGGACACATTAGCATCTTTTACTAGGAATCATGGTAACGGAAGGGAGCAGGACCGTAGAGGTTCATAGCCTAACTATACAAACATCACTGGTATTATGTCTTACGATTTTTTGCATTGTCCTTTTGTACCCATAAACCATGTCTCATGTGTACTTTCCTGAACAGGCTCTCAGCCAGCAAGGGCACCTGTTGGAGGGTATACTCGCCCTCTCTACACTACCTTCAACCTTAGGCACCCAGGTCCATGTCGTCGCGACAGCAATGCTTGCTTAAAGTGTGGCCTTACTGGTCATCGTATGAAGGACTACCACAAGGGTGAGATAGAGGGCACATCTGGACATGCTGATTCTAAGCCACCTCCTACTACTGGGCGGGTGTACACGACTTCTCGCGATCAGGCCAACAAGTCTACAAGTACCATCACTGGAATCTTGTATATGTATGGTCAAGCTGCATGTGTTATATTTGACACGGGTGCTACTCACTCGGTTATTTCTACTACTTATGCCAAGAATGTTAGGATATCCCCTATGCCATTAGAGAATGTATTAAACATTTCCACGCCTTTAAGAGACTCTGTACGCATAACCCATGGGTACAAGAGCCTTCCACTAGAGTTTGACGACAAGATTCGTCCTGTTATGGAAGTGCGATTTTGACATGATATTAGGCATGGACTGGCTATCCAAAAATCACGCCACCATTGACTGCCATTCATATCGGGTCATCTTCGGCGATGTAAATGCACCAGAGTACATTCACAACACTTTGGTACCCGGAAGATCTGTAGAAATAATTTCAACCTTACAAGCACGTGCGCTACTGTCACATGGTTGTGAGGGCTATCTTGCTACTGTTCATGATTTGGAGGCTGAATCTCCATCTATCCAGTATCAGCCAATCGTGTCAGAATTCCCATACGTGTTTCCAGAAGAACTCTCGGGCATACCACCTTCTCGTGAAGTGGAGTTTAATATTGAGCTCATCCCAGGATCTGAGCCAATTTCTAAAGCTCCTTATCGCATGGCTCCCATTGAGATGAAGAAGTTAAAGGAAGAACTGCAGGAATTGTTGCAACGCGGTTTCATTCGACCTAGTGCTTCTCCATGGGGCGCACCTATTCTGTTTTGAAAGAAGAAGGACGGTAGTATGCTTTTGTGCATAGATTATTGTGAGCTTAACAAGATCACCATCAGGAATAGATATCCGTTTCCACACATTGATCACTTGTTTGACCAACTCCAAGGGGCCAAACATTTCTCCAAGATTGATCTGAGGTCGGATTATCAACAGTTATGGGTTAAAGAGCAGGACATCGCGAAGACTGCTTTCCGTACACGTTATGGGCACTAAGAATTCGTAGTCATGCCATTTGGCCTTACCAATGCTCCAGCTGTTTTCATGGATCTGATGAACCATATCTTCTATGAGTTCCTGGAAAAGTTCGTCATTATCTTCATGGACGACATTCTGATTTTATATAAGTCAAAGGAGGAAAACGAAGACCATCTTTGTACCGTACTACAGATACTTCGCAAGAAGCAGCTGTATGCTAAATTCTCCAAGTGTGTGTTTTGGTTTGACAAGGTAGCGTTCTTAGGCCACATTTTATCAGCAGAAGGAATAACCATGGTCCCAGAAAAGGTTGAGGCTATTACCTAGTGGCCAAGAACGACATCAGCTACTGAATTTTGTAGTTTCCTAGGCTTAACTGGTTACTACCGTAGGTTCGAAAAGAACTTTTCCTATTTAGCGCTGCCATTGACCAAACTGATGCGGAAATAGGAGAAATTCGTCTGGACTGAGGAAAGAGAGAAGAGCTTTGATGACCTAAAGCAAAAGCTAGTATCTGTACCGATTCTTACTCTCCCATATGGAACAGGTGGATTTCAAATCTACAGTGATGCTTAAGGGAAGGGACTTGGTTGTGTTCTCATGCAACATGGGAAAGTGATTCCGTACGCTTCACGACAGCTTAAGCCTTATGAGGAGACTACCCTACGCATGACTTGGAACTTGCAGCAGTCGTGTTTGCATTGAATATATGGAGGCACTACTTGTATGGAGAATCATGTGATATCTTCACAGATCACAAGATCCTGAAATACATCTTCACTCAGCGTGAATTGAACATGAGGTAGAAAAGGTGGTTAGAGCTGTTGAAGAACTATGACATTAATCTGCAGTATCATCCTGGTAAGGCGAATGTAGTGGCAGATGCACTTAGTAGGAAGTTCGGTATGATCAACGACATTAAGATTGAGGAAGAGATTATAAGAGACCTGTGTGAGATCATGGTACGTGGACAACACGGTTACTGGGCTAATCTTTGAGTGGAACCTGAATTACTCTCTAGGATCAAGGTAGCTCAAAAGGATGATGGTGAAATTTCGGCGATCATTCAGAACTTGGATCAACAGACGGAGTTTCGGTTGTTGATGAAGGTATCTTATAGTAGGGCACCAGACTGTGTGTTCCTGATGATCTTACACTCAGGGAAGCGTTATTAGCTGAAGCTCATAGCTCCCCATTCTCCATCCATCCTGGTTCGACCAAGATGTACCACGACATCAAACAGTACTGTTGGTTGAGTGGTATGAAACAGGATGTTGCTACTTATGTCTCCAAATGTCTTACCTGCCAGCAGGTTAAGATCGATCATCAATGGTATAGTGGTCTACTACAACCGTTAGACATTCCAGAGTGGGAGTGGGACAAGATCACCATTGATTTTGTTACCAGTCTTCCGTAGACAAATAGGAGGCATGATGCGATTTGGGTTATCGTTGATCGACTTACTAAGTCAGCTCATTTCTTACCGATCCGCAAGAATGATCCGGTCAGCAAACTCGCCGATACTTACAAGAAGGATATCATGAGACTTCATGGTCCTCCATCCAGTATCGTCTCGGACAGAGATCCTTGGTTCACTTCGCGATTTTGGAAGAGTCTGCAGAAAGCTTGGGGGTATAAAACTTTTACTTAGCACGGCTTTTCATCCTCAAACAGACGGAAAATCGGAGCGAACGATTCAGACATTGGAAGACATTCTTCAATCACGTGCATTGGAGTGGACAGGAGACTGGGATGATTATATATGTTTATTAGAGTTTGCATACAACAATAGTTGGCACGCCATCATTAAGTGTGCACAATTCGAGATGTTGTATGGCAGGAAGTGTCGAGCCCCAATGTGATGGTATCAGGTTGGTGAGCGAACACTTGAAGGACCAGAGATGATAGAGTTGACCAATGAGAAGGTGGCTGTAGCTAAGAAGAAATTATAGGAAGCTCGCGCACGTCAGAAAAGTTATGCTGACAAGCATCGTAGTGACTTACATTTCAACGTAGGAGATCATGTCTTTCTTAAGGTATCACTGGCACGTGGTGTTAGACATTTTGGAATCAAAGGGAAACTCAATCCTCGATTCATTGGACCCTTTGATATCATCGAGCGAGTTGGTGAAGTATCTTATCGTTTAGCGTTACCTCCGCAGCTTTCTCATGTTCATGACGTTTTCCATGTGTCCTTACTTAGAGGGTACAATTATCATCCCCTTCACATGGTTCAGTATCCACTGGAACAGATTCGTGAAGATCTTACCTTCATAGAGGAACACGAACGAGTTCTTGACAGGCAAGAACGAGTCATGAGGAAGAAGACGATTCCATTCGTCAAAATCCTTTGGAGGGATCACACCGAGCGGGAAGCCACTCGGGAAACAGAGGAGTCTATCTGGGCTTCTTACCCTTATTTCATGTTTTGAATTCGGTTATGTTCCTCTTTCAGTTATCTTTATCTATAATTTAGGGACGAATTATTCTTTTAAGGGGGGGAGAGTTTTAAAACCCGCATGATTTTACCATGAACAATATTAGTAAATGTACGTACATATAAAAACTTTCCTGTTATAGCATGAACACATGTCACGGTTATTAATTATTAACAATAATAATTATAATCACGAACATGAAATCAAGAACGTAAAAATCACGAACATGTTATTAGGTACTTATTTTTGATAATACGATTATTCTTGTTACATACAAGTATTTATATATATAACAAGAACATTTAATTATATAATAACATGAAAACACGAACATACGAACACGTAAAATATTAGACACGGGAAAACTTCAGGTTTTCCCTTATGGGCCCCATATGCCGCGGGCACCAAAGAGACAAAGGGCAAAGCCCACTTTTGGTTTTATTAAAATAAACAAAAGAGGAAACATGTTTTTCACTTTACAGAGTTTTCATAAAAAACAAAAACCCTAGCCTCCTTCGTTCTTTCTCTTTGGCAGCCGGCAACAACAACACCACAAGGGTGTTTGATTTGATTTTGGTGATTAGATTCAAGTGGTAAACGTTCGTGTTATTAACCTCCAATTGTTTCACGCATTGGTAATCCATTATCCCTTTTATTTTAATTCTTTTTAGTTAATTAAGAACATGAAATCATGGGGTTTATCAAACAAGTAATTAAAACATGTCATGTAATCATGGGGGGGAAATTAAGGGATGTTGCGGGTTGGTTTTGTTCGGCCGACACCCAACCGAGACCCCATGGCTCTCGGCTTGCTTTGGTTCGCACCACCAACGGAGACCTTGTGTCTCAGTGTGGTTAGTCTCGGTCGGCAGCAGGGACAAGGGACCCCGACGTCACTCTGGATGGCCTTGTGGTTTGATTGGGGGTCTCGGCAGCAACAAGCCACCACCACTGGCACACAACCGGGGGCGGGTTTGGTCTAGGAGGGGGAACCGCAGGCGCAACAGGGGAAACCACCGGCACACAGCCTGTGGGAACTTGTTGTGGTCAGCGGCTAGCTAAGAGGAACCACCGGCTACAGTCGGTGGTGTGGTTACACAAGCAGTGGCAACCGGCCGAGCCAGTTTGCTACTGTTAAGGGTGTGTTTGGTTGGTCCGGTTCATGGGGTTTCCGGTCCGTTTCACATGTGTCTAAATTAAAAGTCACGGGTCCGGTTCATGACTAAAATTGTACAAGTATTTTATTTTTACAAGTTATGTTATTTAACAAGAGATTAAATTAATTAATAACATGACTTATAATTAACTTAATTTAACATAGACTTAGGTTAATTATTATTTATGAAATAATACATCTACTAACCTAAGTATTTTAATTATTTAATTTAGACTATAGTATTAATTAATTATTTAAATGTGGGCTATAATTAATTAATAATCATGACTTAAGTTATATTTAAAATAATATTAATAGAAGTTTAACCTAAGTATTTTATATACTTTAATTTAATTAAATCATGCTTATATTTAATTAAATCATATAACCTATAGTTTATTTAATTAACATGATATTATTACTAAACTATACAAATAATCACATGACTTATGTTATTTGACCAGTAAACTTAAGCTTATATTATTAGCTTATTATTCCAGCTTATTTCTAAATATGGAAACTTTCTATTTCAGGAAACTTACTATTTTTGGAAATTTTCTATTTTTAGAAACTGATCTATTTTTGGAAACTTTCTATTTTTAGAAACTGTTTTTTTAGGAAACCTACTATTTTTAGAAAGTTACTTATAATTACACAACAAGTATAATAATATAAGAAATACAAGTAATACTTAATCAGAATACATAGAATACATGATAAACACAACATAACCTTAAAATTAGTGAAACAAGACAAGAACATATAAAACAAGCTAAGACATGATATAATAAGTTAAGTACTCATTAAATAGAATACTTATACATGTATCCTATTTATGTAGCATTAGTGAGATCGATGTAGGACTTCCATTCTTTCGTCTTCTTCATTCACTGGATATAAGGTACGGATTTCCCGTCCTTTCATTATGGACATTCTTTTCTTATTAGGATTCCCCGTTTGCAGCTAACTGTTTTCCCAATATTTTTTTATATGTTTGATACTTATGTTAGTTTAAGATCCTAAGCCATATACATGCATGAACAGTGTCACCTAGTTATGGAGGTACCATAAGCATAACACTAGAGGAACCAGTGTTATGACTTCCCCACGGCGAAGTGATTGCTCGTGGCGACCCTTTTCAGTTTTGGCCATTATATTATATTATCATACGGGGCGTATGGGTGCATCCTAGTTACATGTTTATCAGTACAATCAGAGTGAATGCGATGTGTTCCTTGCATCCTTCACTAGGAGTTGATCCCTCCTACCCAGACTATTTAATTATAGGCAACCCCTCTAATTGCATGACAAGGTCTCTGTTGGATCTACTAGATGTAGATCTTGCAACCTGTCAGGACCGGTGAATGACTTCTGTAGTCACAAGTCAAATCACAAAGAGACTCTATACACAATATGAATGTAGAATATAAATATAAACAAGAGAAACAGAATAACTATAAAGACTTGATCCTTTCTAAGGATTTCTAATATTGATAAAGACTAGAACTACGTTTTGTGACGATGTGTTTAACCCTTCTGCCTAAGGTTCCTTTTATACTACAAGGAAACCCTAATACATCATTAATGAAAACGTGTAAAACTGATATGCATATCCTTTCCTAACATATCTCATGCATATCCTAACAGAATATTAAGTAAATAATAAAGTTTGACTTCGACTAGGACCAGGAGCAGGACTTGCTCCTACTACGACTAGGACCAGGAGGAACTACATACCTCCTAGTCTACCTATTACATATAACTATTACAATGGTCCCAACAATCCTCCCCTAAACTTGAATTTGACCTGTTGAGTTCAAGTTTCCTGGAAAACGTGCAAATAAAGCCCGAGGATTGTATCAGCAAAACAAATAGCAAAGAATCAGACGAACAGCCGCATGAAACACTAGAAGCTTCTCCAAAGCTTGTAACAAATCAGCATCAGGTTGAATCTTTTCAGCAACATGAGCAGATTTGATTAGCCTTTACCAAGTAGCTGCTCGCTCTTGGGCTAGCTAGTCATTCTGGTGGAAAAAGCATCACCCTGGGAGACTAGAACCCAGCCCAACTCTTAGAACGTGAATCAATGGTGAGTGGGAGTACCCTGATGATTTTAGGCAAACCATCACAGCCGTCAACGGATTTGATGCGTCTTTACCAGAAGCCGTACCCCTCTGGACTCGCCAACTCTTAGCAATGAAGCATCGGTGAGTTGAACACCCTATAGCTTTAAGCAAGCTATTACAGCTATCAACGGATTTGATAAGATCTTTACCAAGAGCCGTACCCCCTTGGATTAGCCACTTTTCAGTCCAAGACTATGGCAAGTGAAAACCATCCAGTTTTGGGTAACCTGGCAACCATCAACGGATTTGATAATCGCACCAAGAGCCGTACCCTCAAGGTGAATCAACTTTTTCTTGTCGATGAGACATGGTAAGTTGAGAACCATTTGTTGTGTGGACCACGTCCAACACCAAGTGAAACCAAGTACCAGAACAAACTCAAACCAGGAACCACATTTTGAACCAGCCAAGGGATATTATGTACAAGTATAAAAGCTAAACTGTGTTAAAGTATAAGCAGATATTATATAAAAAGTATTTTGTTTTTTTTTTTATTAATTTGTGTGTTTGATATTTTTTTTTTTTAAACTATACAGAATAAAATTCACCAATCACTGTGCATTTTGGTGAAAAGAATCAAAATAAGAACAAAAATTCAAAGTATAAACACTTACAACCCAGTCACCTTACATACCAGAAGCTGCCTTCTTATCCGCTAGCAACCGTGCTTGAATACCCTCGACCAAAGATGTGGCCATACTCGACTCATTCCCAGAAGGAGCAGTAGAAATCTGCAAATGACTTGCCAACATTGCTTCCATGGAAGAAATAGTCAAAGGATACACAACATCCGTCAACATAAACACCACATGACCAGATTCTAACTCCAACACATGAACTCCACATCTAGCATAAAGCTTCCAGCGAACAATCTCCCATTGCATTTGATCCTTCCATACGCCCAAAGGAGTAGCAGATGGAGGAGGATCCAACATAAGCTTGAGATCGGCCCAAAGACGGATACCAGGCCAGGAAGACACCGCCATGGGGTCAAATGGCATACTAGAATCAACAAGCCCAAACAACGCCATAAGATCCATACGGTCAGCCCAGGATAACACACCCTGCAAACCCGTGACCAATCGCACATTCCCATCACTCAAAGTAATCTGATGGGAGACGCCACCAGGAAGTGTTGTAGACCTCTCAACCGCATAACCCGTAATGCTTCCATTGCCCAAAGATAAGTCAGAATCGCTATCCGAAGCTGCATCAATTAAGTTCTCAGGATCACGCTTCTCAAAAGGAACTGATTTACCGCGGCGAACACGACGAGTAAGTTTCTGGCGAGTGGAACGTCGAGGCGTGGGAGCCGAAGGAGTGGATTCAACCTTCACCTGAACTTCAGCAACAGCAGGAGAAGCAGTAGAAGGACTCATTAACATGTCCACCCAAATAACCACTAGGAGCTGCATCAGAAGTAGGAGGAGGTTGTGTTGCATGAACTTGTGGTGAAGAAGATGGCACATCAGATGTATCAGTAGTAGGTATGGTGGGATCAACAAAGGTACTAGCAGGAACATGAGTGGTGGTGACAGGTGTGGTGGTGGAAGCATGAGTGGTGGTGGTAGTAACAAAGATACCAGCAGTAGGACCAGCAGTAGAAGAACCAATAGGAGCAACCAAGGGTGTAGTAGAACGAGCAACAGAAGTAGCACCAGAACCAGAAGGACTACCATCAGAACCAGGAGTGGGTACAGACGAAGGAGCAGTAGAAGCAGCAGGCATAGAAGCAGTCACACCACGAGGATGGTAAATAAATCTTTCCGGAATAGGTTGACTCTGACGCTTCACCATCTTCTCATAAAGGACCTTAAGCTCATCAAATGTCAAAGCTCGCACCCGAGCCCAAGACCACGGAGCATTGAAATGAGCAGCAGATTGATATTTTACATAACGTTGCATCTGTTGGCGCTGCTCAGTCCGAGAAAGAGGTCTGTTCCTTCGCTGTTTCTTGAGTTCTTCAGCAAGAGCCAATTGATGTTTACGCATCATCACCATAGCACGTGGAATACAGTTGTGTTCATCAACATCATCACCCAACAGATCTTTAAACTGAGCATAATCCCGAGTGAGAACAGTCAACACTTGCATCCATTCACCATCAGTCCAGTGCATAGCATCATGCTGAATTTGCGCACGCCTTCGCTCACGGAGCTCTTCCGCAGCAGCCCTATCCTCCTCATCAATCTCAGCCTGAACCCGACGAGCAGCCTCTTCACCAAGTCTTTCTTCTTCAAGCTATCGACGAGTGCGCTTGCGGGTGGGAGATGGAGAATCAGTCATTGGAGCTTTTCCCTTCGGATCATGAGAGGGATCAGCATGAGAACCAGCAGCAGCATCAGAATCACCACCCATAGAAGGGGGAATAGCACTAGAAGAAGGAGCATTGGAGGACATTGGAGGACCAGGCAGATCATCATAAACTTTATCAGCAAAGGCAGCCTTTGCCAGCAACGTCAAGCCATCCTCAACATTCTCCGCACCCTCATCCTCAGAATCTGAAAGAACCACATGCTTCTTGCGACGACGCTGTTGATTCTCCAATACCTTTATGCGATCGGCCAGAGGAAGAACAAACTCCCTTGTGAGCTTCCGATGTTGGTTCAAGTCAGCTTCCAAATAAGTCATCCTCTCATGGTACCTGTGCATAAGATCTAACAAAGATGTCAGTGTAGTAGGCTCCTCCGCCTGCCTACCAAGAGAACTTGGATCAGGGAAAGCATCACGGGAGCCCGAAGCAACATGTGGGTCAACCTGTGGAGAACTAGCAGCAAACGGGATATCAGTCGTGTGTGGGGCAGGGCTAGGAGGTGGAGTCTCCACAAATGGAGACTGGTGTGGAATTGAGGAAGGACCAGCCTTGGAAGGGGATGGTTTTTCAACCACCACTTCCTCAACTAGCTCCTCCTCTACCACAGGAGTGGCACCACCAGTAGGAGCCTCCTCCTCCTCCATGGGGTCATCATCTAACACAACCAACTCAGGAGCCTCCTCCTCCTGATCCATAGGACCTTGAGCCAACCCCATCATGGCTTCAGTCAGGGGCCTCCAATCCCCAGTAAACCCATTCATCATGTTGTAATATACTTTAGCGGTAAGTTTAGATGGTACATGCTCAGCCCTATCACGTGGAATGCAAACAAGTATTTGCTGAATAAACCTAGGGTACATAAGAAATTTCTTCCTAGAACCAGCAGTTGACAAATTACTAGCCATCCCTTCAAATAAATAATGTGAAAAATTAAACACTCTACCCTGGCCTAAACATATAAGACCAGTAGCCAAAGGAGTAGGGAACGCATCCCAACTCCCCGACTTGGGGCTCATACAATGGATTAAATAGTGAACCAGAAGCTTCCACTGAGGGGAAAACCTATTCTTTTGGAAGTTAAACTTCCCCCCATGGTCATAACCTATGGCAGCCATACCCTCTAATACTTCTGAATTGGGAAGTGATACAACACCCCCCTCATCTTGAAGATGAAGAGAAGAGCGAATAGATGCTTCAGTGACCACATAAGCACGTCCATCTATGGTAGCATGGAGTGCTCGTGGACGTCTAGCCACATTCACAAGCTCAGCAGACCCCCAAAATTGACGTACCACACTATCATATATGGTAGGACAAACAGTAAATGCAAACCTTAAGTTTGAAGCTTCAATAAACTCCAAGATATCAGCAAAATGTTCACGATTAGGACCATCACCCAGATAAGCAACACGATTATGAGCAGGTTGGTAAGCAAGAGCAGCCATGGATCTTGATGAATGGATGGAAGAAGGATTTGGATTGGGATGTAAAGAGTAGAAGCGGTTTTTGTGTGTGTTTTAATTGCAATGAGTGAGTCAAGGGTGTATGTTGACCATATAGGAAGAAAGTAGTAACTGTTCATTGACCCCTATTAATGGGGGGTTGCCCTTTCAAATTAAGCCATAATGGCATACTAACCACTTGCCCTTTTTAACATAATAACTTACCCCCAATTTATTTGCTGAATTCAAACTTGTAAATACCAGTATTGGGAGCGTTGACCAAAAGTCAAAGTACACAATAGTCAGACCAGGAGCAAAACGTGATTAACAAAGGACAAAAAGAATGAACAATAGCCAGACCAGTACCAGTACCCATAGCCAAACACCACTAGACTTGGAAGGATTTGAAACCACCAGAAGGCAACCAATCATAACTAGAAGCTGACCAAAAAGGACCAGAAGCCAGTCATATAAGGCCATATCCACCAGAAGAGAGTAAAAATCCTCCATCAGAAGTACCACACACCATCATAACCAAGAAATTATGTTGTTAAATACTATGTAAATGTTAGACGGACCTCATATGTACACGAAGCCTCCCCTTAGGCTTTGCCTCCCCTCAATCCTAGACCTCAAGGATTGACCATCCCAATATGAACCACCAAGTGGTTAAACCGAGGACCATCAAAAGCTTTAGTCAGCAAATCAGCAACATTGTCATCCGTATGAACTTTAAGAACCTGTATCAGCTTCTTCTCATTGGCATCGCGTATAAAATGATGCCGAATCTCAATATGTTTCGTCCGCTGATGAAATACAGGATTCTTCACAATACAAATAGTGCTTTGATTGTCAATAAAAATTTTGGTATTCATAAAATTGAACCCATAGTCCAACATCTGATTTTGGATCCATAAAACTTGACCACAGCAACTAGCAGCAGCCACATATTCAGCTTCTGTTGAAGAAGTAGCTACGATTGTCTGTTTCTTACATTGCCATGAAATAAGCCGACGACCCAAAAATTGACAACCACCAGTAGTAGACTTCCTATCATTATTAGCACCAGCATAATCACTATCACTGTATGCTTCAAGTACAAAGGGAGATTCTCTAGGATACCATAGACCCAATTTAGGTTGAGCCTTGATATACTTGAAAATCTTCTTCACTGCATTTAAGTTCGAAACCGTTGGAGTCACCTGGTGTCTAGAACAAGCACTTACTGCAAACATAATATCCGGACGTGATGCAGTCAAATACATGAGAGAGCCAATCATAGACCTGTACATATGAACATTTATGGGTGGATCTGGCTCATTCTTAAGTTTGATTTTAGCAACTTCATAAGGAGTTGCTGCTGGTCTAAGAGGATCCATGTCAAACTTTTGAAGAATCTCATGAACATACTTATCTTGACTGATGAAAATCCTATCCGATTGTTGCTTGACCTGAAGACCAAGGAAAAATGACAGTTCTCACATGGCACTCATATGAAATTCGCCTTTCATCAAGTGTTCAAACTCATCACACCACTCCTTCCTAGTAGAACCAAAGATAATGTCGTCCACATAAACCTGAACAAGGATAATATCCTTGGAATTCCGCCGAAGAAATAGTGTTTTGTCAATAGTACCTCTTCTATAGCCATTCTTTAACAAGAAAGTGGAGAGACGCTCATACCAAGCTCTAGGAGCCTGATGTAACCCATAAAGAGCCTTGACCACCTTGTAGACTTTCTTGGGATGAAGTGGATCAACAAACCCCTTAGGTTGAGTAACATACACTTATTCGTCAATTTTTCCATAGAGAAATGCACTCTTGACATCCATTTGGAACACCGTAAAGCCAACATACGAAGCAAAGGCCAAAAACAGACGAATGGCCTCAATCCTGGCAACAGGCGCAAAGACTTCAGTGTAGTCAATGCCCTCAATTTGAGTGTGTCCTTGTGCGACAAGCCTAGCTTTATTCCTGACAATAATTCCCCGTGCATCCTTCTTGTTTTTGAGAATCCATTTGGTATTGATAGCTGTCTTCCCATCTGGTAAGTCAACCAGAACCCAAACATTCTGAAACAAGAATTGCTGCATTTCCTCCTGCATAGCCTCCACCCAACTTTGATCCTCAAGAGCATGAGAAACAGACCTAGGTTCCACCTGTGAGAGAAAACAAGAAAACAAACAGTGTTGAAAGTCCATATGATTATTACGCTTTTGATCCTCAATATAGCCCACAAGAGCATGATGATCAGACGAGGCCTTCTGCTGCATTCTGCGTGTCTTGACGGTAGAACCAGGATCTCCAATAATTTGAGTGGTAGGATGGTCTTTATGTGGTTGCAAGACTGGATTGGAAGAAACCTCCACTTCTGGTGCCATGTTATTGAGATCACCAACGAAATCAGCATCATATGAAGCATTTTGGAAAATCCCGTCTACCGGTTGTTTATGTATATCATCCAACTTGGTAGAAGACTTCTTCTTATGGTTCCCCAAATCAGAAGGACTGGAGAAACATGTATTGGAAGCAGACTCACTAGCCGGAGTACCATTAGTTGTGAGGCTGGCACTAGGAGCAGAAGCTGGAGTACCAGGAGCAACTTTATCAGAATGCTCAACCAATGGAAAATCAAAACTACCTTGAGCAGCTGCTTTAGTAGCTGCTTGTTGTTGCTTGAGAAGAGTGTCAAGAGCTGCTTGGGAATCCTGTACATCCAATGGAGTTGCATCACTAGGAGGAGTGGGAGAGACCGTGGTGGAATAGGATGGAACCACAAAAATGTCATCCTCATCATCTGAATCAGAAAGACTAGAAGGAACACCAGTACTAGAAGTTGCAAACACTTGTGGTCCTGCATCATGGTTAGTTTTGAAACGAAAATATCCTAACGAATCACTAAGATAATCAAGATCAAAATACCATTCTGGACCTGTTCCTTGTATGTTTGTCTTCTCCTCAAAATACCTGAGATTAATAGTTTCAACTATCCGTTTGGCTTGAAGATTGTAGACACGATACGCCCGAGAATGAGCTGAATATCCCACAATATATCCTTCATCAGCCTTGCCATCAAACTTACCCAAATAGTCACTAGTATTCAGAATGGTGACTGGACACCCAAAAGGCTTCAAATGAGCAATATTTGGAACTTTTCCCGTGAGCAGCTCATAAGGTGTTTTCTTGTGTGGATTGGTAATAGACACCCTATTCAAAACATAACTGGCCGTATTAACAGCTTCTGTCCAGAACATGGTCGGAAGCTTGGAATCGGCAAGCATAGTTCTTGCTGCTTCTATTAGAGTCCGGTTCTTTCTTTCTGCCACACCATTCTGTTGAGGAGTCCTAGCAGCACTATAATCTCTTTTGATGCCCTTAGCATTGCAAAGTGCGATGAGGTCTCTATTTTTAAATTCGGTTCCAGTGTCGCATCGAATACCTTTAACTTTCTTGGACAACTGATTCTCTATCAAGGTAAGAAAATCTCGAAGAATTGAGTAGGTCTCACTTTTGGC
This sequence comes from Glebionis coronaria, assembly GCA_025667525.1. NCBI lineage: Eukaryota > Viridiplantae > Streptophyta > Magnoliopsida > Asterales > Asteraceae > Glebionis > Glebionis coronaria. Next base: position 205,695,788 of record CM046879.1, read on the forward strand.
AGCCATGAAGAACACCCACGCAAACCTGCTATACCCATCAGTCACCACCAAACAAAATTGCTTGTGGTCAATGCTTATGATGGAAGTAGGACCAAATAAGTCCATGTGTAGAAGATGCAATGGTTCAGTAATAAGACTTAAAGCAGTAATGGCCTTGAAGGATGCTTTGTGTTGTTTGCCTTTGCTGCAGGCAATACAATTTATATCATTTCGAAACGTCTTGGGAGGTAAACCAGAGACCAGATTCATATTGGCAAGTTTGTGAATGGTCTTGAAGTTCACATGTCCCATCCTTCGGTGCCATTTAGTGGCTTCATCTTCTGAGGCTTTTGCAACCAGACATGCTAGTTGACCAGTAGGGTTGACTTCATTCAACTTGATACTATATAGATTGTGTCTTCTAGGAATTCTGAGTAGAACTTGTGAGTCATCCGGAAGTTGAAAATCTTTGGAAAGCACAAGTGCATCGTATCAGTGAAGAGTACAAACTGCTTCTTGTCACAAATCTGAGAGACCGATATCAAGTTGAAGTGTTGAAGTGCTTCCACATAGTAGACCTGTTCAAAATTTAGATTTGGTGTCTTTATCATTCCTTTGCCAGTGATTCTGCCTTCACCTCCTCCAAAATAGACCTTGCCTCCATGAAATGGTACAAAGTTAGAAAGGAGACTTTTATTGCCAGTCATGCTCCTGGAGCAACCACTATCAACAATTCCTAGACTAGGATCCTGGTATGGAGTAACCTACAACAACAAGATAAAAGAATGCAAAAGTTAGTGTCTTAAGGGGACCCAAACCTTTTCAGGTTTGAGCCTGCCTTGTGGATCATTAGATGAATGCCAAGAAGATTGATGAGATCCACCATTGTTCCTTGGTTGCCTATTCATCATATGGGTATTATTATTTGACCAGGAACAACCTGTTGAGGGCTTAACAGCAGTTCCCAAATTCCCCAAACCAAAATACGTGTGGTCAAAATGATGCGCATAGTTTGGATTATAATTTGGAAAATAATTACTAGTTGTTTGGAATCCATTTTCTCTCCAATAATCAGACGTGAAAGGAGAGGATACTCTAGAAGTATGAAACATTGGAGCACTAGGATTAAGTCTTCTAGGAGCATATGGAGCAGCTCCTGGTGAACCAGGAGCAAGTAAAGCATGATTAACAGATGCATGTGTGTCATAATAATCACAATCTTTAATTAAATGAAAGGGACTGCCACAAACAAAACATGTTTTGAAAGACCTTTTATTAGAATGAGATTGTTTCATACTGCCTACTTTATTACACACATTTCTAGGAAAAACATTCTTCCTAGGACTCAATAAACAAGGACCAGACACACTCGACTTGACAACAACTTTTTCTTCACATTTCCTAGCACCAGTAGCAGCATGATCGTTCGACTTGGAACTTGTAGGTCTCGACTCTTCACTTGAACCATTAGATGCAGAGTCACCGGCTTTGTCACTGAAAGTACATGAGACAAAGTCATTAGTGTTAGTAGAACTAGTTGGGGACTCAAGCATCTGTGATCCATCCGAGTCATTACGCCATGAGGTGGGCATAAAAGTTCCAGTAAGAGGAGGAGGGACAGCATGTATTTCTGCTGCTGGTTTAAACCTATTGTAACTAGGTTTGCCCTCATCCTCTTTGTCGGCATCAAAGACACTTGAGAAAGATAAATCAAATACATCTTCAGAATCAATATATTTTTCAAATCCTAAGCCTCTTTTAGTTCTGCCAGACATGCTACTATCAATTAATTTTGAAAGATTTTTAGGTGCCTTTTGCCATTTGTCAAATCTTAACATTGTAGCATCTAATTTAGCTTGCATCTCCTCTTTTTCTTTGATACTAGCATCTCTTTCAGTTTCTGTATATTTAAGCATATTTGTAGTGTTTTCTAAATCAATGCTTAGTATCCTGATTTTATCCTCATACGCACGTTGTGTATCTTGTAACCACTTCTTTTGTTGTTCCAATGTGTTTAATGAAGCTTTATAGGCTTGTACCTCTAAATAATACTTATCATTTTGATCATTTACTTCATTAAATTGAGACAACAGTTCTGTGTATTTATCATGACAACCAAGAGGACAATGTTGTACCTGAGGTGAGATGCCCATAAGAGCAAACTCTTCTGCTTCTTCTGCATCAGAGAGATTCCCAGCAATCATTGCCAACACATCAGTCGTGGATTCCGCTGATTCCAGAGTAGAAGCCTGATGTTCATTCCAGTTGACCATAGAGTCAACAGATACCAATGCCTTCCTGTCATCTTTAACCTCCTGAACCTTGAAAGCGGAGTACCTGCTCTTCTCCTGATCATTCTTGCTAGGGCACTCTCTTGCAAAGTGACCCTGTTGCTGGCAGTTGTAGCACCGTACCTTGCTTCTATCGAATCTTGCTGGCTCCCGAGGGTTGTAATTGAATTTCCTTCCTGCTTTCTTCTCAAACTTGTGAACCCTAAGAGTAAGCATGGCCATCTGCCATTTAAGATCTAACTCATCCAGATCAAGTTTATCGATCTGTTTGAAGTCATCAAAAGCAAGTTGTTGTTCAGCAGTAACATCAGCCACAAAAGAATGAAGAACAGCTTCTACCATACTACCAGACTTGGCAGCAGGATCAGAAGCAGAAGACATGGGACTAGATGCATATGACATGGGACCAGTATGCTGAATAGTATGCTGGATAGTATGCTGAGGAGAGACAATATTGCTCGGGTTACTTGCATATGACATGGGACTAGATGCCATAGAGCTCACAAAGGCTGAATTAGCAGGAGTGGGAAAAGAGTCACTCGGATATCCTCTCACATGAGGTTCGAATGTTCTGAGCCTATGAAACAAATCATCAAAGGTGAGATAATCAAGCCCACCTTTGGCTTTGAGAGAGATCACCACCTGGTTCCATGAGTAGGGTAAGGCTTTAAGAAACCTTGCATTAATGTCACCATCATCAGGTTTTGACCGTAGTTGATTCAATTGGCTCAAGATCTTCTGGAACCTATCATACCCTTGATTTAGACCTTCAGTTTCTGAGATTTTGAATTCGGTAAATTCATCTCTCAGCATGGACCTCCGCATTTTCTTTGACTCCTCATTCCCGCCGAACCTTGCTTTTATGCCATTCCAGATCTCTCTGGCATCATCCAAATGGTAGAAGTCACCCATGTGATCTTCAGGAAGAGATTGAAGCAAAATTGTTTTTGCTTTTACCTCCTTCTGAATAGCGATGATTTCCTCATGGGTTTTAGGGTCAAGAAGAGTAATATTACCGTTCTTGTCTCGTCCAGTAAGCTTCCTGCTGTTCCCATTCAGAATGATCTTCCAAAGATCTTGATCAGTGTTGGTGATCCACCATTCCATCTTCATTGCCCAGTTATCATATTCACCCTTTTTCAGAAGAGGGAATTTTCCATTGGTGTTGGAGACCGTAGCCAGGATCTGCTGAGGTTGCACAATTTTAGGAGTGCCTTCTTCTCCTGTTTGAGTAGAAGTTGAGGCAGACATGATAAACCGATTTTTAGTAATAAGAGAACTTGATTCTGCTTGTATAGAGACCCTCCCAGGCTCTGATACCACTTGTTGGATCTACTAGATGTAGATCTTGCAACCTGTCAGGACCGGTGAATGACTTCTGTAGTCACAAGTCAAATCACAAAGAGACTCTATACACAATATGAATGTAGAATATAAATATAAACAAGAGAAACAGAATAACTATAATGACTTGATCCTTTCTAAGGATTTCTAATATTGATAAAGACTAGAACTACGTTTTGTGAAGATGTGTTTAACCCTTCTGCCTAAGGTTCCTTTTATACTACAAGGAAACCCTAATACATCATTAATGAAAACGTGTAAAACTGATATGCATATCCTTTCCTAACATATCTCATGCATATCCTAACAGAATATTAAGTAAATAATAAAGTTTGACTTCGACTAGGACCAGGAGCAGGACTTGCTCCTACTACGACTAGGACCAGGAGGAACTACATACCTCCTAGTCTACCTATTACATATAACTATTACAATGGTCCCAACAGTCTCCCCTCCAAGTATTCATGCATGGTGGAACCTCATGACCTACATGGGCTATTGGCTAATTAATACATATTTTACATAAAAACATAAGTCTTTTCAAACTATAAAACCAGTTTTATGAACATGATACTAGGTTACTTAGGACTTATACTTTCCACTGCTATTAGTCTTTATGCTTATGTTATTCCATGTCATACTTGTATATCCGTGCACTCAGCGTTATGCTCAGCCGTTTTCCTTTCATGTTCCCAAACGGGAGGTACACAAGGGCGCTCGTAGACTCTAAGAATACGTGCATATGGGTTGGAAGCTATCTAGCCTTCTCTACTTTATGCATTTCATAATACATTTTGCTACTTATTTCTTTGGACATTGTTTAGTCCTTTTCCTTTACACCACTTTTGTTTGTGTGTGATGAGCTTAAACTTGGGGTACCGATGTTTGTTTTCGGTATTCTCATTCATGGTCATTTGACGTTTATTAAGACATTTACCTTGTATGCTTTAATGACACGACATAATCACGCGTGACATTCCATTTACCAAAACGGGGTGTCGCACTTAAGCTGATTAAAACATAATATATATACATGAAAAAATTTATGCATATAAACATGAAAAAAAATTATGCATGAAAACAATGTATGAATGCATGAAAACGAAAATGTCATGGGTTTGGGTGAATGCCTATGGGTCGGTTCACCTAAACAAAATGACATGACGAGGATGAACACCTATGAGTCGGTTCATCAAAATAAAATGATTCGATTAAAAGCACATGCGACTAAATATGGTCAGTCTTGTACCAACCATTACTTAGTCAAAATTCCTGCAACAATGATACATGAAACAAATGCATGAAAACAAACTGTCAGTTCTAGGAAGACCACGGTGATTACCCACTAATCACAGGTCATGTTTTAGAGCCTACAGGTCGAAACCTTGGCTCTGATACCATAACTGTAACACCCCATTTTGGTAAATGGAATATCATAGTATAGTTATGGCGTGTCATCAAAGCATGCAAGGTAAATGTCCAAAAATATTAAATGACCAGGAATGGAAGTACCAGAAAAAAACATCTGTAGTCCAAGTATAAGCTCACACACATGAATACAAGTACTGAAATGGAAAAGGACTAAACAAAAAAAATAAAGTAACGTAATGTATGGAAATGTATAAAGTAATGAAGGCGAGTTAGCTTCCATACATATGCACATACTCTAAAAGTCTACGTCCGTCCTTGAGTACCTGCCGTTTGTGAACATGAAAGGAAAACGACTGAGCATAACGCCCAGTGAACGGATATACAAGTATAGCATGAAATGACATAAGCATAAAATACTAATTCTAGCGGAAATGTATAAGTCCTAGATAATCTCGAACATGTTCATAAAACTAGTTTTATAGTTTGAAAAGAATTATGTTTTTATATGAAAACTGTATTAATTAGCCAATAGCCCATATAGGTCATGAGGTTCCACCGTGCATGAATACTTGGAGGGGAGACCTCATCATGCAATTAGAGGGGTTGCCTCTTATTAATTAGTCTGGTTAGGAGGGATCAACTCCTTGTGGAGGATGCAAGCCACACACCACATTCACCATAAAAATTTTGTAAAACAAGTAACTAGGATACATCCATACGCCCCACATGAATAATATAAATATATGGCCAAAACTATAAAGGGACGCCATGAGCAATCACTCCGTCGTGGGGAAGTCATAACACTGGTGCCTCTAGTGTTATGGTTATGGTACCTCCATAACTAGGTGACACTAGTCATGCATGTATATGGCTTAGGCATTTAAACTAAAATAAGTAATCAAAACATATAAAACATATACATGGGAAAACAGTTGGCTACAAACGGGGAATCCTAATAACAAAAAGAATGTCCATACCGAAGGACAGAAAATCCGTACCTTGTGTCCAGTGAACGAGGAAAGATAAAAGGATGAAAATTCCTACTCCGACCTCACTAAAGCTACATAAATAAGGGACATGTATATGTTATCTGATTACTGAGTACGTTACTGGTTAGAGCATGTTCTTAACTTGTTTTATATGTTCTTGTCTTATTTTACTGTTTTAAATGATATACTGTATTATTCATGTATTTCACGTATTCTAATTAAATGTTATCTTGTATTATTGTATTATTATGCTTGTTGTGTAATAATAAGTAACTTTCTTAAAATAGAAAGTTTCCAAAAATATAATGTTTCCAAAAATAGAAAGTTTCAATGTTGTCCCTAAATTGTGATGATCAAACAAGAAATAAAAAGTAAAGATAGATGAAGTAGATGAGTTCTAGAGAGAGAAAGTAGAGAGAGAGTAGAGAAAGAGAGATGATTAACTATGTGAAATTAGATTTGAGAAAAATGAAAGATCCGACCTCTCCTAACATGCTAGGAGAGGTATATATAGTCGGGCTTACATGTAGCCTTAATGGACTATATTTGTTTAATGGGTCGGGCTTGAATAAAATTCTTTGTACCTTAAAAGAGGCCTTTTAAGCTAGCCATCAAGCCCGTAATGTCACGACTATTTTAACTAACTATTACAACATTCTAATAAATATTACAATAAAAACATATGACCGAACATTCTTGTTTGACTCAATATTTTGAGGCTAACAATCTCCCCCAATGTGAGGTCATTCCTCTTAGATATTTGGAGTTCAATGGAGATTACAAATTTTGTCATAAATGAATCTTGAATGTGTGATAGTAGTCTTGTTCTTTCATGTTGTGATCTTTGAGCCTTTGTCGTTGTCTTTCGACTTTGCCTTTAGACTTTAGATCTTCAAATTATCCTTGGCTTTTCTTTGCCATCTTGCGATCTTGTGTCTTCATCCACATGCTCATATGTTGCACTATCTTGAAAGCTTGCTAACAATCTCCTTTGAAGAGAGGTCATTCCTCTACATTAATTAATAAGGAAGATTTTGATCATCAGAGTTGCGGAAGTCTTTAGCTTTCTTGATTGTTGAATATGTCTTTAGGCACAAGTATGTGGTTTTGAATCTTTGACTTTGCTGATTACACGTAACGCCACCTTCTCGAGACAAAACATAGACACGAACTGAATGGCTTTGACATTCATCCTAAATCGGTAGCGTTTTACCTCCGGTCGGTGAAGACCATTAGACGATATTAAATATCTTACATGTGACTAGGTAAATTCAATTCAGAACCTCCTTGACAGATTTTCGCGGCTGTACTAGCCGTTCTCTTTACTCGACCGTCTCAAATCAAGACTGCGAACATAAAGAGTGAATCAGTTGGATAAATATCCGCTTGATTAAAGTCGTCAATTCAAATTCCTGGAACAAGTTTGATTCATTAAGAATCTTACCATTGTTGCTTTCCAGTTGACACAAGCTTGATTCATAAGAATCTCGCAAGTTACCTACCGTAGCGCTGTTTAATGTTGACGCTAGAAGGATTTCCATTCGTCACTATGAATATTAATAAATATCACTCTGAATGTTTTGGCATGACCATAATGATATTGAGTAGAAACCTGAAATGATTTTGAATCGATAAAGAAACAAACCACTGTTGCTTTTCAGTTTTACATATGTTCAATTCATAAAGAATCTTACACATGACCTACCGCAGTGCTGTTTGATGTTAACACTGGAATGATTTCCACTCATCATTATGACTACTAGGTAGTATCACTCTGAGTGTTCTAGCAATATCGCAAGGATATAGCATATGACTCTCTTGATCATCATCCGTGTGTCCTAACGAGATTTGATTGATCTTTTGGCTCTAGACTCGATTTGTGCACTTTTAGTGGTCGGAGGCTGGAGCAGATGCCACCTATTCAATATCAACTATCACGGAGTGAGAAAGTCAATAGAATTCGTGTTGATCTTCGTGACAAAAAAACAAACTTCATTTGAGAGAAGCCTAAGTCAGCTGGGGAATGGTTGTGCATTACATCACTAGGTCCATGATGTGTTGTCTTCATGATGTGTTGACCCGGTTTCTGCCTAAGTTGTATGGAGGGCTAATTTCTTTACACCCTTTATCCTTACATTTTTTTCATTCTTCAACCCATTCAATGCTTACCAATACATCATTACTAGCACCTTGTTGTGATTGTTCAGTGCTAGCATCAGTACTTATTCAACATTCAGCTTCGTTCACATTCTACTCCATTTTTCCTAAGGACTTCTAATAATCTATTGGATTGTCCCTAGGAAGATCCCTCCGGTTCTGGTTGGATCATAGGACTTAAACCTAATCACCCTTTTGACACCAATAACGTCGTGAATTAAAGATGTTGTGGGTATTTGATCGAAACCATGAGTGCTTGAGTCTTTAGATCACATTTTAATCACATTTTCTCCCCCTATCTCTAATATATAAAATCGTTTGATATTAGAGATACCAAATTTGATTAAAATATATTTTGAAAAATAGTCTTGAAAATCTTCAGGAGAAGAATGTGTCAAACTAGCATGAAATTGTTTGGAATGCTCCCCTTCAAAAATTAATCCAATTGAATTGTCATTGTGAGGATGTGATCCACATTTCGCTTTTTGAGGATGGGAGTTGTTGAACACACAATTTTTGAAAGATTTTGAATAATCATTGAAAAACTCTTGAAAAAATTGTGTTCATAGCTTTTCGAAAAACTCTATTTCTTTTTGGCGATGAGGTTTTTCTAAAGCATAAACTTGAGATCATAGACATTGAATGTCTTGACAAATCCACTCAAGTGTAAGAAGATTTAACTTCTTTTGCTAAGGGTAAGAGCACTAAATCGTACACTCTCCCGTGAATATAGATCCGGGTTGCAATCTGAAAGTGATTACAAAGCCATAGTGTTGAGCTCAAAACGTTGAATGTTTTGTGACAAGCTCAACCCGAGATAGATTGCTCTACCCGTTGTGTGGAAAAATTGTCCAAAATAGACATTTTCCTTTATAAAAAGTAGAAATCACATGTTTTGAAAAATATGTACAACTTTCATTCGAGCTTTATGTACACCTGTGTCGTTATTGAGCGACATTTCTAGGCACGTCCATATTATCGGTACTAAAAGACATGTCGAGAAGAATATTTTTGGATTTTCAAAGTTTTTTAATTTTTTGTTTTGCTTTTTCAAAAATATTTACATGTAGATGTTTGATAGACGAATCAAGCAGGCTTCTTTGCCAGAATCTTCAGTTCTGCTGGAGTCAAACATCTCATACCTGAAGGTCTACACAAATCTTGGTCTATTCTACATGATGGATTGGATTGATTAAGTGGGTGGATTTATTAGATAATAATAAAGATGAATGAAGGAGATGAGGGTGCAGAGAGAGAAAGGAGAGAAGGGAGAAAAGTAGAGAGAGAAAGTAATATGGAATAATGATTAATATGAATCACCAACCCCTCCTAACATGCTAGAAGGGGGGTATATATAGCCCACCCTACATGTGGGCTATATGGACTATATGATAAATAACTAAATCACGAGCCCAATACATTAATATATCGTTGGAGCGACCGATCCTTCATAAATACGTAAAACGTATTTCCAACAATCTCCCCCTAAGGGAGGTCACTCCAAGAGACAAAGTTCTAAATATTCTATATCTCGTGATCTGTGCTAACTAAGATGTGACCGAGACTTTATTGGAAAAACGTATTTCCAACAATCTCCCCCTAAGTGAGGTCACATCTTTTAACAAAATCTTAAACCTAGCATCTATGCTTGAGTCTTCGATCTTGTTCTTGTGAATATGCTTGATGTGATCTTTGACTTAAGTCTTGAGCATGTTTCCTTGCCTTGAACTTGTGCATTCATCACTTGTGATATTCACCTCTTCGTGACTTCATGTTCCACATACTTATACCTTTATAATTCTTGAAAGCTTCAGAGTTTGATACACGGAAGACTTGACCTTCAGACTTTCTTGAATTTGTTGAAGTACTAAGTGTATGTAGTATAAGCATGTGGTGACGACTTCTTCTGGATTATACACCGCAATGCCACCTTCTTGTTACGCTGCATAAGATAGTTAGCAACAAACCATATACACGGATGAAATGGCCTTGAACATTTCATTCTAATTCGGTAGCATTTTACCTCCGGTCGGTGAAGACCGTTGGACGATATTAAATATCGTACTTGTGGCAGGTAGTTTCAATAAAGAACCTCCTTGACAAGATTTCGTGGGTAAACCCGTTCTCTTTACTCGACCGTCCAAAGCTGACTGCGAACGTAAAGAGTGAATCATTTGGATAATATTATCCGCATGATTTGAAACCGTCAATTCATGTTCTTGGAACAAGTGAAGTTCAGTTAAGAACTGCACCATCGTTGCTTTCCAGTTGTCACGAGCTTGATTCGAATAGAATCTTGCAAGTTACCTACCAAGTGCTGTTTGAGGTTAACACTAGAAGGATTTCCACTCATCACTGTGAACACTAAGGTATCACTCTGAGTGTTCTGGCAAGATCACTAAGATATTACGTAGAGGCCTGGAACGTGTTTAAATTCAATTAAGAATTAAACAACTGTTGCTTTCCAGTTATCACAAGTTTGATTCATAAAGAATCACACAAGTTACCTACCATGAGCTTTTTGATGTTCGCTCAAGAAGGATTTCCATCTTCATTGTAAATACTTTCGTAGGACTCTTGATATCTTTCTTACTTTTCACATTGTGTGAACAAGCAAGGAATAATGAAAATATGTCCTAATGAGATATTTGATGATCTCAAATGGCTCTAGACTCAATCGTGCATTTTGGATTTTAGTTACCGGAGGCTGGAGAGGAGTGCCACCATTTCAATACCAATTTATTCGGAGTGAATAAATCAATAGATAATGCGTTGTCTCCGTGTGATTAAAACAAATATCTTTTAAGAGATATCTGAGTTAGCTAGGATGGGTTGTGCATTGCATCACTGGGTCCATGATGTCTATCTTCAATATCGAGCATCATTGAAAATAATCTCAATAGCATATGAATTGACCCGGTTTCTGCCTAAGTTGTAAGGAGGGCTACTTTCTTTACACCCTTTATCTTTAAAATTCTTTTTCATTCTTCAACCCCTTCAATGCTTACCAATACGTCATAATTAACACCTTGTTGTGATTGTTCCAGTGCTAACTTAAGTATTTGGTCGGCATTCAGCTACGTTCTTAATCTTTCCCCATATTTCCTAAGGACTTCTATTTCTTGCTATGGGATGTCCTTGGGAAGATTCCTCCGGTTCTAGAAGAATCATTGGACTTTAACCTATCCTACCATCCTTATGTCACCACAATCGTCACCGTCGTGAATTAAGATGTTGTGGGTAAGTATACGTCACCATGAAATCTATTTTGATATCCAAATCCATTTTGATCCCCCTTAACATATGCCACGATATTCGAAAACATTTCGCACATGTCGGGATGAGCCAGCACATTAAGTCAAACCATTATTATCTCAATATTAAATCACATTTTCTCCCCCATATTATAAATATTAACCCAATCGATGTTTTTAATATCAATTGATTTAATGATGTTTTAAGAAAAATTTGGGAAGAAAAATGCAAATACGATTAAATCCATTTATCTTCATGAAATTAACAAGCTCCCCCTAAAATTAATAAGGGTGCACTTGAAACGTAAATTAAATACCTTTTAAACACAAGTGTAAGATATTTATCACGTGCAAAGATCATATATGATAATGTATTCACAAGATTAGTAATTTACGAGGTTGGACCTGAATGATGGAGAACATCATATGAAGGAATCACATGCTTCTTCTTCATGAATGTTGGTCGCCTCATCATGTCTGAAGTTATCTCTTGACTCCATGTGTACGATTGATATTGTTGTCTTGACACCAACATGTGAACTTTGGCACTTTCGGCATCGAAGAGTCTAAACGCTTGACAATTTCTCCCCCTCAATTGTTGACCCGTGTTCTACTTAAAGAGTTGTAGTCGTCGTTTGAGTAGTCGCATCGTCTAGTATGTAGATATCAATTGCAACAAACTTCGGATTGTGGAGTTGATAACTTCGGATTTTGAAGTCAAAGCTTTCCGGTGAAATGCTTGACTTCGATGTGAAAAGCGGGTTACTATCAGAAATAATAGCAAACCATATGGAGCATGTTTTAAATCTTTTAAACTTCTGCTCGAACTTTATTTACAACCCCGTGTCATTATTCGACATTTCTAGGATCGTAAATATTATCGATTCCAGAAGACATGCTCTTTTTATCAAAACATATTTGAACACATGATACAAGGCTTTTGCCCGTATAAAAATTAAAGTTCGTTGTTCTGGTATAATTGAATTGATAACTGGTTAACTATGTGACTTAGTCATTCTTTGGTGGAAAAAAAGATTTGTCGTTGTAGTAATTAAAAAGTGCAAGACTTTAAATAAAAATGACGTTAATATAAATCTAAATCTAATTTAAAATAAATGGCGGGAATTTAAAAGCGAGACGAATAATTAAAAGGCAATAAGAGTAAATAACGCAAACTTAAAACTATCTAAGGCAAACTTAAAACGCAACTAAAACTTAAACTAAGGCAAGGCTAAAATAAATCTAAGGCAAGTAAACTTAAAGTGCAACTAAGGAAAAAGGCGGGAAAGGTAAAGCTTGAAAATTAAAAATTAAAAACTGAAAGTTAAAAGAACCTGAAAACAGCTCATTCGGAATAATCCTTCGTTCGGAATAAATCACTCGTTCGGAATGTCACCTTCGTCCGGAATAATTTCTTCTTCACTCGGAATATTAACGAAAACCCTTGATCCGGAATAAAATGCTCACTCGGAAAAATGGTTCATCCGGAATATGTCACTTATTCGGAATAATCACTATTCCGAATGAACACCTTGGTTCGGAACATTTGTTGATCCGGAATGTTGCTGATCCAGAATAAAATGAGATAAAAGCTTAATTCGGAATATTGTCTTGATTCGGAACAATAAATGTTCCGAATGAACACTCCTTGATTCGGAACAATAAATGTTCCGAATGAACTCCATTGATTCGGAACTTTGTCTTGATTCGGAATATATTCCGAATGAATCACTTTGAACCGGAATGATGTCTTGATTCGGAATGTTCTGAATGAACAGCTTCACTCGGAATGCACAGCTTGATTCGGAATAATTCTTCAATCCTTGATCTGGAATAGTCTGCTGATTCAGAATGTTCAAGTTGATCCAGAATGTTTCGAACGAAGGTCCTTGATTCGGAATGTTCCGAATGAAGGTCCTTTGATTCGGAATAAACACTTACTCGGAACTTCACTAATTCGGAACAATCAAGGAACAAACCTTCACTCGGAATATCTGGACTTTGTTCCGGAATGTACCTGGGAATACAGTAACAAAGCGAAGAACAAGGAGAAAGGAAAAAGCTACGGATCTAATTAAAATTAATCAAAATCAACCAAGAGATTAAACAAGATTAGCCAAAAACATCTACTAATGATAATCAAACAAACCAAATCAATAAAACTAACAATACTAACCACAATGATCAAAACCCACTTAAATCAAATCAATAAAACATCAAATACATAAACATGAACATAAAGATTAAAGATTAATGAAAAGAAGATAGGAGATTGACAAGAAAAGTAAAGATTGACAATAATTAAAAGGAAACTTACTTGGAATTAAAAGTATTTAAGGTGCAAGACAATGTATTTAAATGGACATGAAAATAAATGACAAGGTAATTAAAAGGTGGAAGACTAATTGTCACACTTAGCCAACAACGTGAAATGAAAACACTAATGATCTATTTATAGGGGAGATTAGGGAGGTGCTTCGGAAGCTTCCTCCCCTCTTTCTTCTTTTCTTAATTGCATGATTAAGTCCTTGTCTTCTTAATCTTTTGACTTTAACGACTTTGTCTCGGGATTTCTTTAAACTCGTCTTGAAATTTCTTCATAAATAAGACTTGAGTTCTTCGGCTTTTAGTAAACTTCCGTCTTTTGACTTTTTCTTCGATAAATCTTCAGAATTGGTCTTGGACTTCCGTTCTTTTTGCACTCTTGATTTCTTAACTTCGTCTTTCGTTTTTTTCTTCGATAAAAGCCCGTGAATGCCCGTGTTTTCTCCCTTTTCCACATTTTCGTCCTAAATCACAACAAAAACACAAACCACGCATAATTCCGACATTTACGACATAAAATACACGTTTTGGTCCGGTTATTATTGTAATTAAGTGGTAAAAAGGATGGGTGTTTACACACCTATCAAATCCCCTACACTTGATCATTGCAATGTCCTCATGCAATGCATTAGTTACAAAGCACATTTACACTTTTCATCACAATCAATCCACATTGGCCTTTATAAAAGAGAAAGAAAATTATAAACATTCAAAGTAGAGAAATCAAAAACATACCTTCGGGTTTTGGGAATGTTGTGAATGATCATCATCCTCAAGTTTTCACTTTCTCCAAACCAATCTTAAAACCGAGATCATTGTTACTATAAGTTAGCAAACTAACATGAACTCATGTGGGCCAATTATTCACTTAGACTCCCTTATTCATAGGTGTATCTTATATTTTATTATTGTCTTTAATGATCACGAGGATGCATTGTTGACTTATTTCGATAGTTATTAAGGCTGAAAATAAAGTGGGATGATTTAATCAATAGTTAGCTAAAGGACAAAATCTTTTAAAACTGCTTCTCGGGACCTCAAAAAGTTCATATCTTGGCATAACTCGCTTCGCGATTTGAGACCTTTCTCGGACCGATATTTGGCAGCGACTTCATACTTCAAACCTTGAGAGACGTTCATGAAATAATGGTCTTCTCTTCATAATAGGAATTTCTTCACTTGAAATTTTGAGAGATTCTTTATATATGGACCACGACTTCTTCATTTTTCTCCAATCTTTATTTTGGACTTTGATATACAACGATTCGCCTGCTTTTACGACTTGGATCTATTTATCCTCATACATTGCTAGGGTCTTTTCGGATACACTTCTCCATGATCTTTACGGGATTATTTGCTTTTCGTCGTGTGTCTGGATCCTTCATATTGATTTTTGATAAATGATTCTTCACATCACTTTTGTACCTTTAGCAACAAAATGTAGCCCTCATGCCTTGTTAGGGCCTTTTCGGACTCGCCAATCTTTGCATCCTGCTTCAATAAGTTATGCCTTGGCAATGAACTCTAATCCATACCGAGCAACTTTTAAACGATCTTGGGCTAGAAGCTAAGTAACTTTTCAAATCGTACAACCTTATTTATTGCAGATAAACTTATTAGCAAGCGATGGGAGAATAGGCTTATAATTAACTCACATAAATTCACGAAAGAATACCAAACTTAAAATTGACTCTATCATCTCTCGTTCTCCATAATTTAAAATCTCAAGGAATGAGACTCGTGGATGCTTAGCCTATTAAATCAAAGTTTTGGGTTTTCGAGTTTTCTATAGGATCTTGCAAACTCTTAGTCTTTTTCAAGTTTAGAAATCGCATTTTAAAGTTCCCTTGAGAAACGACTCTCTAGGATCAATTATAGGAACTTGCGAAAAGTTCTTGTTCTTAACCCGTGAGAGTTAAGACTTTCGCGTTTTATAGCTCCCTATATAAAAGCCTAGCAAAACTAGAGTTAAACATGTTAAGGATACTAGCTAGAGTAAACTTAGATAAGTAAACTCGGGTTGAGTCAAAAGATTCACAACGTTTGAAAATTTAAAACCACTTTATTAAAAAACAATTCTAGCAAAGAAATAAAATAACTATACAAAGGGAAAAACTAATAGGCCAAAATAGATCAAAAATTTTGAAAAATGTCGAAAAATTGATTTTCCGGTTAAAATGAGGACAAATACAAGGAAAAGACCACTTAACTTCGATAGAAGTCCCCCCACACTTAATATAAACAGTGTCCTCAATGTTTAAGCATGTGGGAGTAAACTCCCCTACACTTAGGACATTGTGCACGTAGTTTAAATCTTGCTAAGGAAAAGACAACTAACGAGATTCCTATTTTAATATTGGAAAATATAAAATAGTGAATCGAAAAGAGTTTAGGATAGAACCGGGAAGAAGGGAACAACGGAATCACGGGTAGTCAAAAATCATCAAGAGTGGATCATTGAGCGCTCGAATCCCTGATTAGTAGAAGAGAGGAAATAGCAAACACCAACGGGTCTCCCCTATAATTAGGATAAATAAAGCTAAAAGATACATGGGTTGCCTCCCAAGAAGCGCTTGATTTTTGTTCACCGAGTCGTGAGCCTGACTCGACCTTGATTTTCGTCCATCAAATAGCACAAGCTTAAGGCGAACAAGGCAAGCCAAAGAAGAGTAGGCAAGGTTCCCTTAAGCAAAGATGGAGCACGGTGGAAGCAAGGGTGAAGTGCAAGTAGATTTCCATAAGTTCCAAAGATCTTTCCTTTTATTTCATCAGATGGATACTGAGATGGCTGGAGAATATCGATACCGGGGTCGAACACCTTTTCCTTTAGGGGAAAAGAGCACTCAGGCTCAGCAGAATGTGAAGAAGATCCGCGAAGAAAATGCACAACCTCGTCCTCAGAAGGTGGACAAAGAGGTGTTAAATCATACTTGTTGCGGATGTTGGTGTCGTCCGGTTGCTTCTCCTTTGAAAGAATTTTCTTCAAATCCGAAGTAAGATCAAGACCATAATCATCAAAGTCCAAAGGAGGATCATCACTCTCATGAGGGAAGTATGTATTAAGAAAAGTAGAGAAGTCTTCCTCAAATGAGTAGTCATCCAAAGTAGGATCAAGTGATGGCGGAGGATCTTCATCATGTGAAGAATCACTCGAAAGAGTATCGGCCTCATCAAAATCATCATATGTGGGCATGTCGGGATACTCGGAAGTAAAATCATCATAATCATCCGTATCTGAGCTAGAATCATCATCATAAGCATCAAAGATCGGTGGAGAATCATATATGGGAGAAGGTTCCAAATTGGAGAGAGAATCATCCACATCATCTTGAAAAAGTGGATTATCAATGCACGAATCGAATAGAGGATTGTTGTAGATGACAAAATCATCAAGCACATTAATCATATTCGCTGATTCTCTTTCATAGGATTTGCTTGTAAGCTTCCCCATTTTGAACACTTGTTGTTCATTCCCGACCCATAAAATTAATTCACCTTCGGCAACATCAACTAAAGCTCGTCCGGTTCTCAAGAATGGCCGACCAAGTATTAAAGAAATACGAGGGTCCATTTCATAATCAATAACAACAAAGTCGACCGGAAAAGTGAAGGTGCCAACTTTAATGAACACATCTTCGGCAATACCAACGGGGTAAGCGAGAGTGCGATTTGCAAGCTCAAGAGTCATCTTTGTTGGAGTAAGGTGGGTAATGATAGTGTTGTCCAAACACTTAAAGGCATCAGATTAATACTGGCCCCGAGATCAGCTAAGGCAGTAAATTCTTCAGTTTTGTTAAAAATGCAAGGCAACACAAAACGACCAGGATCTCCAAGTTTTTCCAGAAGTTCTTTAAGAATAACTGCAGAACAGTTTTCATTTAAGCGTGTGTTGGCAAGCTCAATCAGCTTCTCCTTCTTGTTAAGCAATTCTTTGAATGCTTTGACAAATTTCGGCATGTGGACAAGTGCTTCAACAAGGCTAATGTTGAAATTCATTTGAGAGATCAACTTCAAATAATTCGACACTTGAATGTCATCCTTGGTGTGCATTTTGGCCTTGCCTAAGCGAGATGGATAAGGAATATTGGGTTTAGGTGGTGAAGGTGTAGGTGTAGCAGGTAAAGGTTGAGATGTTGAAGGTGGGGTTGGTGGAGGATTCTTCATGGATACATCGTCATGACGAGGCGGAGACGGTAATGGTGTACTAATACTAGGTGTGGGAGGAGTAGGGATAAATGGTGGTGGAGGAGGTGTAGATGATGGGGGCGGGATAGGTGGTCCTACTAAAGTAACTCCACTACGGGTAGTAATAGCACTCACATTGGCTCGCGGATTGGTGACGGTGTTTGAAGGTAGATAACTCGAGGTAGAGGGTTGAGTGGTGGGCAAGAAAGTAGCCAACATATTCTTTAAATCATTCGTTTGATTGCTGAAGGAGGATTGTATATTATCTCGAAGCTCGGATCTAATGTCATGCCCTTGCTTGGTGATATCCCCTTTCAGATTGATAATTTGGCTCTATAGATTCTTGATTTGCGCTCCATGGGATCTCATTAAAGCTTCAACATCTTGATTCATGGGTGGGGCTTGTTGAGAGGGTGGGTGATAAGGATTAGAAGCTCTTGGTGGGATTTGGTTGCTTCTATTGTAATTGTTGTTGGGGTTTTGGTTTTGAGGAGAAAAACCGGGTGAAAGGTAGTTGTTTGACCGGTAACTTAGCAAATTTCGATCCCCTTGAGGTCGGGCTTGGTAATTTTCCGGTGAATAATTACCATAAGCTGCATACACGTTTTCCGAATTTCCTTGAGTAGAAGGACAATCAGTGTATGAGTGTGGACCGCCGCATGTCTCACAAGGATTAGCCACCGCTTTAACTTGTTATTGGTTTGTAGCGAGAAGCAAGATGTTTTTGTTCATTTCAGTCATCATGCGGGTGAATTCGGTCATATCGGGGTTTGCTGAAGTGGAAGAAACATTGACTCTCGGGTTGTTCCTTGAAGAAGCGGAGGAATCCCAGTTTTTATGATGAGTAGTCATGTTTTCAATAAGCTCTCTACACTCCTCGGGTCTCCTTTTCATAAATGTGCCACCGGCGGCTGCATTAATCGTATCACGATCTCGAAAAGTCAAACCGTTGTAGAAAGTATCAATTAAGGTCACAGGGAGCATGTTGTGGTTTGGACAACGATCGATCAAAACATTATATCTTTCCCAAGCATCAAAGAGAGATTCATCGGGTTCTTGCATGAAACCGCTGATTTGATTGCGAAGGCTCGTGACCATGGATGGTGGAAAGTAGCGCGACAAAAAGCGTTGAGTCATGTCATCCCAAGTATGAATAGAATTCTTCGGGAGACGATCAAACCATTTCTCGGCGTGGTGTGATAATGTATGTGGAAAGAGCTGTAGGCGAAGAACATCCATTGTGGCACCTGGCAACTTCATGCTTTGGGTAATAGTAATGAATTTGTCTAGGTGTTTGTTGGCATCATCATCAGGCATTCCTCGAAAAGGATTAGTTTGCACTTGTTGGATCATATGATGCTTCAACGAAAACTCAGGAGCCGTGATTTGCATCGGCGCGATCGGTCCTCCTCGTCCAAACATGGTAGGTTGACAAAGCTCCTCCATTGTCCGAAGATCGAGCTGTGGAAGAACATTGTTGTTATTGTTGAGGTGCGGTGGATTATTGTTGTTGTTCACACCTGCCATAGCTAAATCTTCTCGAGTCTCGGGCTCTTGATAATTAGAAGATCTAGTACGCATACACCTACAAAGGCAAAAGAAAAAGAAAACAAACACAAAGAGAATATATATACACAATAAAAACAAAATCTTTTTGGATTTTTGAAATTTTTTAATTTTTTTTGAAATTTTTAACAATTTTTAAATTTTTATGGTTTTTTTTTTGAAATTTTTAAGCAAGAAAAATAACGCTCACAAGTGAACGGATCCCAAAAAGCAACGCGTCTCTCACAGAAAACCGTTAATCTTTACGAAAAGAGCCGGCAGCGGCGCCATTTGATACAAGGCTTTTGCCCGTATAAAAATAAAAGTTCGTTGTTCTGGTCTAATCAAATTGATAACTGGTTAACTATGTGACTCAGTCGTTCTTTGGTGGAAACAAAGATTTGACGTTATAGTAATTAAAAAGTGCAAGACTTTAAATAAAAATGACGTTAATATAAATCTAAATCTAATTTAAAATAAATGGCGGGAATTTAAAAGCGAGACGAATAATTAAAAGGCAATAAGAGTAAATAACGCAAACTTAAAACTATCTAAGGCAAACTTAAAACGCAACTAAAACTTAAACTAAGGCAAGGATAAAATAAATCTAAGGCAAGTAAACTTAAAGTGCAACTAAGGAAAAAGGCGGGAAAAGTAAAGCTTGAAAATTAAAAATTAAAAACTGAAAGTTAAAAGAACCTGAAAACAGCTCATTCGGAATAATCCTTCGTTCGGAATAAATCACTCGTTCGGAATGTCACCTTCGTTCGGAATAATTCTTCTTCACTCGGAATATTAACCAAAACCCTTGATCCGGAATAAAATGCTCACTCGGAACAATGGTTCATCCGGAATATGTCACTTATTTGGAATATTCACTATTCCGAATGAACACCTTGGTTCGGAACAATTGTTGATCCGGAATGTTGCTGATCCGGAATATAATGAGATAAAAGCTTGATTCGGAACAATAAATGTTCCGAATGAACACTCCTTGATTCGGAACAATAAATGTTCCGAATGAACTCCACTGATTCGGAACTTTGTCTTGATTCGGAATATATTCCGAATGAATCACTTTGATCCGGAATGATGTCTTGATTCGGAATGTTCCGAATGAACAGCTTCACTCGGAATGCACAGCTTGATTCGGAATAATTCTGCAATCCTTGATCCGGAATAGTCTGCTGATTCAGAATGTTCAAGTTGATCCGGAATGTTCCGAACGAAGGTCCTTGATTCGGAATGTTCCGAATGAAGGTCCTTTGATTCGGAATAAACACTTACTCAGAACTTCACTGATTCGGAACAATCAAGGAACAAACCTTCACTCGGAATATCTGGACTTTGATCCGGAATGTACCTAGGAATACAGTAACAAAGCGAAGAACAAGGAGAAAGGAAAAAGCTACGGATCTAACTAAAATTAATCAAAATCAACCAAGAGATTAAACAACATTAACCAAAAACATCTACTAATGATAATCAATCAAACCAAATCAATAAAACTAACAATAATAACCACAATGATCAAAACCCACTTAAATCAAATCAATAAAACATCAAAACATAAACATGAACATAAAGATTATAGATTAAAGAAAGGAAGATAGGAGATTGACAAGAAAAGTAAAGATTGACAATAATTAAAAGGAAACTTACTTGAAATTAAATGTATTTAAGGTGCAAGACAATGTATTTAAATGGACATGAAATTAAATGAGAAAGTAATTAAAAGGTGGAAGACTAATTGTCACACTTAGCCAACAACATGAAATGAAAACACTAATGATCTATTTATAGGGGAGATTAGGGAGGTGCTTAGGAAGCTTCCTCCCCTCTTTCTTTTTTTCTTAATTTCATGATTAAGTCCTTGTCTTCTTAATCTTTTGACTTTAACGACTTTGTCTCGGGATTTCTTTAAACTCGTCTTGAAATTTCTTCATAAATAAGACTTGAGTTCTTCGGCTTTTAGTAAACTTCCGTCTTTTGACTTTTTCTTCGATAAATCTTCAGAATTGGTCTTGGACTTACGTTCTTTTTGCACTCTTGATTTCTTGACTTCGTCTTTCGTCTTTTTCTTCGATAAAAGCCCGTGAATGCCCGTGTTTTCTCCCTTTTCCACATTTTCGTCCTAATTCACAACAAAAACACAAACCACGCATAATTCCGACATTTACGACATAAAATACACGTTTTGGTCCGGTTATTATTGTAATTAAGTGGTAAAAAGGATGGGTGTTTACACACCTATCAACACACAATTTTGAAAGATCTAGAAAAAACCTTTTGAAAAATTCTTGAAAAATTGTGTTCAACGTTTTGAAAAACAATTACTTGAGCTTAAGATGTTGAATATCTTAAAAGCGAGATCAAGTCCGAGAAGTTGTGAACTTCCCGTTGTTAAGGATAAGTTACCATCGGCGATAAACTTTCCTTTTATCTGAAGGACGAGTCCTAAACTGACATTTACTTAGAAGTCGTTTTCATGAGCTTGAAAACTTTGACTGTTTTAACGGAAAGCTCATGACCGGTAAAGGTTAATTTCTCGTTATGAGGAAAAGTTCTCTTATTTAAAAGATACACTTTCCTTTCTGAGCTTAAAACTTTGAATGTTTTAATACAAGCTCATGACCGAGAAATGTTAATTTCTTGTTATGAGGATAAGTTATCATAAAAGATAATCTTTCCTTTATTTGAAGTTCGAGTTACAGTCTGACATTTAACTGTAAGTCATATACACGAGCTTAAAACCGTTGAATAATTTTAAATGATAGCTCGTGTCCGAGAAAAATCAATTTCTCGTTAATGAGGATAAGTTTATCATCGGTGATAAACTTTCCTATATTTGAAGATCGGGTCATCGTCTGACATTTAACGATGAGCCTTTATACACGAGCTTAAAACTTTTGAATAGTTTTAACGGAAGCTCGTGTCCGAGAAAATATAATTTCTCGTTTTAGGGATAAGTTTATCATCGGCGATAAACTTTCCTGTCTTTGAAGAACGGGGCATAAACTGTAATGTGATTATACGCCATATACACGAGCTTAAAACCTTTGAATAGTTTTAACGGAAGCTCGTGTCCGAGAAAATTTAATTTCTCATTTTAAGGATAAGTCATCATCGGGATGAACTTTCCTGTCTTTTGAGAGCGAGTTACAGTCTGTTATGCGACTGTAAGTCCTGTTGATAAGCTTAACCATGAATTCCCTGAGACACTAGTTTCTTCGATATCTACTTCTTCAGCAACCAAACTCTAAGAGTATCCTTAGTTGAACGGTATACAATGATTGGACCGCTTCGTTCTGTTGGAACATCAACTTTGGTACCTGCATTCTCATTAGGAATTTGCATGCTTTGAAATGGGTTAGCAATATCAATTTTAGAACCATGCGGGGATTCACAGATCTCTTTTCTGGTGCCAGAGGTGGCCTGAGGGGATGATTCACTTGTCTTAGTTGGCAAACGTTTCCTTTTATAGAAAACCTTAAGATCAGGCTTAAGTGATGTATCATCTTCCTCCCTAGTAGTCTTAGTAGAATCAGAGACAATCCTAGTTAAAGGGCAATCGTTTCCTACAAGAGTGAAAGTTCTACCAGTGGGGCGCCACATTTTACCAATGGGTTTGATTTTAGCGACCCACTGGGATTTAAGTCTAGCACGGGAGTTCACCTCATTAAGTAATTTCTTGATACAAGAATCATGATTTGCCGTAAAGACACATTTTCTACATGTTTTACAAGTAGCATATTTAATGTCCGAGTAAGATCTAGAATTCCTGGACGATTGATTGATGCTCCTAGGATTTGACATGCTACGGTTAGCAGTGTTGGGTAATCTAGAAGGCATCTGTCTAAGTTTGAAATTCCTATCTCTTACTTGTGTCTTTAGCTTAACTTCCCTCAGACCAGATTTATGGTGAACGTCATTTGAACTAGTTCTAGACGTGGTCTTTGGACTATGTCTAGGGATACTAGAGGCAATTATGTGATTAGGTCTTGCTAAAGCCGTTTTGGTCACATTGGACCTAGTTGCAGAAGTGAATGGTCTAGAAAGATGAACCAAATCAACTTGGGAGGTAAACCGCGGTCTCGAGGATTGTGGTCGCTCGGATCTAAATGCAATCGGTTGTCTAACAAACTGATTTGTAGGCGATTTCCCCAAGATTGATGGTTTTTCAAGCTTAGTGTCCACACTAGTTCCTTTGGTTTTCCTCAATTCGTTTTTCAACGCAGCTATAGCAAATACCTTTTCCTGAACTTTAGCCTTTAACGTTTCATTTTCTTTGAGCAATCTATCTTGGGATGCCAATTTAGACTCTATTAACTGAATTTGTTTCAAAAGATTATCCTTTTCAGCTTTAGAATCTAAAACTTTTTGATCCAATTTTCTTTCAAGAACAACGTTTGACTTTTCAAGTTTTTCAAAGGATGTTTCAAATTTGTCTGTTTTCTTAGAAAATTCAAGTTTGGCATCCTCAAGATCTTTTGATTGTTGAGCTACAATCGTTTCGAGCTCTCTAATCTTGGAATCAGAAGCATTCAATGAAGCAGTTATAAGAAAATTATCATGACGTTTAACATTTTGAACACTTTCTCCCCCATTATGACTCACATCGGATGAATCAGAAGTGGTATTTCTATCACTCTTTTCCATCCCATGTTTGTCATAATTAGGTTCAGAATGCTCAATATGCGGCATGTCATCAGCATATACATCATAAACAACATTACATTGTACAATGTTTGCAGGCTCTTTGTCATAAACGGGTAAGGTATCATCAAGAGAGATCTCGTGAACATTCCCCGACGTGCCACTGGTATCATGTTGTCCTCCTGATTCCGTGCTCTTGCAATCGTTAGGCTCCAAGTTGTCAACCGTATGACCATTCTCCTCTTGCATCCGCATCATAGATTCTTGCACTCCATTATCATACGCTTACTGAAGTCGAGATCTTTTATAAATCGAAGACGAGACCGATGTCATGAGTTTCAATATTGTACCACGGAAATCTCGAAGCTCGGTATGGGTATCTCGAAGAAATGATTGGCAAATCACTGAACTTTCAGACTTAATGATATTGAATTGTAGGAAAGGCGTGAGTTGTGTCACAAGAACCTTATATGCAAGGGCAGATGCAGAGTGATTAAAGTCTTTATTGTGGAGTTGCTCTGCTAGTTGGGTCAAGATGATGAACATCGATTCCATGAATATATGACGATCTTGACCAAAGATTGTCACACATTCGCTCCCTCCTTGAATCCGTGAAAGAGTAACTAGATGATACTGGAGCATTTGAAATGAAGTGATGCCATTATCACTAACTTTGTCTTGCATTTTATGCGCTTCTCCCTTTTGACATGTCGAATCGAACGAATCTATTGAATATCGATGAAAAATCCGTCTTCACTTACAAATACCCGATAAAAAATCCGTCGGCAAAATAAACATTGTCACTTTATCACGTTGTCACGTCACTTTTGTCACATCACTTTGTCCCAACTATAGGTTAATATCACAAAATTTAATCAAAATAAAAATAAAATAAAAACAATTTGAATAAAATTCGTGTACAAATTTTAAAGTAAAAATAATTTGAATAAAATTCTAAAGTTGTAAAGTAAATTTGAATCAAATTTAATCAAAATAAAAAATAAAATACAAACAATTTGAAGAAAATTGAAATTGGATACAAATTTTAGAACTCAAAAGCAGGTTATTGTGTTGACAAAAACGTGGCATCCAAAAGAAACTGTGACCCACCACCTTCTCAACCAAAAACGTGTAGCTGATTTGAAGAAGACGTGGCCAATGTAAGAAAGCAATATAATTTGTGGCTATCACAAGTCTAGAAAAACCCACCACCTTGTTTCCTCCGTCTGTTTAAATATTAAACACCTCAAACCAATCAACCAAATCCCTATTTTCTCACCCCACCAAATAATTTCCGTCTCTTTCTATCAATCTCAAAGCTAAATCTGATAATCTCTCTCAAAGCTAATTCACACAGCCACCATCTACAAAATACTCGATCCAATTCTGATACAATAATTCGAAATCAACTATGTATTCTTCCAAAGTAAATCACACAATGAATCGATCCAAAACTATCCACCAACCACTAAACTCTACAAAGAAATCGAAATCAACACCTCCCCATACCAATCAAACCAATACTCTTAATCAGAAAGATTAACCTCTTGAATCTTCAAGTATCCTGCTTGTTAATCCTAATCAGCTCGTGAATCATCAAGAACCACAGAGAAGGCATCAAGATCTGTTTACAGGTCTCGGGTAAGTACTGACTTCGTATGTTTTCTGTTGTGAGATCGAAAGAAATGATGTGTAAATCTTTACACTGATCGATTCAGGTCTCGGGTATTGTGTTTGAGTCCAGTTTGTGTGTTTGTGTTTGTTGGTGAGTTGTGAAATCGAGTCAGATGGTGTGGGTTGTCGGGGTTGGCGTTGAGGGTGGGTTTGGGAATCAGTCGAGAGTTTGTTTGAGGGGTGTTTAATTTTGGTTCGAGTGTGAGTGGTTTAGACGAGAGGTGTGGGTGAGGGCTTTGGTTTGGGTCGAGGCTTGAGTTGGCTAACGCAAGTCGAGTGGTGTTGTGAGGGTCGAGAGTTCTATAGTGTGAGTCGAATTTTGAGTCTTTGTGTTCACGTTATATTTGAATCATCTTCAGTCGGAATACATGTTCATTCAACCGTTCAGGCGGAATACCGTTCGTTCGGAATACCGTTCGTTCGGAGTAACCGTTCGTTCGGAATAACCGTTCGTTCGGAATAACACTGATCTGGAATAACTCTGATCCGGAATAACACTGATCTGGAATAACACTGATCCGGAATAACACTGATCCGGTATAACACTGATCCGGAATAACACTGATCAAGAATAATACTGATCCGGAATAACACTGATCCGGAATAATAGTGATCTAGAATAACACTGATCCGGAATAACACTTATCCGGAATAAAACTGATCCGGAATAACACTGATCCGGAATAACACTGATCCGGAATAACACTGATCCGGAATAACACTGATCCGGAATAACACTGATCCGGAATAACACTGATCCGGAATAACACTGATATGGAATAACACTGATCCGGGATACCACTGATCCGGAATACCACTGATCCGGAATACCACTGATCCGGAATACGTCACTGGTTCGATAAACTTGTGAGAAAAAATATGCTTGTTCGGAAAGACAAAACTGTTTGCTTGGTAAAAAAACGTGAAACTAGTAAAGACTGACAATAAGTGTGTGCAGATAGGATTGGATGACAAAACAAAAAAAATATAAAAAATAAAAAATGATTGATTGGATGACGAGATTTGGACACTGGGACAATGGTACAAAAACTGATTTATTAAATACCCCGATACTCAAAATCTATTAAGAAAAACAAATAAAAATAAAATAAATAATAAAAAAATAAAATAAAAATTAATGAACTTGTTAATATTATGATTTGAGATTAAAAAAGAATTAAAATTTGAACACTTTAACAAAAAAACAAAAAAGCAATCAAAAATTCAAAGATTAAAGAAAAATTAAATTGACTTTCAAGATTAAAAAGATAAAAAGATTTTTAAAAAACACAAACTTTTCAAGATTTAAGGCATAAAAACACAACCTTTTTATAAAAATACAAACTTTTTAAAGATAAAATTCGAGATTTTTAAATAAAAATTTTTGATTTTATATAAAATAAGTAAACCAAAAGATTTGATTATGATATAAAGCATAAAAACACAAACTTTTTTATGATATAAGCTTGAAAAAATGAAAACCCCCCAAAATCAATAAAAATAAAATTAAGAATAAACCAATCTAACCTTGGCTCTTGATACCAATTGAAGGTCTACGCAAATCTTGGTCTATTCTACATGATGGATTGGATTGATTAAATAGGTGGATTGATTAGATAATAATAAAGATGAATGAAGGAGATGAGGGTGTAGAGAGAGAAAGGAGAGAAGGGAGAAAAGTAGAGAGAGAAAGTAATATGGAATAATGATTAATGTGAATCACCAACCCCTCCTAACATGCTAGGAGGAGGGTATATATAGCCCACCCTACATGTGGGCTATATGGACTATATGATAAATAACTAGATCACGAGCCCAATACATTAATATATCGTTGGAGCGACCGATCCTTCATGAATACGTAAAACATATTTCCAACAATTGAAGGTCTACGCAAATCTTGGTCTATTCTACATGATGGATTGGATTGATTATGTGGGTGGATTGATTAGATAATAATAAAGATGAATGAAGGAGATGAGGGTGTAGAGAGAGAGAGGAGAGAAGGGAGAAAAGTAGAGAGAGAAAGTGAAATGAATTAAAAAATAAAATGAAAACCACCAACCCCTCCTAACATGCTAGGAGGGGTATATATATAGCCCACCCTACATGTGGGCTATATGGACTATATTGTTTACAAACTGGATCACGAGCCTATTACTTGAATATATTATTGGAGTGACCGATCCTTTCTAAATACGTAAAAGCGTATTTTCAACAATCTCCCCCTAAGGGAGGTCACTCCAAGTTACAATGTCCAAAATAGTCTATAGCTCGTGATCTGTGCTAAGAATGATGTGACCGAGACTTTCCTTGGAAAAACGTATTTCCAACCATCTCCCCCTAAGGGAGGTCACACCATTTTACAAAATCTATTAAGAAAAACAAATAAAAATAAAATAAATAATAAAAAAATTAAAATAAAAATTAATTTGCCTAACAAGATACGCAAACCTCTCTTTCGAAAGAGCTTTTGTAAACAAGTCAGCTAATTGGTAATCAGTTCCAACAAAGTATAGTTCAACAATACCCTTTTCAACTTGTTCCTTAATGAAGTGATATTTGACATCAATGTGCTTTGTGCGGGAATGTTGTACAGGATTGCACGAGATGGCTATGGTGGACTCTGAGTCATAGTACATAGGTACTTTATCAAAGTGGAAGCCATAATCCGTGAGTTGTGTTCTCATCCAAAGAACTTGAGCACAACACGCAGATATAGACACATACTCCGCTTCGGCTGATGACAGTGACGTGCAATCTGACTTCTTGGAAGACCATCCCACAATCTTATCTTGACCTAGAAATTGTGCACCACTAGAAGTACTTTTTCATGTATCAAGACACCCTACATGATCAGAATCTGAATAGGCCGTTAGAAAGAAACCGGTTTCCCTCGGATACCAGAGTCCCATGTGAATGGTATTCTTAAGGTACCGAAAGATCCGTTTAACCTCCTTGAGGTGCTTTTCAGTGGGTCGTGCTTGATATTATGCACAATAACACGTAGCATGTGATATATCTGGTCGGCTTGCTGTTAAGTACTTGAGGGAGCTGATCTATGATATCTCCCTCAAAATCAACATCTAGGGATGTGGTTGATAATGGTGTCCCAACGAGGTCACATGAGGTCATACCATGCTTTTTTATTATCTCTTGACAATACTTAGCGTGGTTAATAAAGATACCACTTGAGGATTGGTGAACTTGAATTCCTAATAAGAATTTTAGTTCGCCCATCATTGACATTTCAAATTTGTTGTGCCTTACTTTTTCAAACCATTTTGAAGTTTTGGGTTTGTAGACCCGAAAATAATGTCATCAACATAAATCTGCACAAGCAAAATATCATACCCATATTTATAAGTGAGCAAAGTTAGATCAATGGAACCTTTTGAGAACCTTTGGATACCAGAAATTTCGAGAGCTCGTCGTACCATGCCCTTGGAGCTTGCTTGAGTCCATAAAGTGCTTTGTGGAGACGATACACCTTGTCAGGATAATAAGGATTGACAAATCCTTTCGGCTGTGTGACGTATACTTCTACCGTGAAAGGACCGTTAAGAAACGCCATTTTTACGTCCATTTGATAAACGATGAATCCTTTATGTGCAACATAAGAAAGGAAAATCCTGACCGCTTCCATTCAAGCTACTGGTGCAAATAATTCTTCAAAATCAATACCCTCTTTCTGGCCATATCCTTTAGCCACAAGCCTAGCTTTGTTCTTGATGATTGTTTTTTCTTCATCCATCTTGTTTTTCCAGACCCATCAAAGATTTAATGGAATTACATCGTATGGTCTGTCAACAAGTTCCCAGAGTTTAAGTCTTTCAAATTGAAAAATTTAATCTTGCATCGGTTGAATCCAAGCATGATCAGCCATGGCTTCTTTGATGTTTTTCGGTTCAGCTGTACTCACGGCGAGTGCGAACATACAAACATCGCCATCGGTTTCTAATTTTCGTCTTGTACGAACAGGCTATGAAGGGTTTCCAATTACTTGAACCAAAGGATGATCTCGGGTCCAATGATGTGTTTAAGGATGTTGTTGATAAAATGTATGCATATTTGACGGATCAACATGGCGAGTAGAAGACTCTCTAGTTTCGTGTATCGGTGTACCGAATGGGTTGATAAATTCGTCTTCGTTATTTAATGCATTGTCTGCTTGATTTGTGTTCTTTGGAGCAATGGAAGTAGTTGTTGATGTTGTAGGAGCGGTTGTTGATGTGATATTATGAGGAGATAAATCTGCAGCAACCCGTGTTGAAGTAGATAAAGTTGTATCCTTTTGTTGACGATGATCGGTATCATCATTCTTATCATGAGTGACAGCGAAAGACTTTGATACAACATGTTTCTCCCCCGTGAAATATTCATCATAAATTGGTCCATATAACATTTCCAACTCTTCAACTTTCATGTTGTCTGTCATATCTTCTCTTGGACATTTCCTTAAACCAGCTTTGAACTTGACGGTTCATTACTGTGGTCTTGAGTTCTGAGTTCCGTGCAGTTGTGAACGGAAGTCGTTTGTCGTTGTGGGTCAGGACTTAAACTGTTTTTTTCAAGTGCCGTCTCTTGTAATTCATCAAATCTGATATGAATAGTCTCAACTATCAATTTTGTTCCCTTTTTGTAAACTCTATATCTCTTAGACTGAGTTGCATATCCCACTAGAATAGATGCATCACCTTTCTCTTTCATCTTATCCAAATTTTCACCATCTCGTATAATGTAACAAGTACATTAAAAAACGTAAAGGTGTTTGAGTGAAGGTTTTCGATCATGAATTATGTGATATGGAGTATTTTCGTGTCTTGGGATAATTAAGGATCGGTTTTGTGTGTAGCATGCGGCAGACATGGCTTCGGCCCAAAAGAATAGTGGAAGTTTTGAAGCGAATAATTCGAGCAGCCTCAACTAAAGTACAGTTTCGTCTTTCAACAACTCCATTTTGTTCGGGTGTTCGAGCAATAGATGTTTCATGTTCAATTCCTTCGGCTTCAAATAGTTCCTCAGAGTTGAATTCAAAAATTATGTTCATCTGTCAGTACGTACCACTTTTACTTGAGCTTGAAGACCACGTTGTATCAGTTTAAGGAAGTTGATGAGAACTTCGTGTGTTTCATCCTTGGACCTTAAGAAGTGAGTCCATGTGTACCTTGAGTAATCATCGACAATTACCATAATGTATTTCTTCCCATTGATACTTTGAACACGCATGGGACTACATAGATCCATATGAAGAAGATCAAACCGTCCTTTAGAACTTGGTGTAGTCTTTGTCTTGAATCTACTTCTTTGAGCTTTACAAAGATCACAAGAAGAACAAAGATGATCCTTAATGAATTTCAAGCTTGGAAGGCCTCTCACAATATTTTTCTTGGAAAGAATGTTGATGTTATCAAAGTTGAGATGAGATAGACGTTGATGCCATAACCATGCCTGAGTCGTTGAAGCTTTAGCCATGAAGCAAATTGGAGTTGAGGAAGTTGTGTCTTGAAGTGAAATAATGTAAAGATCGGTACCCTGTGAACTGGTGAGTAAATCAATTAATCATGAACAAAACATGTCTTCTTTCTGAATGCAACCTCCAAATCCGCATCACAGAATTGACCAACCAAGAGAAGATTGTGATTGAGCCCTTCGACATAGTATACCCTTTTGATCGTGATATTCCCCTGAACCAAATCTCCATATCCTAGGATCAGTACAAATTGATCATTTCCGAATCAGACCGTACCCAGGAACTTCTCCACAAAGTTAATTAGAAGCTTGAGATTCTCCGTCATGTGCTTCGTGCATTCGGAGTCCATTATGAAGAGAATTATTTGTATGACCTGCAGAAGAATTAGAAAACGATGGAACATTTTCTAAATTGGATACCACGTTAGTTGTGATTTCAGAATCATTAGTGTCCTTAGCAACATTTTGAGGCATACTAACACTCGTTGTCACATTTTCTGTCCTAACTTTAGGCATCCATTTATATCCTGGAGGACATTGATTAGCAAACCACAATTTCCACGACTTACTAGCAGACTCATATAATTCCCTAATTCTGCTTCTAGGGTTCTTAGTGGTGGAGTCTGATTCAATACTTTTCATAGTGAGGGTTGCACCAAAATGGTTCACTTTGCGTGCTGGGTTTACTAGCACTACTAGGCATCGCAACTTGCTTCTTAGTTCTAGTATCTACGCCTTTGACATTATTCATAGCACACATAGAATGATTCTCATTAGCACATTTTCCACATTTGACACAAACAAATTTAACATTCAAATCATTCAAATCATTCAAATCACCATTACATGCGATTACAGACGTTTTATTCTTAGAAACATTCAAATTACTAGGGTGTTCTTCTACTTCCTTCATCTTCCCTTGACTCTTGTGTTTCCAAACCTTATCATTCACTTGAGTGTGCTTAATCTGAGGCCGGCTAACACTAGCAGTGGAGACTACTCCTGTAGTCGAATACACACGAGTATTAGTGTTTCTAGAAGTCTGAGGCGATCGACTAAATTTGTTTGTGGGTTTAATGGTCATTATATATATCCCTGGTTTAATCACATTAGTGTGCTTAACACTTGGTACTAGAGTATTCCTTATGGGTTGATTCTGTGGTAACCTTTCCTTTCCATTCATCTTGGGGGCAAACACAGGTTTTGCAGACAAGGAATTTGAGAAAGCGGATGGTTTTCCCAAGATAGAGGGTCTATTCACTTTAGAGGCATTGGGTTATCTAACAACAGGTTTCTTAACGTTAGGTTCCACAATTTCCCACACATCTTAGCAACGATTTTCTTCAACTTTGCGATTGCTATGTCTTTTTCTTGTAACTGAGCTTTCAAATCCGAAATATCAAGAATTTTTTTGTTTAGTAATCGACATGACTCAAATAATTTCACTTCCAACGGTGTATCATTTGAAAAGCTGCTAACTTTGTTTTGCAAAGCAAGTTCAAGTGAATGACAATGTTTTTGAAGATAATCATATGTATGTTGAAGTAACGAAAACTCTTTTTGGTCAACTTTATTCGAAAGCTCATTTTTAAGACGTTCACACTCTTTGACTTGATCAAGATATTTGGATGCAACATCAGAATATTCATCAATATCAGCACAAGATGTAACATAAACACACATAATATCTTTTGAGAGATATTCTTGCAAGAGTAGATCATATGCTATATAAAATTCGTCTCGTTCAAGTTGATGGTCGTTCACTTCTTGTTAAAGAGATTCCACATATTTTAAATCACCAAACATTTATTGCTTTATTAATGTTTCAATTTCCAAAAAATGTTTTTGCGTTCTTTCCGCAAGCGGAATCAAAATACTTTTCATCAGCACAGTTATATCGTGAGTAATTTATTTGTTGCCTTTCAAACGTTTACATTCTTTCCAGTCATTGTCAACAATCTTTTTGAAATTTTCAGTGTTTTGTTTAAGAAAACTAAGTGTTTGCTTACTCTTGCTTACAAAAGCTTTATATGGCAAGTAATCAATAAATTTATAAACATTAGCTTTCTTAGTGGCAAAAAAATTTCTCCATTTAATTCTTATTTGTTCACATTCGTAAAATATTTGCTCATGAGACTTCTGTTTTTGTGATTTGAAAATTTCATAAAGACTATTTTCATAAGCATAATTATATGGTTTCACAAAGTCTTTATTTACTGGTGATCTACTCTCTTCTTCAAAAATTATTGACTCATCACATTGGGCCTAGCAATTAAAAAATCAACATCGGTCCATTGGGACTCCTCAAGATATAGGTGCGGGTTCTCAGATTGAGCTTGCTCGAGGTACTCAGGACTCCAAAAACTAGCGTTACCCTTGAAAAACGAACGAGGTGCCAACATTCGCATGGTTTGAATAGATTGATTTGTTTTATAAATTTTTTTTTATAAAAATCAATTTGAACTTCAAGTTCCACGACTTTGTCAATGTCTTTAGCTTATTTAATTTTGAAATCCTTTTTCAAGTTAGCAATCTCTTATGTTTTCGTAGTGACTAGTTTAGTTTTATCCTCTTGAAGAAAATCAATCTTTTGAGCTAACTCATTCACTTTGGTGGTAGCAAGATACGTTTTGTGTTGTTCCGTACTTAAAGAGTTGTTATAATTACGTTTCTCTTGTTCTAAAATCTTAAGAGTTTTGTTGTATTTAGTTTCAAAACATCCTTTACAATAGTAACAACACCCCCTTTGTACCTTGCAAGCTCTTTGTATTTTTGAATAATCTCAGCTCTACAGCTTGCAAGAAGCTCACTAGATTTTATGAATGCAGCTTTGCTTTCTTCAAAATTTTGAGTGAGCGTAGCGTTTTCCTTCTTTAATTGCTTTTGACTTTTTCTAGTTTCTTTGACATCTTTTTGTAAAGAAGCAATTAAGTTAGCAAGCGCAATATGCTCCTCATCATCATCATACTCATTTGCATGTTGATCATCCTCAAACTCATTATTGCACATGTCTGATGAATCGGGTGTGGTATTACTATCAACCGTTTCCATCATACATGTGTCAGTAATGGCTTTGGGTAGCTCACAATGCTCCTGAATATTACCAAACATATTATATTCCTCGTCAGTGTGTACCTTTTCGATTGGCTCAGTATCAAAGATAGGACCGTTGTCATCTTCAGTGACATTGAGAACTTCTTCAACCTTTTCCATGTACGAGTAATGTGCTTCAAGTTCTTGGTTGGAGGCTTCATCATCAGTATCATCAAGCATTGCCCCTTCCTCGACCAACAAGTTAACCCCAACTTCCATCTTCTTACAAAGCAACATCTTTTCCTTATGATAACCAGAGTCCCTAACTCGTTTCGGCTTTCTGCATTCCTTTTCCATATGCCCATAACCTTGACAATTAAAGCACTGAATCCCACTTTGCTGAACCACTTGAGTGCCAACAGTTTCCCTATTCACAGCAACAGTAGCAATCCTCTGAGTATCATACTTAGAAGTTTGTCGATCATACCTTGCAGAACCCTCAACATGAATCGGATTACGTCGATCATACCTAGGAGGACTTTTAACACGTTAACGTGTGTCATACCTTCGAGGACTCTCAACATACTGGTTCCTTGTGTTAGATGATGTTCGAAGATTGTTGTTGGTGATTTTGAAGATTTTCTTGTAGGTCTTCATAATGAAATCAATTTGTTGTTTCATCTCCCTATCCTTCTGAGCTAGTTCTTCATCACTGTCCTTTTCAGATAATGGCTCAGATGATGGTGATGGTGCTCTTGGTTCTTTGTCTTGTTATCTTTTAGGAGCTGAAGACTTAGATGAAGTGGAGTATCTTGGTGAGGAGGATGTAGTGGAGTATGACTTTGGAGCACGAGAGCGATGATCTTGGACATGGTGCGTGGTAGACACCAAAGCAAGTGGATTAGCAGTCTTTGCTACCCGTTCAGCACAAAGTTCATTTGCCTCATTATGAAATTATTTCAGAATGTCAAAGAGCGTGTGATAGTTGACCTCGTCCAACTTATTTTGTTGTTTCACCAAAGTTACAAATCGTGTCCACTCTGGTTGAAGTTGTTGTAGAAATTGCACATTGACTTGCATGGTGGAGACTTCCAAGTTGTTTCTTGTCATGTCATTCATCATCTTGTAGAATCTTGAGTAATATGAATCAATTGATTCCCCATCCAATGAAGTAAACTTACCAAAATTCCAAAACAAGTTTGTTTTGACATCTTGTTTTTTTTATGATTCTCCTTGTTCCAGACGTTCAATTGCAAACCACATCTCTTTATCAGTAGAGCATGCATCAACCGTTGAGTAAATATCATCCCCAATCCCACTTAGAATCAAATAGATTTCTTCCTTCTCTACATCAATCCAAGCACGGTTCTCTTTCGATGTATTCTCATATGTTTCCTTAATAGTTTGCTCAGCGGCACCTGGCGTCGAGTCGGTTGTTGAAGTTGCAAGAATGGTGATTGTAGTGGGAGTATATGGTCTGTCAGTGATACAACGGCGAAGAACATCACCATTAGGTTTTGTGTCAAGATATCGAAGAATGGTAATTGCCATTATGCATATCGACCTGACACAAGCATTGGTGGTCTCTCTTTGTTACCCGCCACCATGATGTTGTTATTAGTAACACGATATTCAGTAGTAGAATCCATCTCAAAAATGAAGTGAATAGGATCTTAAGTAGATGTTGTTGTGAGTAGATTGTGGTTGGTATTCTAAGAAACTTTGTGAAAAACTCTAAACAATGTCTTCGTAAGAAACCAAAAATTATTATACCAAAAAACTCGCACGTTTTTTAAAATGTTATAAAACAAATATTCGGAATATATCCTTAATGAACAAGTCGGAATCCAATTGTGTAAACAATCTGGAATCCACTTGTGTAAACAATCCGTAATCGAGTTGTGTAAACAATCCGGAATGAACAAGTCAGAATCACCAATCTGTACATCAGTCGGAATCACTAATCTGTACACAAGTCGGAATCACCAATCTATACACAAGTCGGAATAACCACAAGTCGGAATCCATAATCTGATACACAATTCGGAATATGTGTTCTTCTACTAATTCGGAATGTATACTCTTCTGATAATTCGGAATGTGAAAAATGCTAAGTCGGAATGTAGATCAATTCAGAATATAACTCATTAAACTAATCCGGGATAATATTTTAAAGCTAATCCAGAATCCAGTAGATGCTAATTCGGAATGTAGATTCTTAAGCTAATCCGGAATATGGAAATGTGATGCTATTCAGAATCCACTTAATCCACTTAATTCGGAATCTCCTTAATCCGGAATCTACTTGAATCGAGTACTAATCTGGAATATACTAATAAACACACAAGTCGGAATATTCTAAACCTTGTATTCCGACTTATTAAACCCTCGTATTCTGACTTAAGAAACCCTATTATTCCGAATACTTGAACCAAAAGCTTAATATGACGAATTTTTACCCAATAATCCAGCCAAAACTTCCAATTTTTTCGTGAAAATCACCAAAATGACTAACACAAATTCCTACCACAACTTTGTAGGCAATTTGTATGAAGATTTTAAGCTCGAAAACACAAAAATTGTTGAGACGAAATGATTTGATGATAAAATCACACGAATCATAAACAATAACCACAAACTAAACACGAATCTACCCCATGATGATTGATACCAATTGTTGTCCCTAATTTGTAATGATCAAACAAGGAATAAAAAGGAAAGATAGATGAAGTAGATGAATTCTAGAGAGAGAAACTAGATAGAGAAAGTAGAGAGAGAGAGAGAGAGTAGTGAGAGAGCTGATTAACTATGTGAAATTAGATTAGAGAAAAATGAAAGATCCGACCACTCCTAACATGCTAGGAGTGGTATATAGTCGGGATTACATGTAGCCTTAATGGACTATATTTGTTTAATGGGCCGGGCTTGAAAAAAATGCTTAGTACCTTAAAAGAGGCCTTTTAAGCTAGCCATCAAGCCCGTAATGCCATGACTATTTAAACTAACTATTACAACGTTCTAATAAATATTAAAATAAAAATCTATGACCGAACATTCTTGTTTGACTCAATATTTTGAGGCTAACATTTAAAAAATAGAAAGTTTCCAAAAATAGATCAGTTTCTAAAATTAGAATGTTTCTAAAAATAGTAAGTTTCCTAAAATAGAAAGTTTCCATAATGAGAAATAAGCTGGATTAATAAGCTAAAATTATAAGCTAGTGTTTACTAGTTAAAACTCATAAGTCATGTTATTAATAGTTTATTAATTAAATACTATAGGTTATAACTAATTATTAATTAATAATTATAGTACATGTTTTATTAATTAATAATATATCATGGTAAAATAATAAACTATATATTATACAAATTTAACTAAGTGATGGTTTAATTAAATTAAGTCTAATAAAATACATAGGTTAACATGTACTATTATTTTTAATTAATAAACCTAAGTCATGAATTATTAATTAATTATAATTCCATTTTTTAATAATTAATTAATAACTATAAAATAAATGACAAAATACTTAGGATAAAAACATGTATTATTTATAAAATAATATAACCTAATTCCATGATTAAATTAAATTAATTATTATAGCATGTTAAATAATTTAATTATCCTTGTAAAAACTATAACTTGCAAAATAATCCCGAGTTCGAATCCTGAGACAAAACAAAAAACCTGACACCAACCACCACCCACAGTCGCGGCTGCAGTGGCGGCTGGTAGCTGCGTTGCAACAGCGGCGGCTGCTGCCGCTGCTGCGCCGTGGCTACCCACTACCAACGCAAGGTTCCCACCGGTAGTAGGTCGGTGGTTCCCCCTGCTGCCATGCTTGTTCCAACTATTCGAGC
This sequence comes from Glebionis coronaria, assembly GCA_025667525.1. Classification (NCBI taxonomy): domain Eukaryota; kingdom Viridiplantae; phylum Streptophyta; class Magnoliopsida; order Asterales; family Asteraceae; genus Glebionis; species Glebionis coronaria. The sequence goes on from CM046879.1 coordinate 205,733,926, forward strand.
CCCACACCCACCGACATCAGTCGGTGGTTCCTGCCGTTGGACCGAATTACACACCGAGCCCCTTAGGGTGTCTCGGTTGTAGACCATGGTGCTCCGAGAGTCTTAGGACTCTCGGTTTAGGGGATTCCGAACCAAACCAGAAACCAAACTAACCCCTTTTCCTGTTTTACTAAATCTATAACATGTTTATTTAATTGTTTTTAAAGATCTACACATGTATTTAATAAAAGATTGATAATAAAGATGAAGGTTTGATGATTACCCCAATACGTGATTAAAAAGAACACAAACACGAACACAATTACCAATAAATCAAGGATCCAAAATAAAAACAAACCCTCCTTACTCCTTGTTGATGTCGCGGCTAGAAGGAACCAAAAAGGGAGGCTAGGGTTTTTATTTTTCTTGTAAAAATGTGTAAATGGTTTTCCTGTGTTTTCTTTTTACCATTTAGTTAAAAATCAAAGTGGGCTTGTGCCCCCTTCTTTCCCCTTATCCGCGGCTACCACAAGGCACAAAGGAAACCCGTGCCTTTTTCATGTTTAAGTAATTTACGTTTCGTTCGTTTTAATTATTCGTCCTAGTTCGTGCTTAATGTTCGTGTTATATATACTTCGTATACATATCATGTTCTAATAGTCGTGTTATAATTATTAAACGTAATAATTATCATGTTTATAAATTTTCATGATCATATGTTCGTGATTATAATTATTATTCTTAATAATTATCGTGTATTATTACGTGCTTAATAACTATCGTGCATTAACACGTACGTAGTTCCTGAATATAATGTTCATGAAACATGTACATAAAATAAATGGAAAGTTTTAATTGGCTTGTATATTTACGTAGTCTACTGTTCATTGCATTTATATGCGGGTTTTACAATACCGCTGCTAGACATATCAGAAACCAGCAATTGCCCTTATCGAGAAGTCTGCCAAACTATCTTGTATAGCAAATAAAGTATGCCTGTTTGACCATATAGGTTCTAGCATGTGCGACTTGCCCAGACAGGGGATGTCATTACCCAAATAGTACTATTTACAATATCAGCCCTCATTTTAAAGAAATGATTAGCAGTTCACAATTAAAAAGGGACTTTCAAGATAGTAGTAAACATAGTGTCAATAATCATATCTGGGAAGCACACCAAAAATACTTGTATTCAAACTTAGCATATATCCCCCTCATGGGTTTTTAAATCATATAAAAGTAGTATACTCTAGTGAGGCTATGAACTCACTTTATATCCAGAAATTCTAAATCTTGGCAGATTTATATCACATAGAACAACTTGAGCTAACAATCAAGAACTTGGTCTCACACCAACGCTGTATTAACATATTTGGTATTGTATTAAGTCTTTTGTTTCGAGTTCAATATTCTTAGTTATAAATTATTTATTATTGAAGTTATATTTCCTCATAATCATGATATCATTGTACGGGCCATCATACTTAGAATCCATTCTATAAACGTTGGAAGAGCAAGGGCACTTTAAATCGTAAACCCAACCACTCAGTCAAAACGTAATATCGAGATGGAACATCTTTGTACAAAGTTCCCTACTAACATGATACATTCATATGAGAAATTCCTTTAAATATTAGTATGTTCTTTTATTATTATATTTTCATTCTTATATTTTGCATAATTGGCAAAAATAGTCCTTATAGTTATATTTTGGCATAATTATACTTTTAACCCCTAACGTATATAGTTTCATTATTTGCAATTTAAACCTTCATTATTTAACCTTAAGGTATCAAACTTTCCAATATTTATTCTTATATATTTTTCTTTCACAAAATCAAACTTTTCGCCTAAAATGTCAAATAGTTTCAAAAATGACAGTTTTAGTCGATATACTTGTAAAAATCACATAAACACGTCAAAAATGGACCAAATGATCTAGGATTTTAAAATAAAATTTCAAAACACATTTATTATCATAGTAACAAGATTTCTCTAGAAGTATAGCTTTTAAAATAGGTTTTACTTATTATTTCATGCAAAATACAAAACTAGGATTTTAAGACATTTTCAACTTATAACTTTCATTTAAAATTATCAAATGACTTAATTTCTTTTAGATTATGTTTCTAACATTTTTTTGGGAGTATAAAAAGTCTAAGAATTCATAATAACAAAATCAAATCTTTCTTACTAGAGAAATTACCTAGGTAGCTCCAAAATGGCTCCTTATGGATTTTTATGAACACAACTTGCTACCAAAGCTTCAATAGCTTCTTTCTAGACCTGGTTTCTGGTCTTCTAAGTGTCCTAGTATGTTTTAGAAGTGTAAAATGAGAATGGATAGGAGATACTATGAAAACGGGGTGCAAGTTCTTCCATGCGGTATTCGGCTCTATTAATAGTCATTTCAACACTTAGGCTCCAAGTTTTTAGCCTTGAATGTTTAATACATTTAAAGTAGTGACTAAGGGATGCTAGTTAAGCTCTACACAAGTTTATAGACTCTAGGATCAAAAATATCAAAGGTTCTGGCCAAAAATACTACACGGCATGGTTTAGATAAGAATGGTGATGTGTAGACTTCAAGTAGCTTATGAACCTACTTGTTGGCACTCCAAAATATCTAGGGATGTTCTAAATATCTGAATTACGTATTAATTTAGGAGGGAAGGATTCTAAACATGTTTTTGGAGGGAAATCAAAACCAGGTACTAAATTAGGGCTTGTAACTTTATGGTTTGTAATTTTGGTGACTAAGGGCTTAGGAATGTATAAGTGATGAACTAGGGTATATTTAGGGTTTAGACATTGTGATTAAGAAGTTTGGGTCCTTGGTTTGAAGTTAAACAAAGGTTTGAAGTGAAATTGGGAAGATATACTTTGTAGATAGGGTTTCTAATGATCTATGGTTTAATCTTAGTAAAACTCATTATCTTTCACTTAGTTGTAGATGTAAACTCAACTTAGGTCTTATAAATTATGTTTTATGTATCTAATGTGATTCCACACTTAGTTTAATAAGTTATTACAAGTAAACATATCTAAAGGGTGAAAATACTCATTTTGACCTAATTTACAAGTCATGCATTGAAATATTTTACCTTGTGCTTAAGGATACTTGTACATTGTCTTAACATAATCTTATAACCTTAAATAAATACCATAAGTGTTTATAGACTTGTCCTAAAAGACTAGGTAATGATTCTTTGTAGATTTCTTAATATAAGGGTTTCTAGGCTATAAATCCAAATGACTTTCTATTTTTGGTAATTAATGTTTATATCATAATGTAAGCTTATTCTAAGTCTCATATACTATGTTCATTTCTTCTAGGGTTTCTACATTTTGAGTTTAAGGGTTTATATAGGGTAATCATAATCTAGGTATAATTATTAGAGCTTAAGATCCTATGCTTTGATAACTTGTACTTTATGATTTATTAACTTGTAACTTGAACTGAAATAAATATATAATCTTATTATGATACTTAGTTGAGTTTTATTATTAGTTTCCAAAGATTAAACTCTAATTCAATGTACAATAGATTTTATATGCTAATCTTGGTTACTAGGTCTTAATTTGTAATTAGCTTTAGATTAGTGAATATTAGTACTTTGTGATTGCTTATCTCTTCTTTATATAGTATATTAGAACTAATATTTTGTATTGGTTATAAATACATAGTTGTTGTATAATCACATAATATTGTATATCAATGGTTTCTAGGTGACGATCTAGACTATTATGTACACTTATTTGTACTTTAGCTTTGTATAGTTTATACTTACTTATTCTTGGATATCTTTATATTTCTATATGATATTATAATCCTTGTTCTAATTCCTTGTTCACTTGTTCATTGTATTATGTATCCATACTTTTACAATCCTTGAGTTTATCATTCATTTATTAGGATTATAGTGTTTCTAAGGGAATTTAGGTCATCGTTATTATTCTTGAAATGTTCTTATTCATAATTTACTTTGTTAGATTACTTTTAGAACTCATATTTGTTATATATATTAACATATAGGAATATGATGATATGGTAATTCTGGTTGTGAGAAGTAGTTCATCTTATCAAGTAACACATAGAAAGCAAAAAAATTTCTAATGGATTTTCCATTTCCATTAGTCATAGCATATATCACACTTAAGAAATTTATGGGTTTTCATACCACTAGCACCCACTTTCATTAGCAACCGAGAAAAATGTCAGCCATGTCATTCCAAACGACTCAACTACCACTATTAGATCAAATAAACATCTGACACATGTAGCATGATCCAACATCCTTTACAAAGTACTAAATTCTTTGTACCGAGGATCAGTCTTCTTCATTTCTTTATCTCTATCATCCATTATTTTCAAAAAATTTAAAAAACTTTTTGCCCCTGACCAAACAATCCATATTAATACCTATATACTTGTTGTAGAGAAAAGATGGTGCAACAACTGTTTGATGTAGTATCTCATATTTCGCAACAGGAGCTGTCGTAATTTGTTGTCAAGTACCACATCTATCACCTGAAGTATCAGAACCTCAATCCCATATAGGGAGCTATCCTCACGGCAAGGTTGGTGTGTACACAAGATTTTTTGAGTTTGCCAATAATTGGATACCACTAAGCCGCTTCCTAGTCGATGTCCTTAGTTTTTCAGCATCCATATATCCCAGCTCCACTGTATTGGCATGGCGAAGATCTCTAACTTTAAAATTTGTTGTTGTTTGAAAAATATAGATTCGACCATCTACTTGTTTCGTGCCTTCTATGGACTTTCCTAGATTAACGGGTGGATATCGTTTGCCAAACGAACTAGTCCCCTCCATTGTTACGAGACAAAGCTGGACTCACTAAAGAAGTGGAACGATAAGTTTTTCTGGATAGACAGCACCATCTTCCCTTTTGAGGACGAGCGGCCCCTCCTTGGTACCTTTAGCGCAAAAGACCCTGAGAGAATAAATGTCGACCGTATCCTAATGCAAGAGTTCCATGAATACATTTTATACACCTTGGGTCTCAGTTGTTGTTCTCTCATGACGGTAGGTTAACATCCTCAATACTATGATGATTTTTGGCATGGTATGATGCTCACTCTATAAAATTTGTTTCCGCACTTACATGCAAGTTTGCATGCCTACCCTCGAACTTAATATGTCTTCTCTTTTTTTTGCAGTTGATAAGTGTGAAAACACACAACATTTATAACTTAAAAACCACTTAAAACACGGATAAATACATTATATTTAAGTGTAAAATTTCAGAATTACGTGGATATTATGTATTTGGGTGTTTTCAAGTAAATCAGATACATTTGGAAAAAAACGAGCGTTTATCGGAAAATTCCGACAAAAGACTGAAGAAAATGACAAACAAGCCTTCAAAGACTACTTTTCCACATTAATAAAGAATCAAGGGCGAAAGATGTCTATTTGCAAAATATACTACAAAGGAAAAAAACTGCTTGAAACTACAATGGCTAGTTTTGTCATTTGCTGAAAGACTTATTACCAGAAACCAGCTGTACCAATCATGAAGGAAATAAGGGTTCACTTGGATCACCACATAGACTACTACCATCTGATTTTTATCCACGACACATACATTCCAGCCATTAAGAACTCTACGCGTTAGCATTCTTCTCAAGAAGCAATTCGAGATGAAAGAGACGGTTTCAAAAAAAAAATCAACACAAAAGATGATCACTTGTACATGATCAACACACCGAAACAAATTAATTGACTTTAAATCAACTGGAGCAAAAAACCCCAAATCTGGAAATTCATCATGAACGTCAATCTTCCACATGGTAAGCGACGATCGGATTGAACACGTTTTTCACCTCATAGTTGATCCCAAACTTAGATCGATTAAGCATTTGTATTATCGAGATTAGATCAAGTATAATACGTATAGAAACTTTTTGTTATAAACAATCTAAGTGTTATGCGGAGCTAACACTTTATACAAAGAACAAACAACAAAGTATGTAAACCAAACTCTCAACTTCGATTGATAATAATAACGATGAACAAAGTGATTGAAAGTATATAAAACATAAACCTAAAGGCCTCCTTTTATACAAATAAGTAGCCTTGTACATAAAGCTATAAATATTAAGATAAACATACAAAACGTGTTGACTTTCAGTCTTGACAACGGCTTGATAATACATGTCTATGCCTATTCTGTCAGCGGCTTGATAACACTATTTCAGCAGCTTGATGTAATGTGTCAGCGGCTAGATGACTTAGCTAATTTTATTTCCAACACTCACCATTCTCCTCACATTTTCTCTATAAAAACCCCAAAACCTACATTTTAGATTCGGTTAGCATACGAGTAGGTGATGAGTTGTAGGTGTAAATTTAGGAGTAGTTTAATTCGATATTTTATATAGTTTTTTTTATACTCTTAGCCAGTTACAGTTTTCTTGTTAGACTTTATAACCAACTCTCTTAATCAGTTGTAACCGAATTCAGTTTCAGCCATCAATGAAATTCTAAATTTCAGTTGACTTCTCTTATAATGTTATACATTTTATACTTGTTCAATGCATTACTCTGTTCTCAAGTTTGTTAAACCGGTTTCTAGTCAATCGAATTTGATAAATAAATTAAAACGGTTCTGTTAAATCCTCCTCACTCTCTGTTTTTTTAATTCGACTTAACGATCATACTCTCTTGGGATGCTATTGTTTTTGTAGTTCGTTATAGCATAGTTCAGTCTTAGTATTGATTGAAGTTTAACTTCTGAGCTGTTTCAGATCTTTATAAGCTACTTCCCTGTTCATAGTGAAGTAATTAGAAGATTTTTTGAGGAAATCATCTTAATCATGATTTCTAATGGTTGACAATGGTGAACTATAGCTGAATTCCTACAAGTGTAGTATCCGAGTGTACTTAATGAGTAGTTATAGCACGAATTCAAGTAAAATTCTATAAAGCTTAGTTACATAATGATTTTAGGAGCTGTTTTGTGTGTTTGGAACAAAGAAGCTGCTTATAAGCCCGAATTCCGTTTATGTCAGGTAAGTTGCTGGCAATTTGATTATCAGATAAGGAATTTTGTAGCTCAAGATTTAAGTTCAAGTGTAGTCGATACCTTCGTCACCAACGGACTAGGTCGGGATGAGCATGTCACTTCCTCTAATTTTCTGCATTGCTAGCGTAATTTTGTTAGCGTAATTTTGTTAGCGTAATTTGTATTTGATTAGATGTTAAATGTTTTGTAAATGTTCTAGTTTAATACCTTGATTCGCTTGATTTTTTTTCATTCAAAATTTCTGTCTTTGTGAAATTGAGTGTTTGGTTAGTCTGTAATTGGTGTTTGTTACCTGTCTTTTGTAGCCTTCTTTAGAAAATATATTAGGTGCCATAGATAGCTAAAAAAATTAGCAGTTAGAAGCATAAGTGTACAGGAAGCATAAAGGATCTTATCTATTGATTTGGCAACAAAAAAATTGTAGAGTAATGATTGTTCAATTTTAGTCCTTTAAGGATTGTGATTATTTAGAATATTTGTATTAGCTAGGAGTTAGGAACTTAATTTAGGAAATTTGTATCACAACTTATCTATTTAGTTTAAAATATCTTAAAAAGTTCACTTTGAGCCTCCAATTAGGAGTGATTTTCATTTAGGTTCTATTTAAATTTAAGTTGCTCAGTAAATGATAAACTAGTGAACATTAAGCTAAGAATTAAGCTTTTCCTTTAAAAATTTTGAAGCATAGATGGTGTAGCTTTTAGGATTAGAATTTAAGATCAGCATTCAAAGGTAAATGATTATTAAGATGTTGAAGTTCAATTGTCCCTTTCATTATCAGTAGGCGTTTGTTTTAGACTGTTAATGGACTGGGCTGTTTGTTGGACCAATTGATATTATTAGTTTAAAGTATATTTTTGTTTCTAATAAAATTTATAGTCCAGTTGATTGCTACGTTTACTTTTATTAAAAATCAGAGTGTTTGGCCCATCATATTGGTAGGTTAATTGTTTGAATTTGTAATCTTTTAGTAGATTAATAGTATAAATTAGTAATATTTCTTATTAGTGTTCTATTGGTAGCTTAATTCATTTTTTCATTGTAGTATAATTAGATCATTTATTTTTATACATTTTGTATTTGTAGGATAAATTTGCATTTTACATTTCTTATATTTTGTGTATTTCATTGTGGTATTTGCAATTTGTTTTAGAATAGTACATATAGATAATATAAATTATTTTTATATTTTTAGGTGCTTTATACTAATTAGACATAGATACCAAGAAAGATATTAATACCAAAAACAATTAATTCTAACTTGAGAACCCGATTTCAATTTGATTAGACACCGAGAGAAACAATAAACTATAAAATGGACTTATTATATGGCGTTGTTGCTGGTTCTTTTCGTTACGATTGACCGTTTTTTGTGAGACGTATTGGATTTTGGGATCCGTTCACTTTGTGAACGTTAATTTTCTTTGCAACCAACAACATAAAATACAAAAAATAAAAAATATAAAAATATAAATAAATTAAAAAATAACAAAAGAAATTTCTTTCCTAAGAATTGCACAAAAAAATTAAAAAATCCAAAAGTAACTCTTTCCTAAGAGTTACACCAAAAATACTGCGTACAAATTAATATAAATATTATTTTTCTACTTCGATTTCTCTCTCGGTTTTCTTGTGAATATATTCTCTTATAAAAAATAAAATAAAAAATATTTTCTCTTTATCACTATAAGTAAATATTAAGTATATGTAGATACGAACCACCAATACACCTACTACCATAAGTATTGCATTGCAATACACCGTGTGTGGCGACGTTCCGGTGCCACTTACGTGTATCGATCAAATATAATTAAGGCACAATAGATAAATACTGCAAGTTATTTGATCTAGAGAAAGAGTCCACTGTGTGGGAGGTATAAGGCGAATGTATTTCACATTCATAAGAAGCAGGGTCTTAAGTGTTGTGCGCCGCCTCGTTTCTCAGCTCCCTTGTGGCTCTTTCAAAGGTGATAGTAGTGAGTGGTGTGCCACCGAAGTAGTATTACATATATACTTTCTTGTGGATATTAATTATCGAACCTCGATTGGGTACTCAATCCCTCTCAAAGTCACCAAGGGCATTCCCCTTATTCCTAGAGTTAAGTTGTATGCGCACATGAGCACGTACACACATATCGAGTGTTGTACCTCGTTCTTCCAAGAGGAAAAACAAAAATACCGTTTCTCAAGCCGATCACGAGAATCGCGCTTTTGACACTACTGAGAACGTAATTATGTACAATCGACCTATGTGGGAGATTTTTCAGTCCCATGTCGATGGGAACGCGGATGCTATCGTTATACCTAACATACATGCCAATACCTTTGAGCTTAAGACTGGGATCAATAAGATGGTATGTGCCATATCCTTTTTGAGTCGTGCCATGGATGATCCACATGACCCCATCAAGATATTTTTGTCACTAAGCAATACTGTGAAATACAATGGTGTACCAGCTGAGGTGAAAAGAGTTATGCTTTTCCCCTTTTCTCTAGAGCGGCAAGCTAGGATATGGTTAGACAAGTAACCCTCTAATAGAATTCTTACTTGGAAGGATTTGAAAAAAAGTTTGTTAACGAGTATTTTCCACCATCACGAGCAACTACTTTAAGAAATGAAATAATTGGTTTTCAACAAAAGAATAATCAATCTTTTAGTGAAGCTTGGGATGAATTTAAAGATTTGTTAAGAAAGTGCCCTAATCATGGTTTTGACCTAATTCACCAAATCACCACTTTCTATAATTGTTTGAGATCTAGTGACCAAGATTAACTTAATTTTGTTGCGGGTAGGAATATTCTTGTAAAATCTACATAAGTTACCTAGGATATCATTGAAAAAAAGTCTAAGGTCCGTACTAGTAGAGCTAGAGATCAAGTGGCAAGTGCTAGTGGAGTGAGTGCTGCTATTTCAGATGAATATCTTCAAATAACTAAATCAACTTATCAAATGCTTGAAAAACTTTGTAACCTTCAAATCCAATCAATGAGCACTCCTCCTACTAACACTTTCAATTCTATACAACAACAATGTGAGACTTGTGGTGGACCTCATTCTTATTTGAACTGTGATAAACTTTATAATGACCCCCAAGAATGCTATGCTTTTAATGGTGAGGTGAGGGCATATTTTAAACCGAATATCAACCCTAACCACTTGTCCTATAAGTCTACCAATTATCTTGCACCACCTGGTTTTCCACCCCATCATCCACCACCACCCCAAGTTCAAAATAGGAACCAAGGCCAAAAAAGAGGCAATTTTCAAGAGAATGCTAATTTGAGGGGTCACAATAATTTTCAAGGTCAAAATCAAAGTTTTCAAAATCAAGGTTTTCCTAATCAACCTCAATTTCAAAACCAAGGTTTTCCATCTCAAGGATTTAATCATGGAAATATTCTTGACCCTCATATTGAGCTTGTTCTTTTCAAAATGAATCAAATCAACGAGGAAACCAATAGGAAATTAGCCCTTATGCAAACTCAATTTTTGCAAACCCAATGATCTTAAGGTGCATTTCCCTCAAACACCAAAACTAACCCAAGAGCTAATGCTAATGCCATCACTACAGGAAGTGGGAAAACCACAGTGGGACCTTTCATCTCTCTACCAAAAAAGTAGAGACAAACCCCGAAGGTAATAATGAGTTCTACTCCCCCTACGGTGACTCCTCCCATTCTCCCTCTTTGTGACATACCACCTTTGACTGGCCCTATACTTTCTAAGACTGAACCTGAGACTGCGCCTGAGGATGTGCCTAACAAGAGTCCTCCAAAACCCTTTCCTCAACCTTCTACCTGAAAACCCACTTTACCATACCATTCAAGGTTAAGGAAGGGAAATTGAAAAACAAAGATGATATACATGTTTCAAATTTCTTGAAAATGTCCAGATAATTAAATATCAATATCTCTAATGCTGAGGCTCTTGCTCACATGCCTAAGTTTCCTAAAATGATTAAGGATCTTGTCAAACAAGGAAAATTAATTGATGTGCCTAACACCTCTTTGAATGAGAATTGCTCTGCGGTCAAATTAAAGAAATTACCCACTAAACTTGGTGACCCTGGGAGATTCCTCAAACCTTATAACTTTCCTGGGGTGGAAAACTGTATGGCCTTAGCAGACCTGGGAGCCAGTATTAACTTAATGCCTTTATCTGTCTTGAAAACATTATCACTTCCTGAGCTTACTCCCACCAAGATGACATTAGAGTTAGCTAACCACACTATTTCATACCTTGTGGGTATTGCTGAGGATGTGTTTGTTGGGGTTGACAAGTTCACATTCCCTGTGGATTTCATTGTTGTGGACTATGATATGGACCCTAGGGTGCTGCTGATTGTTGGGAGACCATTCTTAAGAACTGGGAGAACTCTAACAGATGTGGCTGAGGGAGAGCTTATTATGCGAGTAGGAGAGGATAATGTTGTGTTTAAGATGAGGAATCTATCTAAGAAATTTAATGACCTGAGACGGTCAATCATATTAATGTTCTTAATGAAGATTGAATAACATTGATGTTTTGATGAAGTTTATAATGAATCCTTTTATGAAGCTTGCAAGAGTGGGAACTATTATCTTCCCCATGTTGACACTATAACTTCCATTGCTTCCTTATTCACTAGTTTTGAACATAAAGAGTTTAACTTTGATGATTTGTGATACAATCAAATCCTCTTTTTGAAATTTCAAATAATAATCCACTTTTAAAAGAAAATGAGGAAGATAATGATGATTTTAGTGATGATTCTCCTTTAAGTGATCATTGCACTTCGGATTTTGAGGATATACCTTTTGTGCCTAAAGCTCATATCATCTGTACGAGTGATCCTGCCATTACTAAGACTCGTATTGACTCTTATTGTCATGCCTATTCGCCGGTTGATTTGGTAATTCATGAGGAGGATCCTCTACCTTTAGAGATTGATACTACTTTAGAGGGTATTACTTTTGAGGAGGATTTACACACGTTTCTAAACACCTACTTTCTTCATGAGGATGAATTTTCTTATGACTCTGATGATTCATTTATCTCTTACTTGAGTTTGGACGAGGACGACTCTCCTACTTTAGACTTAGATGATGACTTTTACCCTTATTTGGACCTTAATGAATAATTTTCAAAAGGAAAACAAAAGGAAGAAACGAAGGTTCATACTACTTGTGTTTTAACACCTCTTTTTCAACCTTCGGTGTCTAGTGATGTGAATTTTTATAAGGGAGAATCTTATAAGAAACACTACTTGTTATTTTCCCCTAAAGGAAAAGGTTTTTGATCTTCGTATAAACATTTTTGAGCTAACTCAGTATCCTTGATAGTTGTAAATTCACACTCTTTTAGGAAAAAGAGCGTAAAAGCGGTAAGTACAAAGCGTACGTTTAGGAAAACGTAAACACTTATGACCCTTTGTGTGAGTTCGTTCTCAAGGAGGCTTGGTGTGTGTGTGTTAAGACTTGATTAACTTTGAGATTAATATTAAGAAAGAAAATGAGAAAGAAAGTGACGATGATTACTATTAAAATTATACTACGACGAATGAAGTAAACGTAAAACTATAAAACGAGACGAAATTTAAAAATTACCCTAAAAATTCCTAGAAAATTACAATAAATCACTAAAAATGAAAATAGAGTTTACCGAAAATCAAAATTTACTCAAACCTTTTATTTAATTAAATAATTTTTTTAATGCTAATTAAAGCCCTAAAAATCAATTTAATTAATAAAAAGTCAAAATAAGATTTTTCAATTTGTAAACCTCTAAAATAACTTAATTAAACTAAAAAGTATTTTTGAAAATTTTAAATTAATTCAAACTATTTAAAATGATTAAAAAGTAAAATTAAATATTAAAAATTAAAAATTTATAAAAAAAATTCTAAAAACATGCAAACTACTTTATTTTAACTTGATAAAAACATAAATGAAAGTAAAATGACTAGAATACCCCTATTGGGCCTTCATATGGGCCAAAAGTGAAAATAGAAGGCTTAATGGGCTGATTAAGGCCCAATAAGAAAAATGTTAACCACATAAGCCCAAAACTTCCAGATAAGCTTAAAATTCAATTTAAACACAAAACTCTAAAGGCCCAAAAGCTGAATCAGTGCTTATCACAGCTTAATAGAAAACAACTTATTCTTAATGGGCTTTTTGGCCCATTAAGCCATAATCTAATGCCATAAGCTGAAATTTGAGACAAATCCTTCTTTTGAGATTATAAAGCTGTTTGTAAAAAAGAATTTTTGAAAAATCTCAAGAAATAAGCCTGAAATAAGCCAAAGCTCTCTATAGAAAACGACAAAATAGTCGTTTTTGAGTTCTAGACCACTTCAAGAGCCGATTCAAGTTGCAAAAGGTTTTAAATGATCAAATTAAGCATAATCAACAAAAATATTTCAAATAGGCACACTCAATAAGCTGGAATAAGAAATAAGTTGTTTTGAAAAACAAAAGTCAATTCGTTTTCTAGTCAAACTTAAAAGTCAAAGGCTAAAAAGCTCCAGGACAAGTAAATGGGTGAAATGATGAAGACTGATTACAAAATTAAAGTTGTTGCACAATAGAATAAGCTAGAATAGCTTATTAATAAGTTGTTGACCAAATTACACTATCAGTGGGAACTTTCAGTGGGAAAGAGCTCCAAAACTGCTTGACTTTTTTGACCTGCTTTTTTAGAGAGATTCAGTTGGTTTCTTTGGACAAAAAAGGCACCCCTACAACCATTGAGTTGTAGGGAGTCACAATCAAGCAGAAAAACATAAATTCACCCAGCCAAATGATATAGTTTAATCAAAGAGTGCACAGACATGACACAGACATGTTAATAAGCAGATCTGACGATTAAAAAGCTGTTTTAGCAAAAATAAGCCAACCAAACTCTACCAAAAGCATACAATAGCTATAACAATCTTAAACAAGCATAAATTAACTGGTTTCATTCAAAAAATACAAGATTAGATCTAGTTTTGAGCATATGTGAGTTACTGAGTTTAACTGATGAACACAAATAGCTTTTGATGATCTAACTGACCAAAACTTGAACTTCAAACCCTCAAATCTATTCAACAGGTTACACAAACTTGGTTTTAGCACTTGTTTACCCTAGTTACTCATGTATTCTAGGTTTTCACCAAGTTTCAGCCTAAAATGACCTAAAACAAGCTTGGTATGCCAATGATTCAGATTTGATCTTACAAAGCACAAGAATAGCAAATATCAGCACGCAACCACTTCAATATCAGCTACCAACAAACCCTAAGCCCTAATACCTACCAAAACATGAACAAAACAGCAATCCCAAGCAGTCCTTAAACTTTTTAAATGAAGATTTAACAAAGCAAAAAGTATATTTCAGACCAAGAAACTCTTAGACAAGCATCATAACAACAAATGAATGAACTAAGAACCAGTTTACATGCATAAGAACAAACATACACTAGCAGATTCCGAAATTCAGTTAGAACCACTCTTTTGACAGATTTTTCAAGAGAATATGACAAACCACATGAATGTACATCTACACTCACGAATTTTATAGCTTATGTGGTAGCTTAACAACCACAAACTTCCAATGAACACCCCTGCTAAGATTCAACAGAGTTAAGCACAACAGTTATAAAAAAATGAAAATGAAACAGATTTCTTCCAAGCTTGTTCCCCACCCCTTGAATGTTCCCAAGCCACAAGTCTCACGTCACCTTGATAATCTCCTTATCAGGGTGATATGGTCAGCTTATGACCCAAAAGCTTCAAGTGTTAGAACTAAAAACTAGGAAAAAAATCAGATTTTGGTAAAATTTTGAACAAACTTTCATGAACTTCAAACCAAACTTTCAAACTTCAAAAACACAAACTAGAACCAATGATTAACAAAAAATAAGTAAAGGTGGCATGTAGAATTCGTCAACAAACTTTTACTCTTTTTCATTCATGAAACATGGATTTACAAAGTTGTGACCAAAGAAAACCAAGAACAAAACTAAATGTTGTGAGCTAATGACTTTATATAGAGCCTTACAAGTCTAAAATTTTGAATATAAAGTAGAAACCCTAGTGCTTGAAGTTCCACATTTACCCTTGAAAATTGAATTTGTGTTGATTGAATTTGGACTTCTTGGCGTTTTGCTGAAATGCTAGTGGGATAGAGGTGATCTTGGATGTCTAATGTGTGCTTAGGATGCAAGCAAGGCTTTGAGTCATAGATTCCCTAGCAAGTTTTTGTCTTCTTCCCTAAAGTGTAGCAGGGGAGGTTTCATGTGACCAAAGTGGTGAGGTGGCAATAAGTTTGTGAGTTGGGTTTTGTTTATTATAACCTTAATCATAATTCTGGACAAGATTAGGGGTTAATTTTGTTGGGAATAAAATATAGCCAAGACACTTGGACGCTGACAACAGCAATTTGGACGTTGATAAGAAGAAATCAAGCGTTGACAGGACAAGGGTTGACAGGAAGAAGTCAAGCGTTGATAAGAAGAAGTCAAGCATTGATAGAAGACTTAGTCTACACGTTTTATGTTTCTAGTATGTTTCTAGTAAAGATATGATCGACAATGTATTTCTTATATTTATCTTTACCAAGAATAGCTGATACGTAGACTCTTGTACAAGGTTCCTTAATCTTTAAAAGGAGGCCTTTAGGTTTTGTTTCAATATAATTTGCATAAGTTTTACACTTTCATTGTATCCAAGTTCGATTAATCAATCAAAGTGAAAGTTTGGTTTAACTTGTTTGTGTGTTCTTGTTTAAGTATTAATTCCGCATAATACTTGAATTGTTACATATACAACAAAGTTTCTCTACATGTTTAACTTGATTTAATCTCGTTTACACAAGCTAAATTGATCTAAGTTTGGGATCAACAAGTGGTATCAGAGCTTGTTGAGAAACTTTGGTCTAAAGAACACAAAAACCCTAAATCGCCAAAAACCCTAATTTCCAAGAAACCCTAAAAATTCAAACAACATGTCTACTCCAGAGTTAACCTCCTCCTCCTCAAGCCCTAACATCAAGATTCCCATGCTAGACTCAGACAACTTTGAGCTGTAGAAGTTTAACTTTGAGCAGTATCTTCAAATCCATGACCACACCCTATTGGAAATTATTAAATATAGAAACACATTCAATAAGGCTGGCAAGATTGAAGCTGCTATCTTGGCAAGATCAACTCCAGGCTCTACTGAAGAGGATCGAAAAGAAAAACCTGAAGATGGAAGAGTTGTCTCAGCTGAGGACATAGCAAAGAGAAGGAATGACATGAAAACCTTAATCATCCTCAAACTCTCTTTGGGACAAGCCAAGTGATGAGACTGCTTTTATACATAGTCTCATCGTCCAAATTGGGCTTAAAATGCATTAAATATCATCAAAATGCCCAAATATATGCTTGTGTTTGTTGCTTGTGTATTTTAGGTACGGATATTGAGAAAATGACAAAAGATCACAAGAATCATGCAAAAACAAACACGGGAAACGAAGCCGCACGATGAACCAAGCCCTAATGAAGAATTTTCCAAAAACAACCCTTGAAGATTTGAAGAATTATGAAGATTGGTCCTCCAAGTTTGAAGAATTGACACTTCATACCCTTGTATCTTCATAATTACAAGTTTGGTACCTAAAGTTTGTCAAAATTACAAAAAGGACCCTTAACTTTGAAGAATTGGCAAATTTAGTCCTTCAACAAAGCTAAATTGTCAATAATGGTCCTCCAAGAAGTCAACAAACAAGTCAAGGCCTTGAAGTATGAAGACATGTCAAAAACAGCCCTTGAAGATTGCCAAAATTACACTTATAGTCCTTAAAACAAGTGTCAAAACTTGTTGTGCCAAAACTGCCAAAGTTCAAAAGTTGATATGTGTTAAATGGGCGTTGATAGACATTTAATACAACATGCACAAAGTATGAAAAGTGAAGGACCAAACCTGCCAGACAACCTAAGACAAACCCTCCAATCCCTGCTTGACACATCACCCACTTACACCCATTAACCAATCAGACACCCCCTTTTCTCCACGTCACATCTCCACTCACTTTTCAAAACCAGATTAATTAAATACTTAAAATTCCCTCCCAAACACATTTTTTTAAATTAACCTCAACCAAATCTGGATTAATCACAACCTAATCACCCATAAACCCTATTTTTCCCCAGTCACAATCAAGAGCTAATCAAAGGGTTTTAAGCTAGGATTTTCCAGATTGCTAATTAAACACCACTTAAACCCAAAACCACCCTTAAACTCCCATCACCATCACCTCACATGCTTATGCAACCCTCCCCTGCCCCACTATTCACTCCCAAACAAAAATGGACAGCATGATCAACAACCCACAACAATTTTGTGTTCCCAAAGGCTAAATGGGCGTCCTAGATCTCTTTTTCATCATTGGCATCTTCACAAACTGCCAAAGATCTTCACATGGCTTAGTTTTGACTAAAAAATTCAAAATCATCCAAGGGCAAGATTGGAAGTTCAAGTGTTAGGGTTTTTAGCTTCTTATCAGTTCTAGAATCACATTGTAGCCTCTATATAAAGGCATTGTAGGACTTAGCGTAGTTTTGGTTCTTGATTTTTCTCCTTTTTCACAAGCTTTGTAAATCCAGTTTATTAAGGAATATAAATGGTTTAAGTGTTGTTGATGAGAAATATTGAGTTCCCTTTACATTTTAGTTGATTTAAGTTATAATTGTTTGAGTTTGGTTTGATTTTCAGCAAAAAGTTTTTAAGTTTCAAAGTTTCTGTTTCTTTTTCAAAGCTTTCTTATATCTTAAATTTTCATACAAACCTGATACAATGGTGATTAAGTGTGTTGGAGTGATGGTATTTGAGCTTGTGTATGTCCATAACACCATGGCTTGTTCTGGTGTAGTGGGTACCCAAGTTTAAAATAGCCATTGGTTTGGTCATTTCCTATTTTTATCTTATCATATCCTTACCCACAAGCTAAAGCTCTCTTCTAGCTTAATCTATAAGCTAGGAGCAAGCTTTAAGCTTTTTACACAGCTTTTCCCTTTTCTCTCTTAGTAGATTCAAAAAAAAGGAACCAATCCTATTCATTTTTTTTGTTAAGCAAACTTCATCAGAACCTCAACAAAGTTCAGCACAAGCCCGGGCTTGTTTGGAGGTGGTTTTTCAACCACTAAGGGTCCTGGATGTAGGACCCTTAAGGTAGTTCCTTGCTTCTTATTCCAATTTTTAGTTTTCTGAAAAATATTGTGTTTTATATGATTCTGCATATTGAGTTGTTAAATGTTGGTTCAAGTGTTTGGTTGTGCTCTATTTATGATTATATGCATGTCAGTTTGAGTTTGATTCATTTTGATTATGTTTTAAAAAGTTTTGCTTTGAAATTTTGATTTCAGTCAGTTTAAAGGAGTGTTTGGGATAAGTGTTTAACTTGCATTTTTGCTATTAATCTTGCCTGCAAGCTGGTTAAATTCACTTATTAGGTTGCTATAGGTTGTATGCTAGGGTAAGTTCTCAGTTTGGATAAGTTTAGAACACATTGCAAGTTTAAAATTTTGGAAATAGCTAAAAATCAGAAAGTTTTCCTTGTGCATGATTTTGTGAGAATTTGTGCTTGATTTCTTGCAAGTTGTTAGATATTAAGTTGTTCTAGGATTGTGATTCAGTTACATGCTACTTGGTGGTTTTATATGCTGGTTATGAGCTTTTGAAATTCATTTGTGTGCATTTTGTATCACCAAGTACTCATCAGAAACATTTAGTCATATCAGCAACCTTTTTGCTTATTTTGTGATTGAATTTGTGTTGTGCTTGCCTGTTTTTTGTGTTTCTATTGACTCCTTATACTCCAAAGAGTATAAGGGTGCCTTCTTGTCCAATCAAACATCCACAAAAGCAAGATCAAGACCTCTTGATCATTTATTCACAAGTGAAGAAACTTCACTTGTGTTCATCAGAAAGTTGTGCAAACCTGGGCACGTTTTTGGATTTGTAGGGCTTAATTCTTGGTTAATTTGGATTTTGGTTGTGTTTTAGTGAGTTACAAGGTTACTGGATTTAAGTTTTAAAAGTAAAAAAGAAAAAGAAAAAAAATTGCAAAAAGCGCACCTTGCCTGGGCTCGAACACGCGACCTTGCTTTCCAAGGGC
The DNA here is from genome assembly GCA_025667525.1 of Glebionis coronaria. NCBI lineage: Eukaryota > Viridiplantae > Streptophyta > Magnoliopsida > Asterales > Asteraceae > Glebionis > Glebionis coronaria. The sequence goes on from CM046879.1 coordinate 205,753,076, forward strand.
TAGCGTGTTAACCAGTGATCCAGATGGCTTTTTACGTTTAGTCTTCATTTCATTAGATATTTAAGAGGTGTTTGTTTTTTAGCTTATTTGGCTAACAGATTTTAAATAAGCTGTTTCAAGCTTATTTCTTTAAGCATTTTCCTGTTTAAGATTTTTCCTAGGTTTTTATAAGGTTGTTTGACTTTTCTGAGCAAAAAGTATAATTTTCCCATTATTTATTAATTTATTAGGATTATTTTAAGTTTTAATTTTAGAAAGTCATTAAAAAATAGTAAAAAGTAATTTAAAAATCTGAAAAAATAGTTTTTAGGTTTTTAATCATATTTTTGAGGTTTATAGCTATTTAGGTTTTCAATTTAGCTTATTTTTTATTTTATAGGATTTTAGGGTTTTTAAGCAACTTTAAAATTCAATATAAAATTATTAAATAGGTTTCAGAAAATTTGGATTGCATTTTTGTTTTAGTTACATTATTTAGGATTTTTGGTAATTTTTTAGAATTTATTTACAAACTTTTTATTTTTTTGAATATTTTAATATTATTTTATTGCTAAAAATAGAAAGTTAGTTTTTTCTAGTTTTTTTCATTTTTCCTAGGTTAAAGACACTTAATTAGGAGTCTTGTCAATTTCCAAATATTTTTTAGACTTTTCAATTAATTTCTAGAATTAATTTAAGATTTAATAGATTTTAGTAGTTTTTAAGTGTTTAAAAATAGTTTAATTTGGTTTTAAAATTTATAAAAATAGTTTTTAGGGCTTTAATTAGCATTAAAAAGTCATTATCTAATTAATTAAAAGGTTTTAGCAAGTTTGGATTTTTTGTAAACACTTAGAATATTATTGGGGATTTTTAGTAATTTTTAGGAATTTTTAGGTTAAAATTTTAATTTTGGCACTATTTACGATTTTACGTGTTCGCCTTTTTCGTCGTAGTTTAATTCGTTTTCGTAACCGTCTTTCTCTTCTAATCCCATTTCTTTCTCAATCATTATAATCACAAACATTAATCAACTCTTAACACAACGCACTTGCCTCCTCGAGAACGAACTCACTTAGGGTCATTCACACACGGTTTTCCTAAATCGTCGTGCACACTTGCCCTATTTATTGCTCTTTTCCTAAAGAGTGGTAAAAACTCCAACATCATTTTGGCGCCGCTTCCGGGGAGGCGTGTTGTGTTTTGGTTGAACCATTGTTGTTTTTATATTAGCCATAATTAGTATTTGTATTAGTAGCACTCTACTAATACGTATTATTGGTTTTTCGTTTTTTTGTGAATACTATTACTATATTGTATACGTAGAACAATAAATTTACAAGTACTCCAAATACGTGAGAAATCACAACCTTGACTTGGGAGGTCATTACCCAATCATTGTATTCGAATCTCAAACCAAAGAAAAAGGAAAAAATAGATAAATACTTTCGAGAAGCTCGATTTTGAGAAATACAAACTATAAGGTGGGTATAAGGCGGTTGTATTTCACGACCTAAAGGAAAAAGGATCTTAAGTGCTTCGCGCCGCCTCGTTTCCTCCGCTTGCTTGTGCGTATTTTGATTTTGAAAGCTAATCGAGGGTTTTGCCGCCCAAAGTATTATTAAGTATCATATATATTTTCTTGGTTCCATTTGATTAAACCCTCTTGAACGATTTGGTGTTCCACCATCGTTCTAAAGTCATCGAAGGCGTTCACTTCACGTGATCGTTTTCATTCCTTGAGGCTTCTTTAATCGAGAGATTTGATTAAGGAGGAGATTTGTAGATTTGTGTCTACTAATACATTCCAAAAATCCAAAAGAAGTTAAAAACAATCAAAAACCACAAAAAAATTGAAAAAGTAAAAACACCAAAAAGAATCTTCTTTGCTCGCCTTCTCGTTGTACATGACGTTTATGCAAACTCGCTCTAAAGCAAGACGTGCTCGTAAACGAAGAAACAAATCAATCACTCCTACTAGTGAGGAGTCTCCTATTGACGAACCCATTATAGTGAAAGAAGCACCCATGGCTAATCGAACTATGATGGAGTTGCTTCAAGCACCCACCGAGGGTTATGGAGAAGCGATTGTGATTCCCGCTATCCTTGCGGAGAATTTTGAAGTTAAGACGGGTTTATTGTCCATGATTCAAAACAACAAGTTTCGAGGTGACGAAAAGGACAACCCTCATAACCACATTCACCAATTTAATCGTCTCACCGCCACATGCAAGTTTAAGGACGTCTCAAACGACTCGATTAAGATGATGCTTTTTCCGTATTCCTTAGCGGGGCCCGCAAAAATTTGGTTAGAGAAAGAGCCACCCAATTCTATATTGACGTGGAAGGATCTCGTTTCAAAATTCGTGAACCAATTTTTTCCGCCCTCTAAGACTACGCACTTGAAAAACGAGATTTCAAAGTTTTCACAAGAGTATAATGAGAGTTTTTCAACGGCTTTGAATAGGTTTAAGGAAATGTTGCACGAATGTCCTCATCATGGTTTTTCCGACTTGCATCAAATAGACACGTTTTACAATGGCTTGAACGATCATGAGCGTGATTATCTTAATGCCGCCGCGGGTGGTAATTTTTTGTGTAAGACGGTCGAGGAAGCATTGTTAATCATTGAGAATAGGTCTAAGGTGTATAGTCCTCGTAGCACGTCGAGTGTTCGTAAGACTTCGTCTTCGCCGTCATTGTCACACACCGTTGATGCTTGCCAAATCGAGGCTAATTTGGAGAACAAGATTTTTGATAAGTTGAAAGGATTGTTAATTGAGTTTAAAGTTGGTGAACAACCCGCTCCCGCTACGATTAAAGCGGTTGAGGTTTCTTGTATGTATTATGGTGGAGCTCACGATTATTCCGAGTGCATTACCAACGGTGGTAACACTTCGAGTGCCTTCGCGGCCGCGGGAACTTATAACCAAAACGGTCAAGTTCCTCGCACTAATCAATTGACTCCACCGGGTTTTCCACCAAATCAAAATGCTAACAATTATCGAAACAATCAAGTTGGTTACCAAAGCAATCAAAGGAACAATTTTAAGGGTAATAACAACTATGGGAATCAAGGAACTAGTAGCCAATTGCAAAATCAAAATCAAAACCGTAATTTTCAAAACACAAGTCAAGGTCTTCAAAATGTTTACACTAAAGAACTTCCAATGGACTTTTTGAATTACGCCACGGCAAATGATAAGATTTTGGAAAACATACAAGAGCAATTGGCTAGTCAAGCTAGGGACACGGCTAAAAACACTAAGGAGTTGGCTAACTTTGTGAAAGAAAATCTTAACATGAGGAATGAATTGAAAAATGATTTTGCTAATCAAATTCGAGGTCAAAACAACAAGATAGAGCAAAGTCATGCTAGGCTTGAACAAAGAATTGACCAAAAAGCCGCTAGTCAAGATTTGAAGTTTAATAGTCAAGATGCTAAGCTTAATGCAATTTTAGAAGCCGTCATGGGAAACAAAGCCTCTACTTCGAGTGGTCTACCTAGTAACACCGTTTCAAACCTGAAGGGAGAGATGAAAGTGATTACCACACGAAGTGGTAAGACACTTAAGGAACCGACTCCTCAACCAATTACTCCAACGGTGGAGGAAATTGAGGAAGAACCCGAGGTGGTGGTCGAAAAGGAGCATATTTCAATCCCACAAAGTACGGCTCATGCCACACCTACGGTCGACCCTTTACCAACATTGGAACCCGAGATTCCAAAGGCTATGCCTATGCCCCAACCCACACCACCCTTGCCTTACCCATCGAGACTTAGGAAGGAGAAACGACAAGAGCGCGACAACTACCAATTTGAGTTTTTTATGAAAATGTTTCGTGAGTTGCACCTTAATGTGAGTTTCGCCGATGCTTTGGTCATGATGCCTCGATTTGCCGCTAACTTTAAGAGTATGTTGAACAACAAGGAGAAATTGCACCAAATGTCTAGTTGTTCGTCGGTTTATCTTAATCGCATACCTTAAAACGTCGGTGATCCCGGTAAATTTTTGATCCCTTGTGCAATTCAAGATATGGAAGAATGCTATGCCTTGGCCGATCTTGGTGCTAGCATTAACTTGATGCCACTTACAATCTTCAAGTCGCTCAATCTTCCTAATCTTACTCCTTCACGAATGTATATTGAGTTGGCCGACCATTCCACAATTATTGCATGTGGTTTGGCGGAAGACGTTTTTGTGAAAGTGGGGAAGTTCTACTATCCCGTAGAATTTATCGTTGTTGATATCCCCACGGATCCTCAAGTTCCTCTTATTTTAGGTCGTTCGTTTTTAGATACGTCTATGGCTTTAATTGATGTGCATGCTAGAAAGATCACCTTACGTTTCAACGACGAGGAACTTGTTATAAACGCAACTCAAAATTCTCAACTTTCTCATGTTTATTCCTTTGCTACCATAAACCTCGTTGATATGATCGACGTGGTTTGCGAGGATTTTTCACAAGAAGTTTTAGGGTTTGGTGATGAAGAAACTAGTGGCAATCCCACTATGTTAGATCCAATTCTTGATAATTCGACACCAACCTTCACTCCTTTTGAAGTTGGTGGTTTTACGTTGGAAGAATTCGATGTTCCACGTACTTGTAACGAAGACCTCGACAACGATGAGGACTTCTCGATTATCAAGGATTTACTCAACGATTTCCCATTTCCTCCACCCGAGGAGGTTATGAGTATCGAGCCCAAATCTTCACTTGAGGAACCACCTATTCTCGAGTTGAAAGATTTACCTCCTCACCTCGAATATGTCTATTTGGAGGAGGACGACAAGTTTCCGGTTATTATTGCGAAGGATCTTTCGAATGATGAAAAAACCGCACTTATCGATGTTCTAAAGGACCACAAAGGGGCGATTGCGTGGAAGTTATCCGACATTAAGGGAATCGATCCCAAGTTTTGTACCCACAAAATCTTAATGGAGGAGGATTTCAAGCCCACAATCCAAAGCCAAAGGAGGGTGAACCCCAAAATTCACGACGTCATCAAAAAGGATGTCCTTAAACTCCTTGACGCGGGAATGATTTACCCTATTTCCGATAGCCCTTGGGTGAGTCCTATTCATTGTGTCCCTAAGAAGGGAGGGATGACCGTTGTGCCAAACGATGCCAACGAGTTAATTCCCACTAGACTCGTGACCGGATGGAGAGTGTGCATTGACTATCGAAAGTTGAATGAAGCCACTCGAAAAGACCATTTTCCCTTGCCCTTCATGGACCTAATGTTGGAGCGTCTTGCGAGAAACAATTTCTATTGCTTTTTAGATGGTTTTTCCGGTTACTTCCAAATTCCCATCGATCCTCGTGATCAAGAAAAAACTACGTTTACGTGTCCATATGGAACATTTGCCTATCGTAGAATGCCATTCGGACTTTGCAATGCACCGAGAACTTTTCAACGATGCATGATGGCTATTTTTCATGATATGATCGAGAAGACGATGGAAGTCTTCATGGATGACTTTTCCGTGTTTGGTGATTCTTTCACTTCGTGTTTGTCTAATCTAGAGAGAATGTTAAAACGTTGTGACGAAACCAACCTTGTGCTCAATTGGGAAAAATGTCATTTTATGGTTAAGAGTGGAATCGTCTTAGGGCACAAGGTCTCGAAAGCGGGGATTGAGGTAGATCAAGCTAAGGTAGACGTCATCGCCAAATTACCTCATCCCAAAACCGTTAAGGGAGTTAGGAGTTTTCTAGGCCACGCGGGCTTTTATCGACGATTCATCAAGGATTTTTCGAAGATTTCTCGACCCATTACACATCTTCTTGAAAAAGAGGCACGTTTTGTCTTTGACGAAGATTGTGTACGAGCCTTTGAAATCCTAAAGAGGAAACTTACCGAAGCTCCCATTCTTGTTGCTCCTAATTGGAACCTCCCCTTTGAACTAATGTGTGATGTTAGTGATTACGCTATTGGGGCCGTTTTGGGGCAATGTCATGATAAGCACTTCTTGCCTATTCACTATGCTAGCAAGACGATGACCGAGGCTCAACTTAAATACACTACAACGGAAAAGGAGTTCCTTGCCGTGGTGTATGCATTTGAGAAATTCCGACCTTATCTCGTCTTGACGAAATGCATAGTGTATACGGACCATTCGGCTATTAAGTATCTCATGGCAAAGCAAGATGCAAAGCCGAGATTACTTTGTTGGATTCTCCTCCTTCAAGAATTTGATCACAAAATCATTGACAAAAAAGGAGCCGAGAATCTAGCGGCCGATCATCTCTCTCGTTTGGAAGATCCTCACCAAAGTGTTTACGAGCCCAAGGAAATCACCGAAATATTTCCGCTCGAGACACTTGGTGTAGTGAATTCTAAGCTTGATTCTTCCACCCCATGGTTTGCGGATTTTGCAAATTATCATGCGGGTAACTTCATCATTAAGGGTATGACGACTCAACAAAAACGAAAATTCTTTCGTGACGTCAAGTTCTACTTTTGGAACGACCCTTACTTGTTTCGTACTTGTGCGGATCAAATCATCTGACGTTGTGTATTTGGCACCGAAGCTTCTAACATCCTTAGAGCTTGTCATGAGGGACCCACGGGTGGTCACCACAGTGCTAATCTCACGGCTAAGAAGGTGTTTGATGCCGGCTTCTTTTGGCCTACTATTTACCGAGATGCACAAGATCTTGTGAAGTCGTGTGATGCATGCCAACGACAAAGAAAAAGCCTCACAAAAAGATGAAATGCCACAAAATATCATTCAAGTATGTGAGATCTTTGACGTTTGGGGAATAGACTTTATGGGGTCGTTCCCATCATCTCGAGGTAATAAGTACATCCTTGTTGCGGTTTACTACCTTTCTAAGTGGGTGGAGGCCAAGGCCTTGCCCACCAATGATGCTTGTGTGGTAGTCAAGTTTTTGAAGCAATTGTTTTCTCGGTTTGGAACCCCTCGTGCTATCATAAGCGATCGTGGAACCCATTTTTGTAATGACCAATTTGAAAGGGTTCTAAGGAAATATGGGGTTACACATCAGCTTTCTACGGCTTATCACCCACAAACGAGTGGGCAAGTCGAGGTTTCAAACCGAGCGTTGAAAAGGATCTTGGAGAGATCCGTTGGAGAGAACCGACAATCTTGGTCGGATAAGTTAGACGATGCTTTATGGGCCTTTAGGACCGCTCATAAGACACCCATTTGGTGCACTCCCTATAAGCTTGTGTATGGAAAGAATTGTCATTTGCCTATCGAGTTAGAACACAAGGCTTATTGGGCCCTAAAGCATTGTAATGATGACATGGAGACCGCGGGAAAACACCGGAAAATGCAATTAAATGAATTGGATGAATTAAGGGATACTGCTTATGAAAATTCATTGATTTATAAAGAGAAAACTAAAAAGTTGCATGATTCTAAAATTAAAAACCGGGTTTTTAACATTGGGGATCAAGTTTTGCTTTTTAATTTAAGATTGAAAATCTTTTCCGGTAAATTGAAATCCCGTTGGTCCGGTCCATTCACCGTGACTCAAGTGTTTCCGTATGGGACCATCGAGCTAGCTCAAGATGATGGTCCTAACTTCAAGGTGAATGGACATAGGTTGAAGCACTACTTTGGCGGGGAAGTTCCATCCTTGAACTACCTCGACCAAGTCACCTTCCCCAATGATAATTAGTATTGAGGGGATCGAGTCGAGCTCATGACTCGGTAATCAAAAACGAGGTGCCTCGTGGGGGAGTCCCATGCTTATCCTATGTACATATTATCGCTTTCTAATGTAGCTTACGTGTGGTGATTTGTGCCCTTCCAACCTTTGTTCCGTGATTGTTTGTCATATGTGGTTTTTAGATCATGATCTTCACGATTGGAGCCTCTCGTGTTCGTTTTATGGGAGCACTCGATCGTTTGCTTTGGAGACGTTTCTCAATATCCATGATATATCCTTTTGATGTTCTAACCTTAGGTTTTTAGCACACTTCATAAACGGCTTTAAATTTATTGGTTACACCCTTTCCATGCTAGATTAGGCATTCGACTACGTCTCTAGTATGGGGGTGTATGCACCCCTAGACTCGAAACATTGAGGACAATTTTTAATTTTAGTATGGGGGGTGAATAGATACTTGCCTTGCCAAACCTTCACGCTTTCCAAAGTTTATCTTTTTGTTTATCATTTTGTTGCACAATAAGGCTAAAAATGGCCAAATTTTAAAATTTTTCTCATGTTTTATAAGTGTTTGAAGACACGAATGTAGATTTTCCGATGGTGAGAATAAGAGTAATTTTTGACTCGATCGTGCGTGTTGAGCACTTAGCTTTGATTCCTTAACTACACATTAGGCTAAGTCTCTTAAATGAGGACGAGAAATGATAGAGTTAATTATAAGTTACTATGCTAAACGTAAAGTACTCGTATTCTTTCAAAAACTCATGTGTTCTCGTTGTTTGCTTATTCTCCCTTCGCTTGTAAATATTTTTCGCTTAATAAATATTGACTTAGCGGTTTAGTTAGGATTGTTGGGTTTCTAGTCTTTTCTAGTAGCTTCCGTGTAATTAAATTGGGAAGACATTAAGGTATCGCCAGCGTCACAGTTTTGAAATATTGGCACCCTAATAATCAAAAGCTTCACCCAATAATAAAGATTTCAAGTGCTCACCAAAATCTAGCAAACAATTTGAAGCCCCACAAGGCCTAAAATCTATGCAAAATTGAAAGTGAATCAAGCCTTAATCTTCGAAGCTTTAAAGATCCAAAATTCGCTTTAGCGTGAGGATATACGTCTTTGGCTAATAAAACCACCGATGAGGCGGATAATAAAAGGCAAGGCAAGACCGAAGTCATAATAAAAGCTTCATGGCGAAGTTGAATAAAAGATGGAGGTAAACCAAAGATAATAAGGCCCTTCCGTTAGGGGGCGTATAAAAGTCTTGGTAATAAGTCTCATGTTCAAAACCGTTATAAAACCGTGTTTATCGATTCTTCTTGTCAACTTAAATTATTGAAATCGTTGTCTATTAGGAGGGGTTATTGATTTGATGGTCTTAGTTACACCGTTAGGACTATATTTTTAGACCTAAATCTCTATTATCGCATAAGTCAACAATGTATCCTCGTGAAACATTCAAGACAAAATAAAATATAAGAGATACACCTTAGGAATAATGGGAGGATAAGTACGTGATTAGGGCATATGAGTAGTGTTAGCATTACTAACTTATAATGACAATGATCTCGTTGCACGCTTGGCATGGAATTGGAGTGAAAATCGAGGACGATGAAATTATTTCTAACGAAGCATTCACGTGTTCTTGTTCTATGAACCTAAACGTCCCATTTTGCGATGAAAATCATACATTATGTCTAAAACGCAAGTAGTAGTAATAGTAGTAGTAATAGTAGCAGTATAGCTAGATTATCATTCAATAAAGTAAATAAAATGAATTTTGGAGGTGCTAAGATACTTTATTCTAGCATTGCGTGAGGGTACGGCAATGGTTTAGTATGGGGGAGTGATGAGACTGCTTTTATACATAGTCTCATCGTCCAAATTAGGCTTAAAATGCATTAAATATCATCAAAATACCCAAATATATGCTTGTGTTTGTTGCTTGTGTATTTTAGGTACGGATATTGAGAAAATGACAAAAGATCACAAGAATCATGCAAAAACGAACACGGGAAACGAAGCCGCACGATGAACCAAGCCCTAATGAAGAATTTTCCAAAAACAACCCTTGAAGATTTGAAGAATTATGAAGATTGGTCCTCCAAGTTTGAAGAATTGACACTTTATACCCTTGTATCTTCATAATTACAAGTTTGGTCCCTAAAGTTTGTCAAAATTACAAAAAGGACCCTTAACTTTGAAGAATTGGCAAATTTAGTCCCTCAACAAAGCTAAATTGTCAATAATGGTCCTCCAAGAAGTCAACAAACAAGTCAAGGCCTTGAAGTATGAAGACATGTCAAAAACAGCCCTTGAAGATTGCCAAAATTACACTTATAGTCCTTAAAACAAGTTTCAAAACTTGTTGTGCCAAAACTGCCAAAGTTCAAAAGTTGATATGTGTTAAATGGGCGTTGATAGCCATTTAATACAACATGCACAAAGTATGAAAAGTGAAGGACCAAACCTGCCAGACAACCTAAGACAAACCCTCCAATCCCTGCTTGACACATCACCCACTTACACCCATTAACCAATCAGACACCCCCTTTTCTCCACGTCACCTCTCCACTCACTTTTCAAAACCAGATTAATTAAATACTTAAAATTCCCTCCCAAACACATTTTTTAAATTAACCTCAACCAAATCTGGATTAATCACAACCTAATCACCCATAAACCCTATTTTTCCCCAGTCACAATCAAGAGCTAATCAAAGGGTTTTAAGCTAGGATTTTCTAGATTGCTAATTAAACACCACTTAAACCCAAAACCACCCTTAAACTCCCATCACCATCACCTCACATGCTTATGCAAACCTCCCCTGCCCCACTATTCACTCCCAAACAAAAATGGACAGCATGATCAACAACCCACAACAATTTCGTGTTCCCAAAGGCTAAATGGACGTCCAAGATCTCTTTTTCATCACTGGCATCTTCACAAAATGCCAAAGATCTGGCTTAGTTTTGACTGAAAAATTCCAAATCGTCCAAGGGCAAGATTGGAAGTTCAAGTGTTAGGGTTTTTAGCTTCTTATCAGTTCTAGAATCACATTGTAGCCTCTATATAAAGGCATTGTAGGACTTAGCATAGTTCTGGTTCTTGATTTTTCTCCTTTTTCACAAGCTTTGTAAATCCAGTTTATTAAGGAATATAAATGGTTTAAGTGTTGTTGATGAGAAATATTGAGTTCCCTTTACATTTCAGTTGATTTAAGTTATAATTGTTTGAGTTTGGTTTGGTTTTCAGCAAAAAGTTTTTAAGTTTCAAAGTTTCTGTTTCTTTTTCAAAGCTTTCTTATATCTTAAATTTTCATACAAACCTGATACAATGGTGATTAAGTATGTTGGAGTGATGGTATTTGAGCTTGTGTATGTCCATAACACCATGGCTTGTTCTGGTGTAGTGGGTACCCAAGTTTAAAATAGCCATTGGTTTGGTCATTTCCTATATTTAGCTTATCATATCCTTACCCCCAAGCTAAAGCTCTCTTCTAGCTTAATCTATAAGCTAGGAGCAAGCTTTAAGCTTTTTACACAGCTTTTCCCTTTTCTCTCTTAGTAGATTCAAAAAAAAGGAACCAATCCTATTCATTTTTTTTGTTAAGCAAACTTCATCAGAACCTCAACAAAGTTCAGCACAAGCCCGGGCTTGTTTGGAGGTGGTTTTTCAACCACTAAGGGTCCTGGATGTAGGACCCTTAAGGTAGTTCCTTGCTTCTTATTCCAATTTTTAGTTTTCTGAAAAATATTATGTTTTATATGATTCTGCATATTGAGTTGTTAAATGTTGGTTCAAGTGTTTGGTTGTGCTCTATTTATGATTATATGCATGTCAGTTTGAGTTTGATTCATTTTGATTAGGTTTTAAAAAGTTTTGCTTTGAAATTTTGATTTCAGTCAGTTTAAAGGAGTGTTTGGGATAAGTGTTTAACTTGCATTTTTGCTATTAATCTTGCCTGCAAGCTGGTTAAATTCACTTATTAGGTTGCTATAGGTTGTATGCTAGGGTAAGTTCTCAGTTTGGATAAGTTTAGAACACATTGCAAGTTTAAAATTTTGGAAATAGCTAAAAATCAGAAAGTTTTCCTTGTGCGTGATTTTGTGAGAATTTGTGCTTGATTTCTTGCAAGTTGTTAGATATTAAGTTGTTCTAGGATTGTGATTCAGTTACATGCTACTTGGTGGATTTATATGCTGGTTATGAGCTTTTGAAATTCATTTGTGTGCATTGTGTATCAGCAAGTACTCATCAGAAACATTTAGTCATATCAGCAACCTTTTGCTTATTTTGTGATTGAATTTGTGTTGTGCTTGCCTGTTTTTTGTGTTTCTATTGACTCCTTATACTCCAAAGAGTATAAGGGTGCCTTCTTGTCCAATCAAACATCCAAAAAAGCAAGATCAAGACCTCTTGATCATTTATTCACAAGTGAAGAAACTTCACTTGTGTTCATCAGAAAGTTGTGCAAACCTGGGCACGTTTTTGGATTTGTAGGGCTTAATTCTTGATTAATTTGGATTTTGGTTGTGTTTTAGTGAGTTACAAGGTTACTGGATTTAAGTTTTAAAAGTAAAAAAAAAAAGAAAAAAAATTGCAAAATGCGCACCTTGCCTGGGCTCGAACACGCGACCTTGCTTTCCAAGGGCTAGCGTGTTAACCAGTGATCCAGATGGCTTTTTACGTTTAGTCTTCATTTCATTAGATATTTAAGAGGTGTTTGTTTTTTAGCTTATTTGGCTTACAGCTTTTAAATAAGCTGTTTCAAGCTTATTTCTTTAAGCATTTTCCTGTTTAAGATTTTTCCTAGGTTTTTATAAGGTTGTTTGACTTTTCTGAGCAAAAAGTATAATTTTCCCATTATTTATTAATTTATTAGGATTATTTTAAGTTTTAATTTTAGAAAGTCATTAAAAAATAGTAAAAACTAATTTAAAAATCTGAAAAAATAGTTTTTAGGTTTTTAATCATATTTTTGAGGTTTACAGCTATTTAGGTTTTCAATTTAGCTTATTTTTGATTTTATAGGATTTTAGGGTTTTTAAGCAACTTTAAAATTCAATATAAAATTATTAAATAGGTTTCAGAAAATTTGGATTGCATTTTTATTTTAGTTACATTATTTAGGATTTTTGGTAATTTTTTAGAATTTAATTACAAAATTTTATTTTTTTGAATATTTTAATATTATTTTATTGCTAAAAATAGAAAGTTGGTTTTTTCTAGTTTTTTTCATTTTTCCTAGGTTAAGGACACTTAATTAGGAGTCTTGTCACTTTCCAAATATTTTTTAGACTTTTCAATTAATTTCTAGAATTAATTTAAGATTTAATAGATTTTAATAGTTTTTAAGTGTTTAAAAATAGTTTAATTTGGTTTTAAAATTTTTAAAAATAGTTTTTAGCTTAATTAGAATATTTTTGAGGTTTACAAACTATTAGATCTTGTTTAAGGCTTTTTAATAATTAAAAGTGATTTTTAGGGCTTTAATTAGCATTAAAAAGTCATTATCTAATTAATTAAAAGGTTTTAGCAAGTTTGGATTTTTTGTAAACTCTTAGAATATTATTGGGGATTTTTAGTAATTTTTAGGAATTTTTAGGTTAAAATTTTAATTTTGGCACTATTTACGATTTTACGTGTTCGCCTTTTTCGTCGTAGTTTAATTCGTTTTCGTAACCGTGTTTCTCTTCTAATCCCATTTCTTTCTCAATCATTATAATCACAAACATTAATCAACTCTTAACACAACGCACTTGCCTCCTCGAGAACGAACTCACTTAGGGTCATTCACACACGGTTTTCCTAAATCGTCGTGCACACTTGCCCTATTTATTGCTCTTTTCCTAAAGAGTGGTAAAAACTCCAACATCACCAATCAGCACAAGTATAAAGGCTATGATTCTGTAAAGATCTTTGGGCAGCACTTCAAGTTGCTTATGGTGGTAATGATGATACTGCCTCAGAGAAAAAGAAGCAACTCTTGCATGATTATGCTGTATTTAAAGCCCTTCCCAATGAAAACCTAAGTGGAGTGAGAAGCAGACTTCTTGACATTACAAGCAAGTTGTCATTCATGGGAACAGTGCATGATGATGCTGATATCATCACCACTTTCCTTAAAAGTCTTTGTGATGCGTGGAAGATTGAAACAAGGTCTATGATTGCTAATAATACTCACAAAAGTTCCACCTTTGATGATGTTTATAACAAACTGAGGCTTGTAGAAAGTGAAATCCTTTTGGATCAAGGAAGTAAGTCTACCAATGGTAATATGGTCTTCTTCTCACATAGTGAAGGTCAATTTTATCAAAGGGAGTCTTAAATGCACCCTGTTACTGGATCACCTTGTGTCAACGCTGGATCAAGCTTTGTCAGCGCCTCACATTCAAACGCTGACACATACAATGTTGACTCACCAAGAGTTAAACCTGCTGGTATTGATATAGATACTGTGTGTGCATACATTGCTTCATTGCCAAATGGTTCAGTGATTATATATGAGGACCTTGAGAAAATTAGTGATGAGCATTTGGAGGAGATGGACATAAAGTGGAATATGGCTCTTGCAAGCATAAGGGCAAATAGATGGAATCGAAGATTCAAGAAGAAGATGACTTTTAATGCTAAGGACACTGCTGGATTTGATAAATCCAAGGTTCATTGTTATAATTGTCATCTAATGGGACACTTTATGAGAGAGTGCAGATCTCCAAGAAGATCTGATGCTGGAAAACCCTCAAGCCAAATCATCAAGGTTCAGGATCCCAAAGCTATGGTTGCTCTGCAAGAAATTGATGGTGTTGACTGGGATTGGAGCTATTTGGCCAAGGATGAGGAAGAGAACAAGGCTTTGGTTGCAGAAAAGGAAGAAGAGGAGCATGTTCACTATGCTCTTATGGCACATTCTTCATCTTCATCAGACAATGAGGTATATGATGATGCATTTTGTAGTAAGGGTTGTCGTCTAAATACTAAAAAGCTTAACTAATAAGTCTTAAAATTAATAGCAGATTTCGTTAATGAAAGATGCAAGTTATCTAATTATCAACTTGCTCTTACTCAAACTGAAAAGACTGTGGCTGAATATAAGAAAATGGAGTTTGACCTAAAAGATCAAATCAATATTTTAACTCATGATTTAAATGCCGGTATTGAGGTTAGAAATATTTTGGAAAGATCCAATGTTTCTTTACAAGCTAAGTTAGATGAGGCTATTAAAAACAAAGATAATATAGATCTTAAAAATCAAAATTTTGATAAAGCTTCACAAACCCTAGAAAAATGTGTTAGTGAACAAAGGGATTCTAGGGATAGGAGTGGGATTGGGATGAAAGAGTATGCTGATGTTCCACCACCTGCTGGGAACTTCTATGGTGTCCTCAGAAAGGACTTGTTTGGACTGGTATACCAGAACTCCAATAAGAGGAATTTATTCCTCCACCAAGAGTTCTTACCCCTGTAGAGGAATACAAGCATAAATTAACAGATTTAGACCAATGGAAGAAAGTCAACCCTACTTTGTTTGTTAAGGGTGGCATGCTTAGTGACAGCCCAAATGAGACCACAACCATAAAAGTGACAAACCCCACCAATGGCAAGACTGTTGACCTTGGAAAAAAAACATTGTTAAAAAACCTAGTACTAGATATGCAGAAATGTATAGAAAACCTAGGTCACCAAAAGGTCAAGTTAGTGATAATGGGATAGGTTTCTTTTCATCTAGGCCTAGAGCTATGTCTAGAAAAGCTTGTTATACTTGTGGAAGCTTTTCACATTTAGCTTATAAGTGTGTCAACGCTTCAAAGGTCAACTCTGATAGAAAGTCAACCATGGTCAAACCCAAACCTTTTGTCCAGCAAATTCCACAAGTCATTAGACCAGCCCCATTCTTTACAAAATGGTCTAATACTTATGGACAAAGGCCTTTTCAGAAGACCAATACGTGGTCTAACAGACAATGGGTTCCTGTAGCAAACCCTAGGTTCAACGCCGATAAGGGTAATTTCAGCGTTGGCAAGAAAAAATTAAACGCTGACAGGAATGTTGCTAGACCAAGTAATGCCAAATACTTGCAACCAAAGGGAAAGGGGTCTAAAGCTTCTTCTAGCTTATTTTGGAGAACTAAACAAGTTCAAAACCCTAATTCAGATGGGATTTCTATGACCTGTAACAAATTTCAGTATATTTCAAAGGTCATAAATAAACCAATTGGGATTGATTGGGTGTTTAATCCAAAAAGGGATTAACAAGGGGTTGTCATAAGGACTAAGTCTGTTCTTGTTGAACAACCAAATGAATCCGTGTCTCTCAAGCTTGGGTTCCCAAAGAAAACTAATTTGTTTTCTTCATGTGAAGGGCATTCAAAAGCAGGTTAATGATTATGGCTATTGGGATAGTGGATGCTCTAGGCACATGACGGGGAAGGAAGACTGATACTATGGTTTTCATTGGGGTTCAGATTTATCTCGGAATCCTCTCGAATTGGTCACAGCTCAAACTGGAATGATTGTTCTTGGTGACAAATAGGGGGTTTGGTTTTCTAGTCTACTAAAAAGGTAAATGAATGAAGTAAATAAAGATTTAAACCAAAAACAGTTAATGAAATAAAACTTGAATTAAGATTAAACAATTAAACGATAATGCAGTAAAATACCCTCACTGAAAACTTGTTTGATTCGGAATAATGTTGTTGATGTGGAATAACTGAAGAAATGATCTATCCGAATAATCAACAAGGATGGTTCATTCGGAATACAAGGTTTATCCGGAATAAAAGCTCCATGCGGAATAAAGGTGCTACTCGGAATAAATGGCTATTCGGAATAAAATGCCTATGCGGAATAATAGTCTATGCGGAATAAAGGGCTATGCGGAATAAAAGGTGCTATTCGGAATAAATGGTTCTACTCGGAATAAATGGCTATCCGGAATAATGGTTCTATCCGGAATAATGGTTCTATCCGGAATAATGGTTCTACTCGGAATAAATGGCTATCCGGAATAAATGGCTATGCGGAAGAAATGGCTTATGCGGAATATAGGATATTCCGAATAGACAATGTTTATCCGGAATAACTGGGGAATGAAGAACAATAAACAGAAACAAAAACAGGGGAAGACGATTTTAATCAAAATAAGCCAAATAAACAAAAAGGTTTAAACCAAACTAACCAATGATCATCTACTAACCATAAACAACATATCAAATCATTAAAAACACAAAACCCACTTACTTTTGAGGATCAAAATCAACTAAATAAGAACTTTAAAACTTTGAATCAAAGAACAAGATGAACAAGATGAAATGGAAAGATTATATTGATGGTTAAGGTTTAAACAATCAAAGGAAAAGATTAAAACTACAAGATTTGTGAAAACAAGAATCAAAATCACCAAACACCCTAATGGTGTTGGTGATACCTACAAACAAAAGAAAAGAAAAGAGGAAAACTAAAAACTGGCTAAAATGTGTGAAGGATCCCACTTTATATAGGTCTTCCATTTGGTTGGTGAGTGGGCTTTCTCCCTTTCTTCTTGTCTTCTCGTCTTTTCAGAAAAGTTGACGTTTTCGATTCTGATTCGGGATTTGTCGACGATTAAATTCAACTCGTCATTTAATTTGTTCGTTTAATAGACTTGAGTTTCTTCGACATATGTAAATCTTCCATCTTTGGTCCTTTTCTTCGATAAATCTTCAAATAGGCCCATTGACTTCAAATCTTTTGCATCTCTTGGACAATAGACATCGTTTTGAGTCTTTTTCTTCCATAAAACCGGTGCAATCCCATGTTTTCTTCAATATTCATCCGGATGACTCTGAAAACACATTAAACACAAAAACCACGCATAATTCCAAACAAATGATATTAAACACGCGTTTTGGTCTCGTTTTAGCCAAAAATAAGTGGTAAAAGGATGGGTGTTTTCACACCTATCAATTCCCCTACACTTAACCATTGCCATGCCCTCATGCAATGCTTAGTGATAAAGCAATTTTACACTTTTCTCATAATCAATCAACCTTGGCCTTATTAAAATACTACTAAACAAAAATTAAAGTACTAAGAGAAATTAAAACTTTAAAGTAAACAAAAGGATAGAAAACCATTTTCATTTGAAAATAGCTATATGGAAATAACTTGCAAAGAGATCAAGGACTTATATTAGGGCTTTGGTGCTGTGAAGATTTATCACCGTCAAGTTTCACATTCCCCAAACTAAGCTTAAAAACGAGATCATTGTTATTATAAGTTAGCAAATCAAACACTTACACACATGGCTTAATTATATGCTTAAACTCCCTTATTCCTAGGTGTATCTCTTATATTTTATTTTTGTCTTAGAATGATCATGAAGATGCATTTTTGGACTTATTTCGATAGTTTATTAAGGCTGAAAGCAAAGTAGGACGATTTGATCAATAGTTAGCTAAAGGACAAAATCTCTTAAAACTGCTTCTCGGGATATCAAAAAGTTCATATCTTGGCATAACTCGGTTCACGATTTGAGACCTTTCTCTGGCCGATATTTGGCATGTACTTCATACTTCATATCTTGAGAGACGTTCTTGAGATAATGGTCTTCTCTTCGTTAATAGAGTTTCTTCACTTGGAGACTTTTGAGGGGTACTCCAACTTTGTTGACCACGACTTCATGATTATTTCTTCAATCTCTAATTGGGATTTTGAGATACAACGATCCGCCTCCTTTTCGGACTTGGATCTATTTATCCTCATACCTTGTTAGGGTCTTTTCCGATAGACTTCTCCATGATCTTTACGGGAGTTGATTGCTTTTCGTCGTGAGTCTTGATCCTTCATATTGGTTTTGGGAATAATGCTTTTCACATCACCTTGGATCTTTAGCAATAAGATTGAATCCTCGTGCCTTGTTAGGGCCTTTTCGGACTCGCCAATCTTCGCGCCCCGCTTCATAAGTTATGCCTTGGCTATGAACTCTTATCATTACCGAGCAACTTTTAAACGATCTTGGGCTAGAAGCTAAGTAACTTTTCAAATCGTACGACCTTACTTATTGCAGATAAATTATTAGCAAGTGATGGGAGAATAGGCAAATAATTACACCAAGTGAGCTTGTGCAAGAATACCGACTTATAATTGACTCTATCATTTCTCGTTCTCCACAATATAAAATCTAAAGTAATGAGACTCGTGGATGCTTAGCCTAATAAACCAATTAAGGTCTACATGGTTAAGGATACTGGCTAGAATAAAATTGGATAAGTCTATTCGGGTTGAGTCAAAATAATCGCAACGGGCCTAATATGTCAAAGACTTCAAAACTAGCTACACCACTTATTAATATTTTTGACTTTATTGCGGGATATATACATATGAAAGCAACGATAAAAATTTAAAAATTACGACTAAATGGCCAAAGTTAATTAAACATTTGAAAAATGCTGAAAAAGATGATTCTCCGGTTAAATGAAGGCATTTTCATGGAAAAGTCCACTTAAAACTTCGATAGAAGTCCCCCTACACTTAAGATAAACATTGTCCTCAATGTTTATGCATGTGGGAAAAGTCTCCCCTACACTTATGACATTGTGCACGTTGGTTAACTCAAGTTAAGGAAGAGACGACTAACGTGATCAATTTCAAATGTGAGTATGAAGAAAGTTGAATCACGATAGTTGAGAGATAGAACCGGATTTCGGATAACACGGGAGCACGGTTCTTCAAAGGTTCCAAAATTGCATTCATCCATGTAATCACATCACCACACAAACACAAAGAACCTATAGAGGTCCCCCTACACTTAGGAGGTTAAAACGGAAAAGGACATATACTCGAGCTGCCTCCCGAGGAGCGCTGTTTTTGATAACCGAGTCACGAGCCTGACTCGACCCAAAATTAGTTCATGAGAAACATGGTGAGGGATGGAATCATCTCATGAGAGATGTCCTCACCAAAGTACAACTTCACTCGTTGGCCATTCACCTTAAAATTAGGTCCATTAGGTTGAGCGAGCTCGAGAGTACCATATGGAAAAATTTGGGCAATGGTGAATGGGCCGGATCAACGAGATTTCAGATTGCCCGAAAAGATTTTCAACCGAGAGTTAAAGAGTAAAACTTTGTCTCCAACTTGGAACTCTCGGTTCTTAATCTTAGAGTCGTGAATGAGCTTAGTCTTTTCCTTATAGATCAACGAATTTTCATAAGCCTCATTACGGAGTTCATTGAGCTCATTGAGTTGGATCTTGCGTAGGTCACCGGCTTTGTTGATATCGAAATTAGCCCACTTCAAGGCCCAGTATGCCTTGTGCTCCAACTCAATGGGGAGGTGGCATGCTTTCCCGTACACGAGACGATATGGTGTACAACCAATCGTAGTCTTGTATGCGGTACGAAAAGCCCATAAAGCATCATCAAGTTTATCAGCCCATGAGGCACGATGCTCTCCCACGGTTCTTTCAAGAATTCGCTTTAATCCTCGGTTTGAGATTTCAGCCTGGCCATTAGTTTATGGGTGGTATGCGGTGGAAAGACGATGATTTACACCATACTTAGCCATGACTCTAGCAAATTGGTCATTGCAAAAATGAGTCCCGCGATCAATAATAATGGCACAAGGCACACCGAATCTAGCGAACAGCGATTTCAAAAAGTTACAAACCACCCTTGCGTCATTAGTGGGTAAAGCTTTGGCTTCAACCCATTTAGAAACGTAGTCAACGGCTACAAGGATGTATTTGTTTCCTTTAGATGAAGGGAATGGCCCCATAAAGTCGATACCCCAAACGTCAAAGATTTCACATTCTTGTATGAAATTTTGAGGCATCTCATCTTTATGTGTGATCATGCCTTGTTTTTGGCAAGCATCACAACGTTTAACCATCTCGTGAGCATCACGATAAATGGTGGGCCAATAAAATCCCGAGTCAAATACTTTTTTTGGCGGTGTAGTTGGGACCAAAGTGACCACCGGTGGGTCCTTTGTGGCAAGCGTCAAGGATTTCTAAAGCTGCTGGTCCATCAACACATCGGAGAATAATCAAATCAGCACATTGTTTGAATAGGTACGGTTCATCCCAAAAGTAAGTCTTAATGTCTTTGAAGAACTTTTTCTTTTGCTGGGATGTTAACCCGTCAACGAGAATTCCACCCGCCAAGTAGTTTGAAATGTCCGCAAACCACGGGGTTTCATCAGAAGTCGAGTTGATAGACATTAAGGTCTCTAGGGGAAAAGATTCATTGATCTCTTTGTTCGGATGATCCCCTTGTTAAGGATCCTCAAGTCTACTGAGATGATCCGCGGCTAGGTTTTCAGCTCCTTTCTTATTGCGAAGTTCGATTTTAAATTCTTGGAGTAGCAAAGCCCAGCGAAGAAGTCTTGGTTTGGAATCTTGCTTAGTCAACAAGTACTTCAACGCGGAATGATCGGTATACACGATGGTGGTAGAAAGGACAAGATCGGGGCGGAACTTTTCAAAGGCATAGACAACAGCTAAAAGCTCTTTTTTGGTTGTCGTGTAATGCAATTGAGCCCCCGTCATTGTCTTGCTAGCGTAATGGATCGGTTGGAAGTGTTTGTTCACTATTTGGCCCAAAACCGTTCCAATAGCAAAGTCGCTAGCATCGCACATCAACTCAAAGGGAAGCTCCCAATTAGGGGTAACCAAGACCGGTGCCTTAGTTAGCTTATCCTTAAGCAAGTTGAAGGCTTTAAGACACTCTGTGGAAAAGATAAAAGGAGTATCTTTTTCCAAGAGGTGGGTCATCGGGCGAGCGATTTTAGAAAAATCTTTGATAAAGCGACGGTAGAAGCCCGCATGACCGAGGAAACTTCTCACACCCTTCACGGTTGAAGGTGGAGGCAACTTAGAAATAACATCGACTTTAGCACGGTCCACTTCAAGACCGGCTTTGGAGATCTTGTGTCCTAGCACGATGCCCTCTTTTACCATGAAATGGCATTTTTCCCAATTAAGAACAAGGTGAGTGTCTTCACACTGCTTAAGCATACGTTCTAAATTGGCAAGGCAAGCAGAGAAAGAATAACCATAAACCGAGAAATCATCCATGAATACTTCCATAGTTTCTTCAACCATGTCATGGAAGATAACCATCATACACCTTTGGAACGTCTCAGGAGCATTGCATAAACCGAAAGACATGCGTTTGTAAGCAAATGTTCCATAGGGACAAGTGAATGTGGTCTTTTCTTGGTCCTTGGGATCGATGGGAATTTGAAAATACCCAGAGAAACCGTCTAAGAAGCAGTAATAGTCATTACCCGCAAGACGCTCGAGCATTTGATCAATGAAAAGAAGAGGAAAGTGATCTTTTCTTGTGGCATCATTGAGCTTGCGATAGTCGATACAAACTCTCCACCCAGTAACGAGACGAGTGGGAATCAACTCGATGTGTTCATTGGGAACAACGGTTTCTCCGCCCTTCTTGGGCACACAATGGACGGGACTTACCCATGGGGAATCCGAAATAGGGTAAATCAAGCCGGCATCTAGAAGTTTGATAACCTCTTGTTTGATGACGTCATGAATGTGAGGATTAACCCTTCTTTGGCTCTGGATTGCGGGTTGAAAGTCATCTTCCATGAGAATCTTGTGAGTACAAAAGTTCAGATCAATTCCGCGGATATCGGAAATTTTCCAAGAAATTGCCTTCTTATGATCTTTAAGCACGGCGATGAGGCGAGATTTCTCTTCTTCTTTCAAGTCCTTAGCAATGATGACGGGCGACTTCTTCTTATCTTCAAGGAACACGTACTCGAGATGGGGCGGCATTTTCGATGGGAGGCGTATTCAAAGTCGGTGCATCGATAGCAATAGCCTTGGGAGATGGTGGAGAAATATTGTCTTCTTTAAGAAGGTTCTCAATGAGGCGAAGATCTTCATCCCAATCGGTAGGAGAATCGTCATGTTCTAAGTTCACATCTCCCATGGTGGCTTCCAAATCTTTCCAAAGGAAATCACTTTCTCCAAATAGAGATAGTGATGAATCAATAGAGGAAACGGTCTCAACATTGGGAAGAGAGGTAGGAATACTTTTACAAGCATCGTTGAAGTGTTCTTCACAAGCCTCATCAAGAACGTCAATACAATTAACACTCTCGTATGAATAAGGCTGTTTAGAAAGCTTTCCCATGTTGAAAACGATTTTATCGTCACCCACTCTCATGATAAGCTCACCGGCTTCAACATCGATGAGAGTGCGATCGGTCCTCAAGAATGGACGACCAACAATTAATGACACACGAGGGTCCATATCGTAATCGACGACGACGAAATCGGCAGGAAAAGTGAATTTGTCGACTCCTACAAAAACGTCTTCGGCTATCCCCACTGGATAAGCAACCGTACGGTTAGCTAATTCCAAAGTCATTTTGGTGGGGACTAGCTCAGGGAGAGATAATTGCTTCCAAACGCTTAAAGGCATTAAATTAATACTGGCACCTAGATCGGCTAGGGCCATGCAATTCTCTAGTCCCGGGAAGTTGCAAGGGATTAAGAAACGACCCGGATCACCAAGCTTGGTTGGTAATTTCCTTAAGAGCACTGCAGAGCAATTCTCATTAAGATGGGTATTAGCAATATCAAGAAGCTTCTCCTTGTCGCAAAGAAGATCTTTGAACATTTTCGCATACTTAGGCATGTGAGCGAGAGCCTCAGCGAAGGAGATGTTAAAATTCAATTGTTTAAATATTTTAAGAAAGTTTGAAACCTGAATAAATTTGGTCTCCAAATCCGTCCAGTATGAATACTTTGTGGCGGTTCCTTTGCAAGCCAATGCCGGGCTTGTCCCTCTAAGGAGAGAGGAAAAAGTTGTAAACGGATTACCTCTTGTGGAACACCATTGAATTTGACCGTATTCGTGAGTTGCAAGAACCGTTTGATGTGGTCATGAGGATCATCAATGGTACGCCCCAAGAATGGTTGAGCGGAGACCATCTGAATAAAGCCGGATTTGAGCTCAAAGTTGTTGGCTGCAATCGCGGGTATGACAATTGGATCATTGTTTCCTTCCACATGTGCTTGTAACAGTTCAATCATAGGGTGATTGTCCGGTAGAGGTTCATTGTTGTTGTTATTATTGTTGTTGAGAGGTGGATTGTTATTGTTGTTATTGTTTTGAGGTGGGTTATTGTTGTTGTTGTGTACACCGGCCATGTCTAAGTTTTCGAGAGGCTCGGGCTCTTGATAAGACGTTGATCGTGTACGCATGAACCTGCAAAAGAACTAACAAAGCAAAAACAAAGCAGAAATATTTTTGGTTTTTATATTTTTTATTTTTAGGATTTTTGAAATTTCTTTTTTTATTATTATTTTTTTAGGGTTTTTGAAAGTGTTTATGAAAAAGTAACGTTCACGGCGAACGGATCCCAAAATCCAAGTTCTCACAAAAAACTGGTAATCTTAACAAGAAGAGCCGGCAGCGGCGCCATTTGATACTATGGTTTTCATTGGGGTTCAGATTTATCTCGGAATCCTCTCGAATTGATCACAACTCAAAGTGGAATGATTGTTCTTGGTGACAAATAGGGGGTTTAGTTTTCTATTCTACTAAAAAGGTAAATGAATGAAGTAAATAAAGATTTAAACCAAAAACAGTTAATGAAATAAAACTTGAATTAAGATTAAACAATTAAACGATAAAGCAGTAAAATAACCTCACTGAAAACTTTCTTGATTCGGAATAATGTTGTTGATGTGGAATAACTGAAGAAATTCTCTATCCGGAATAATCAACAAGGATGGTTCATTCAGAATACAAGGTTTATCCGGAATAAAAGCTCCATGCGGAATAAAGGTGCTACTCGGAATAATTGGCTATTCGGAATAAAATTCCTATGCGGAATAATAGTCTATGCGAAATAAAGGGCTATGCGGAATAAAAGGTGCTATTCGGAATAAATGGTTCTACTCGGAATAAACGGCTATCCGGAATAATCGTTCTATCCGGAATAATGGTTCTACTCGGAATAAATGGCTATCCGGAATAAATGGATATGCGGAAGAAATGGCTTATGCGGAATATAGGATATTCTGAATAGACAATGTTTATCCGGAATAACTGGGGAATGAAGAACAGTAAACAAAAACAAAAACAGGGGAAGACGATTTTGATCAAAATAAGCCAAATAAACAAAAAGGTTTAAACCAAACTAACCAATGATCATCTACTAACCATAAACAACATATCAAATCATTAAAAACACAAAACCCACTTACTTTTGAAGATCCAAATCAACTAAATAAGAACTTTAAAACTTTGAATCAAAGAACAAGATGAAATGGAAAGATTATATTGATGATTAAGGTTTAAACAATCAAAGGAAAAGCTTAAAACTACAAGATTTGTGAAAACAAGAATCAAAATCACCAAACACCCTAATGGTGTTGGTGATACCTACGAACAAAAGAAAAGAAAAGAGGAACAACTAAAAACTGGCTAAAATGTGTGAAAAATCCCTCTTTATATAGGTCTTCCATTTGGTTGGTGAGTGGGCTTTCTCCCTTTCTTCTTGTCTTCTCGTCTTTTCAGAAAAGTTAAAGTTTTCGATTCTGATTCGGGATTTGTCGACGATTAAATTCAACTCATCATTTAATTTCTTCGTTTAATAGACTTGAGTTTCTTCGACATATGTAAATCTTCCATCTTTGGTCCTTTTCTTCGATAAATCTTCAAATAGGCCCATTGACTTCAAATCTTTTGCATCTCTTGGACAATAGACTTCGTTTTGAGTCTTTTTCTTCCATAAAACCGGTGCAATCCCATGTTTTCTTCAATATTCATTCGGTTGACTCTGAAAACACAATAAACACAAAAACCACGCATAATTCCAAACAAATGATATTAAACACGCGTTTTGGTCTCGTTTTAGCCAGAAATAAGTGGTAAAAGGATGGGTGTTTTCACACTTATCAAAGACTACTTGACAAACTTTAACCCCATTAAAGATGGTGACAAAGTGTACTTTGGAGGTGGATATGGAACTATCACTGGCAAAGGCACTCTTATCACCAACAACTTGCGTTTTGAGAACGTATTTCCGGTAAAAGAACTTGATTACAATTTTTTTAGTGTATCACAAGTGTTTCATAACAAGAATAAGGTTCTCTTCACAGATACTGAATGCTTGATATTAAGCAAAGATTTTAAAATACCTGATGAGAAATTCATTGATTATAGAACACCTAGGCATAAGGACATTTATAATGTAATCTTAATGGAATTAAGATGAATAATTTGTCATGTTTTTATGCTAAAGCTTCAGTTGATGAGAGTAATATTTGGCACAGAAGGTTAGGGCACATTAATTTTAAGAATATAAATAGACTTGTGAGACATGGTTTAGTTGATGGTTTGCCTGAAAAGGCTTTCCACAATGACCATTATTGTGTTGCATGCCTTAAAGGCAAACAACACAAGGTCTCATTTAAGTCTAAACATGTGCACTCTAGTTCTAAACCACTTCACTTGCTACATATGGACTTGTTTGGTCCAACTAATATAGAAAGCTTAAATGATAAATCCTACTGTTTTGTCATCACTGATGATTTTTCTAGATTTACTTAGACTTTCTTTTTAGCTTTGAAAAGTGAAACTGCTGATACTTTGATTAACTTTATTACTCAGTTGGAGAAGAAGACTGGGAATGAGGTTAAGATATTAAAAGTGATAATGGTGGTGAGTTTAGAAATAAGTTGTTAGATGACTTTTGTGGCAAGAAAGGGATTACTAGACAGTTTAGTGTAGCTAGAACCCCACAACAAAATGGGGTAGCTGAGAGAAAGAATAGAACACTCATAGAAGCAGCTAGCACTATCTTGGCTAATGCTCACTTTCCCATAGCATTTTGGGCTGAGGCTGTGAATACAGCTTGTTATGTTCAAAATAGGGCATTAATCAACAAGATTCACAACAAGACACCTTATGAGCTATTTTGGGGCAGGAAACCTAATATTGTTTTCTTAAACCTTTTGGATGTCATGTAGTTGTTTTGGACACTAGTGATGCCTTAGGTAAGTTTAGTGCTAAAGGTGATGAAGGCTACTTTATGGGTTATTCTGTGAAGAGTAGAGGATATATAGTTTACATTAAGAAAAAAACGTATACTTGAAAAGGTACATGTTAGGTTTTTAGAAAGTAAACCTAGTGATCCTGAGAGTGGTCCAAATTGGTTATTTGACTTGGAACCTCTATCTAGAACATTGAATTATATGCCTGTTACTAATCCAGACATTGTGAAGGTAACTTCAAATGTTGTGGAAGAACCAGTTGTTGAAATTTCAGGTATATAGGTTGATAAGGAGGTTGGATCACAAGCAGACAAATCAGCACCCATACTTGAGTATGTTACCATTCCTATATGGACAGATGCATTTGCTGCTGCTGCTGCTGGAAAAGAGAAAGGTGGTCCACAAGTATCACCAGTTGAAAACATGCATGATTCTTCAAACACTGACAGAGTAAAATCTGGCGCTGACAAGACAAATTCAGGCGTTGATGGCTCAAACGTTGACAACCCTAATTTAGGCGTTGACAACTCTTTTGATCATTTATTCTCTTCCAACAATTTTGAACAAGGTGAACCCTCAAACAGAAATGGAGATGTTTATTCAGATGATGATGGAAGAGCATTTGAAGAAGATATTGGCAACTTGGAGACTGAGATTGATGATAATACAATAATTACAGGAGGAGTACTTTCCTTTACCATGAAGAATCATCCTTATTCTCTTATTATAGGTGATGTGATGACTCTTGTGCAAAATAGAAGGGTTCATCAGAATCATGGAGGATTTATTACTAATATTCACTAGAAGGTTGATACCCCTCTTGTACAAGCATGTTTGTTTGCCTGTTTTCTGTCACAACAGGAACCCAAGAAGATTTTTGATGCTCTCAAAGAACCAAGTTGGGTGGAAGCAATGCAAGATGAGCATCACCAATTTGCTATTCAAGATGTTTGGGAGTTATTTGATTGTCCCAGACATGTCAGACCTATTGGGACAAGATGGGTTCTTAGAAACAAAAAGGATGAGAGAGAAATTGTGGTCAGAAATAAGGCACGTTTAGTTGCTCAAGGATATACACAAGAGGAAGGGATAGACTATGAGGAGGTCTTTGCACTTGTTGCAAGGATTACGGCAATAAGGATTTTTCAAGCCTATGCTTCCTGCATTGGATTTACAGTCTATCAAATAGATGTGAAGAGTGCCTTTCTTTATGGCACAAATGTAGAGGAAGTTTATGTAATGCAGCCTTCTGGTTTTGAAGATTCAGAACATCCAGACAAGGTGTATAGAGTGAAGAAAGCTATGTATGGACTTCATCAAGCCCCAAGAGCATGGTGTGGTACATTGTCTACCTATCTGGTGGAAAATGGATTCAAAAGGGGCACCATAGATTAGACCTTGTTTACAAAGAAGACTGGTAAGGATTTCTTACTTGTACAGGTCTATGTGGATGATATCATCTTTGGCTCTTCTAGTGCAAAGATGAGTGAAGACTTTTCTAAACTCATGACATACAAGTACAAGATTAGTGCAATGTGGGAGATGAACTTCTTTCTAGGGTTACAAGTTCAGCGGAAAGAAGATGTTATCTTCATCTCTCAAGTTCCTTTACCATGAAGAATCATCCTTCTTCTCTTATTATAGGTGATGTGATGACTCTTGTGCAAAATAGAAGGGTTCATCAGAATCATGGAGGATTTATTGCTAATATTCACGAGAAGGTTGATACCCCTCTTGTTCAAGCATGTTTGTTTGCCTGTTTTCTATCACAACAAGAACCCAAGAATATTTTTGATGCTCTCAAAGAACCAAGTTGGGTGGAAGCAATGCAAGATGAGCATCACCAATTTGCTATTCAAGATGTTTGGGAGTTATTTGATTGTCCCAGACATGTCAGACCTATTGGGACAAGATGGGTTCTTAGAAACAAAAAGGATGAGAGAGAAATTGTGGTCAGAAACAAGGCACGTTTAGTTGCTCAAGGATATACACAAGAGGAAGGGATAGACTATGAGGAGGTCTTTGCACCTGTTGCAAGGATTACGGCAATAAGGATTTTTCAAGCCTATGCTTCCCGCATTGGATTTACAGTCTATCAAATAGATGTGAAGAGTGCCTTTCTTTATGGCACAATTGTAGAGGAAGTTTATGTAATGCAGCCTTCTGGTTTTGAAGATTCAGAACATCCAAACAAGGTGTATAAAGTGAAGAAAGCTATATATGGACTTCATCAAGCCCCAAGAGCATGGTATGGTACATTGTCTACCTATCTGGTGGAAAATGGATTCAAAAGGGGCACCATAGATTAGACCTTGTTTACAAAGAAGACTGGTAAGGATTTCTTACTTGTACAGGTCTATGTGGATGATATCATCTTTGGCTCTTCTAGTGCAAAGATGAGTGAAGACTTTTCTAAACTCATGACAGACAAGTACAAGATTAGTGCAATGTGGGAGATGAACTTCTTTCTAGGGTTACAAGTTCAGCGGAAAGAAGATGGTATCTTCATCTCTCAAGACAAATATGTAGCAGAAATCTTGAAGAAATTTGGTTTTTCTCCACATGAGAAACGAGCTAGCACACCCATGGAGAGGGAACACCCTTGGGGAAAGGTTGGAGATGGAAAAGAGGTGGATGTCAGACATTGGTCAATGATTGGATCATTGATGTATCTCACAGCTTCAAGACCTGACATTATTTTGTTGTGTGTGCATGTGCACGCCATCAAGTGACTCCCAAAGAATGTCATTTCATGCTGTCAATAGGATTTTTAGGTATCTTAGGTGCTATCCCACCTTGGGATTATGGTATCCAAAATATTCTCCATTGGAGCTTATTGAATATTCAAACAGTGATTATGGTGGTGATAAATTTGATAGAAAATCCACAACTGGTGGAGGCCAATTTCTTGGGAGCAGATTGATATCTTGGCAATGCAAGAAAGAAACAGTGGTGTCCAATTCTACAACTGAAGCAGCGTATGTTGCTGCAGCTGCTTGTTGTGGACATGTCTTATGGATTCAGAACCAGCTGTTGGATTATGGGTATAATTTCATGCATACCAAGATTTTTGTAGACGATAACAGTACTTTATGCATTATTAAACCTTTCCATCACTCTAAAACAAAATATAGAAAGTAGACATCATTTTATAAGAGATTGTTTTGAAAAAGGTTTAATACAACCAGATAGGGTTGACACAAAGGAAAATGTGGCTGATTTATTAACTAAACCTTTTGATACTGGAAGATTTCAATACTTGGTAACAAGTATTGGAATGATCAATATTACTTAATATGTGTTTTGGGAACTTATTGTAATAGTATGTACATGATATGCATTTGTTATTGGTCTTTGTACAAAATTAGATTTTCCACTTTATTTTTCTAACGCTGACAAAGGTTATTTTAACGTTGACAAGTGTTAAATTGACATTGTCAGCAACATGTTAGTTTTGTGGTTTTTGATCTAATTATGCAGGCGTTGTTAGCATTGTACAAATGGATACAGAGTTGCTTATGGATTCTTGAGCATTATTGTAGCATGTTTCAGTTTATGGATGATGGTTGGAATATTTATATTCCTATTTTGACATAAATTTTTATTACATGTGATTGTGGTAAAATACGACTCTTGTTTAGGAAAACAAAAGAACGTATATGAGCGGTAAGTATCGAGTGATGATTTTAGGAAAAATCAACACTAATGACCCAATCACTTAAAAGAGAGAAGAGATTCGTTTCCCAAGGAGGTATTTGTGTTGTGAATTAACTTATATGTATTTGAGATTAATATTGAGAAGAATGGGGATGAGAAGATGAAAGTCGGATACGTTAAAATTAAACTACGATGAAAACGTAAAGCCGTGAAAAACTACAAAAATTAAAAATTTATTACTAAGACCAAAAACAAAATCAATAATTAAAAAGACTAAAAACAAGTCTAAAATAATATAAATAAAGACAAAAATCCAACAAAGATATTTTAAAACCTTTTATTAATTAAATATTTAATTTTAAATGCTAATTAAAGCCCTAAAATTAAATATAACTAATTCAAATGTCTAAAATATGATTTTATTGAATAATCACTTAACTTATATTATTAGAAGACTAAAAAGTAATTTTATAAAAATTAAAACCTATTAAAACTATTTTTAAAACTCTAAAAATGACTAAAAATGATTAAAACCTAATTAAACTTAAAATAATTATAAAAATAAATCTAAAAGTTATAAAAATATTCTAAAAATGAAAATAGTCCTAATTATTGCTAAAGAATCTAGGAAAAATGAAAAAGAAAGAAAAATAAAATTTTGAAAAATTAATAATAAAATAATATTAAAATATTGCTAAAAATAAAAAGTTTATAAAATTAATTCTAAAAATTTTCTAAAAATCCTAAATAATATAACTAAGAGAAAAACACTAATTAGAGCTTCTAAACCTTTTTTAATAATTTTATAAAAATCCTTAAAGTTTATAAAAAACCTTAAAATATTATAAAATTAAAAATAAATGTTTTTGAAACCAAAATTAGATGTAAACCTCAAAAATATATTTAAAAACCTAAAAATTATTTTTCCTAGAAATAAAAACTCTTTTTGGTATTTTTTAATGATTTTCTAAAATACGTCTAATAAATAAATCCTAGAAATTAATTTAATAAACGGAAAAATGTGAAACCAATTTTGAAAAATCAACAATCCTATTAACTTCCTAAGAAAAATAAGAAAAGTAAAATAAGCTTAAAGAATAAGCTAGGAAAAATGAAAAATGATACGGCTTAATTAATAAGCATTAAATGAAAAACTGGTTAAGAGAGATAACTTTGCACCCTTGGTCAGTAAAAGACCCAAGGGCGCAATGGTTATGTCTGATGTGTGTGGGAGTAGTGACGGGGGTTCGAATCTTAGCAACCCTTTTTGCCCGTTTTCTTTTTTATATTTTTTAAACTTTTGCCAACCAACTTGACAACACCCAAATGCTTAGAAACCAACTCCAATACACTTTTTAACACTTATATGACCAAGATTAAACAATGAACGTGGCCAGGTTCAAAATATGAACACAGGCAGATTGAACTTTGTGTTGCTTACTTGTTTAGCCAAGAGGACTTGGGCTAATGGCTTATTTGGTGGCTTATTATGGACAAGAGGGGGCACTCTTGTGCTCCTTTGAGCACAAGAAGTCAACAACTAGCAAAATCAAGCAAATAGCATGCACCAATAAGCAAACCAAGCACACTCTAGCACTTATGCAGTTTCTGTGATGTTTTATGCAGGTCAAGGAACTTATGGGCTTATAACTTGCTCCCTAGTTAACTACAAAGCTTCAAACTAGGCACACACTTACTTCAAATAGCACCAAATCAAATACAAACCTTAAATCATGCAATCACTCACAGATAATCAAGATTCAATCATCAAAAATTCATGAAAAATAGACAGAATAGTGATAAGCAGATTATCAACTTCACTTTTCCTTTTTTGGCCACACAAATTGCTTTAAACTTGCACCAAACTAATTTACCAGTTAACTAGCAACCTATCTCTACTTTTTTTTAAACCTTTAACACCTTTAATAAAACTCAATCCAGGATTATCACCCTGCTAACACCCGTTGCCAAACACCACTTAAGATTATGAAAACCAAACTTAACACACCAACATGCTTACAAAAACTACCAGTTCGATTCTCAAACTCTCAAACATGCATATGAACACATTAGCATACAAATCAAACACTTAAAACACACTTAAGCCTTAAATCAAACAAGATCATGTAACAAGCACTTTTTCTGAAATTTTAAAGAGAAAAAGAAGAGTTACCTTAGGACCCTTACATCCAAGGGTCCTAGTGGATGTTGAATCCACCTCCAAACCAACCCGGGTTGGTGCTGAACACAAATCAACAAGCCTTCTTTTCACAACCTGTTTAAATCAAACAAAAAAGAAGAACACAATACAAGCACTTATATTTTTCTGTTTTCTTTCTATCTTCTTAAAACCTTTACAAAAACTTTTAAAACTTAGAAAACACGTTTTCTATTATACCCTAACACCAATAACATGAAATTCTTAACACCACAAAACCTTGGACAGATTTCTTACCAAAATCTTCCAATTTTCCTCAAAACCTCAAATAACTTTAAAACTCAAAGTTACTTTACCAAATTAAAGTATGGAACTCAGAATCCCTTCACAATTAGACACAAACTTTAACAAATAAAAAAGGAATTATAATTGAATTTTTTTTCAAAAACCAAACTTTTTATTTCAATTAAAAGGAATTACAAATTATGAAGGAAAACTGGAACAAGGGCTTCACACAATCTGTGAGCTCCTTATATAGTGCTTAAAGAAGATACTAGAACCAAAATATTACAAACCCTAATGCTAGAAAATCTCTAATCTACCCTTAAAGTTTCTAGACGAATTTGGGAATTTTGAGCTGTCAAATTGATCTTGTCCATTCATTTTGCTTTGGGAGGAAGCCATACATCTTGGACGTTCATTTGGGACACGTCAAATACTTGGGGACCAAGGTGGGCTGTGATTGGAGGAAAGGGGATTTGGGGGTTTGGACCACACGTGGTGGGATGAAGGTTTTTAGGAGTGGGATTAGTTTTGGTGCGTGTGAATTAAGTGTGTGTGGGTTTAATTGAAAATTCACCCAGGTTTAATGAAGGTAATTTCTGGGCATGTAAAAAGGTGAATAGTGCTTATTTCAATCCGAAATTGGGGGTGGTAAAGTGTTAGGCGCCTTTTTGCGTTTAAATCTTTCCAAGTGTGCACTTTTGGCCCTTCTCTTTTGATATTTTTGGCTTTTAAAGTTTCAGCCCTAGAAAACGTTTTATCCTTTGTATTTAACTTTCCCAACTTTGCATTTTTTGCACAAAAGTTTTCCAAAGGGTTTCAAAGGTGTATTTTTGACATGTTTGAATAATTCAAGGGCTGATCTTGTACTCTTTTGATCTTCAAAGGTCTTCACTTTAACTTTGACTTCATGAGGGACCATAATTGGCAATTTGAATTTGTTGAAGGACTATTCTTGCCATTTCTTCAATCTTGAAGGACCTTTTTGCAATTTTGACAAACTTAAGGGACCAAACTTGTACTTATCAATATGCAAGGGTTTTAAGTGTCATTTCTTCAAAGAATAAGGATCAATCTTGTTTTGTCTTCAAGTCTTCAAGGGTATTTGATGAAAATTCCATGATTAGGGCCCGGTTCTTTGTACGGCTTCGTTTCTCGTGTTCGTTTTTCCTTGTATCTTGTGATCTTTTGTCTTTTTCACGATATCCATACCTAAAACACACAAGTAAACAAACACAAGCATATATATGGTATTTTATGACATTTTTATGCATTTTAAAGCCCGAAAAGAACGATGAGATCATGTATAAATGCCATCTCATCACTCCCCCATACTAAGCCATTGCCGTGCCCTCACGCAATGCTAGAATAAAGTATCTAAGCATCACCAAAGTTCAATTTTATTAACCTTTATTGAAAAGTAAAAGACTTGCAACATACTACGAGAATGTGTAAAGACATAATGTATGATTTTCATCACCAAAATGTGACTTTTAGGGTCAAAGAATAGAAACAAGTTAATGTCCCTTAGAGTAAATTTCGTCATCCTCGATTGTCATACATTCCATGCTAAGTGCAAAAACAAGATCATTGTTGGTACAAGTCACAATGCTAACACTACTCATACGTTCAAATTGTGTAATACTTTTTCTCCCCGCAATCCTAGTTATTATAAAAGGAAATGGGTTACTAGCATTTTTTATCTAATTGTCATGGATCACAAGTGATTCATATTGACTTATTTGAGTAGTTATTAGTCCGAAAGCAAAGTAGCACGATTTGATCAATAGTTAGCCGAAGGACAAAATCTTTTAAAACGGCTTCTCGTGTATCTCCTTAAGTTCATATCTTGGCATAACTCGTTTCACGATTTGAGACCTTTCTCGGACCGATATTTGGCATGTACTTCATACTTCAAATCTTGGGAAGACGTTCTCGAAATTATGGTCTTCTCTTCATATATTTGGAATTTCTTCACTTGACGTTTTTGAGAGATTCTTCATATAGGACCACGACTTCATCATTTTTCTTCAATCTTTACTTTGGATTTTGATATACAACGATCCGCCTCCTTTTCGGACTTGGATATATTTATCCTCATACCTTGTTAGGGTCTTTTTGGATAGACTTTCTCCATTCTTTAGGGGAGTAATTGCTTCTCGTCGTGTGTCTCGATCCTTCATATTGATTTAGGAATAATGATACTTCACATCATCTTTGGATCTTTAGCAAAAATAGAGCTCCTCATGCCTTGTTAGGGCCTTTTTGGATGATCGCCAACCTTTGCGTCCCGCTTCAATAAGTTATGCCTTGGCTATGAACTCTATTCAACCCCGAGCAACTTTTAAACGATCTTGCGCTAGAGGCTAAGTAACCTTTCAAATCGTACGACCTTACTTATTGCAATTATGATTTATTCCTAATGCATTGATCTTATGGGAAGAAAAAGCCACAATTAAAAACATATGAGTTTTTGAAAGAACACTTTCATGTTCTACGTTTAGCATGATCACTTGTCTAACTCTATCATTTCTCGTTCTTCACTATTTAAAGACCTCTAATTAAAGAGACTCGTGAATACTTAGCCATGCAAGTCAAAATTAAGCCAAATTTGGATTAGCTTTCATTAAGACTATATCAAATCAAAGTTTTGGGTTTTCAAGCCACCTATAGGATCTTGCACTTTCTTGGACTTTTTCAAATTTAGAGAATGCATTTTATAGTTCCCTTGATAAGTGACTTTCTAGAATCAATTATAGGAACTTGCGAAAAGTTCTTGTTCTTAACCCGAATGAATTAAGACTTTCGCGTTTTAAAGCTCCCTATATAAAAGTCTAGCAAAACTTGAATTGAGCGAGTTAAGGAATGTAAATGGCTCCAAATGCCCATCAAGTCAAAAATTAACTCTTATTCTACCATCGGAAAATATACATTCGTGTCTTAAAAACACTTATGAAAACTAAGAAAAATTTTAAAATTTGGCCATTTTTAGCCTTATTAGCAAAGCAAAACATTGAAAGTTGGAAAACGTGAGGGCGTAGCAAAGCAAGTACCTATTCACCCCCCCATACTAAAAGTAAACATTGTCCTCAATGTTTCGAGTCTAAAGGTGGAGCACCCCCATACTAGAGACGAAGAATCGAATGCTTAGGATCTAGCATGGAAAGGGTGATCAACAATATATCTAAAGCCGTTTATTAATTATGCTAAAAGATAATTGTTAGAACAATAAAGGATATGTCATGGAATCGTGAAAAACTTCTTCAAACGAACGATGGAGGCTCACGTAAACGAACACGAGAGTCTTCAATCGTAGACGATGATGATGATCTAGATAACACAATCACAAACAACCACGAGACAACGAGTTGGAAGGGTACAAGTCCCCTTATTAGTGAATATAAAAGATAAGCATGGGATCTCCCCCACGAGGCACCTCGTTTTTGATTACCGAGTCATGAGCTCGACTCGATCCCCTCAAAATGTGAAAATTTAGGGATTTCATGGTGTGGTCAATTTTTGATGGGGCTTACATGATAAACAAGGCCCAAAAAGCAACCGGTATAAAGGACTAAGTCCTTAGATAATGCAAAATACCGGGGTCGAAGATGGCGTTCTCGTTTCCATTGGAAAAACAAATTAAAGCCACTCCAACATGTGCCATAAACTCAAAGAGTTTGAAGAAAATAGATGAGAAGTAGAAGGGTGAGACAATTGGTAAGACAAACGTTTGAGCTACTCGAGGTAGACTCACACCAAGCAAATAGATATAGTTTCCATTTATTGCATCGGTGGAAGACCGAGATTTCCCTTTACATGAAATCCCGGGATCGAATATCTCGTCCTCGGTGGACAAGGATGAGGGAATATAAGGGGCTTACCCCATACTAGGACCACACAAAGCATCGTCAAAAGGAGTAGACGAGCTTGTAGCACTCAAATCACGTGGTGATGACGGAGTTAGATTTGTAGAAAAATCACATTTAAGATCTTTTCCTTTTTTATCTTTTAAACTCTCCTTATGAAAACCCTTGTTGATTATGTCGAAAAGATTTGGTGTTTCTAAGACGATGTTAGTCACACTAAAAATTCTCACATTTTGAAACCGTTTTGGTTTTGGTGGTGGCAAGTTCTCAAAACGTTTATCGACGAAGAAAACCTCCCCATCGGGGCCAACATATTCATCATCCGAAAGAACTTCCGTAGAAACCGGCAACTTATCAACATTTTTCAAGAATGAATGTTCGAGATGAGGCGAAGAATTTTTCGATTCAAGTATTGATGGTTTCTTCTTTGTAGGTTTTGCACTCATAACCTCCACTGGCGGAGGAAATGGTAAATTGTTTTTGGCGACATTCCCTAAAACTCTTGGTGAAAATTCTTTGCAAATGACATTGGTCGAGTCACCATGGTTTAAAGTTGCAATAGAATATACATGAGAAAGATTGGAGTTTTGTGTTGCATTGATGACAAGTTCTTCTTCATTGAAACGAAGGGTGATTTTTCGAGCATGAACATCGATAAGTGCTCTTGATGTATCCAAAAATGAACGACCCAAAATGAGAGGAACTTTTCGATCGATGGGAATGTCTACAACTATAAAGTCAACGGGATAGTAAAACTTTCCGACTTTAACGAAAACGTCCTCGGCTACTCCACATGCCATGATCGTAGAATGATCGGCCATCTCGATGGACATGTTCGAAGGAGTAAGAGCCGGAAGCGAAAGCGATTTGAAAATCTCGAGAGGCATTAAATTAATACTAGCACCAAGATCGGCCAAGGCGTAGCATTCCTCCATATCTTGTATAGCACACGGAATCAAAAATTTACCGGGATCACCGACTTTTTGTGGTATGCGGCTTAGAAAAACCGATGAACAACTAGACGATTGTTGTAACTTTTCTTTGTTGTTTAGCATACTTTTGAAGTTTGCGGCGAATCGAGGCATCATGATTAAAGCATCGGCAAAACTTATGTTAAAATGTAGATCACGAAACATTTTCATAAATAGCTCAAATTGATAATTGTTCCTTTCTTGTGCTTTCTCTTTGTTTCGTCTCGAAGGGTAAGGTAAAGGTGGTGTGGGTTGGTCATTAGGCAACGGCCTTGGAAACTCGGGTTCCACAATTGGTTTTGGTGTAACCGTAGGTGTGGTTTGAGCGGTACTTCGTGGGATTGTAATATGCTCCTTTTCGACCATCACCTCGGGTTCTTTCTCGATTTCCTTCTCCGTAGAAGTACTTGGTCGAGAGATTGGTTCCTTGAAAGTTTTACCACTTCGTGTAGCAACAACCTTCAATTCTCCCCTCGGGTTGTTAACGGTATCACTAGGAAGACCACCCGAAGAAGAGGGCTTACACATGATAGCTTCAAACATTTTACCCATTCGGTCCTCAAATTTTGATTGCCTAGC
Organism: Glebionis coronaria; assembly: GCA_025667525.1. Taxonomy (NCBI): domain Eukaryota; kingdom Viridiplantae; phylum Streptophyta; class Magnoliopsida; order Asterales; family Asteraceae; genus Glebionis; species Glebionis coronaria. Next base: position 205,791,227 of record CM046879.1, read on the forward strand.
ATCCGCTTTCAATAACTCTTGCTTAATCTCATGTTGTCCTAATTCCATCTTTTGTTGGTTTTGTTGAAGACGTTGGACATTTCCTTCCATTTTGTTTGCATGAGTTTTAAGTTCATTAGCAAGTTCATTTTTAAGCTCGTTTTTCAACTCGGACCTTAAGCTAATCATCTCACGTTGCATATTATCAAATTTAGCATCATTTGCTTTTGCATAATCCAAAAATTCTCCTTGCAAATTTTTCGTGTGAGCATTTTGAAAACCTTGTGTAGTGTTTTGAAAATCACGGTTTTGGTTTTGATTAGAGATTTGTCCATTCCCACTTTGATAATTCCCTTTGTTGTAATTGCGTGTGTTGCCTTGGTAATTACCTTGGTTGTTGTTTCGATAATTGTTAACATTTTGATTTGGGGGAGCTTGATTTTGGCGGGAACCTTGGCCGTTTTGGTTGTAAGTTCCCGTTGCTACATAAGCACTCGAAGTGTTACCATCCGCCGGTAATGCACTCGGAAAGATCATGAGCTCCTCCACAAGATAAACAACTCTTAGCAACCGCTTTAACCGAAGCGGAATTGGAAGCTTCTTGAGCCTTCCAATGGGACATTAGATTAGCAAATCTATCAAAAAACCGATTTTCCTCATTAGCTTCATCATGTAAGGCGTTAATGCTACGAGACGATTGTGACGAAGATGACGAACCCATATTGGCAACACTCGGTGTGTTACGAGGGCTATAAACCTTAGATCGATTTTCAATGATTTGTAAAGCTTCATTTGTCGTCTTGCACAAAAAATTACCACCCGCGGCGGCATTCAAATAATCTCGTTCATGATCATTAAGCCCATTATAAAAAGTATCCACTTGATGTAATTCCGAAAAATCATGGTGAGGACATTCATGTAACATCTCTTTAAATCGTTCCCATGCCATTGAAAAACTTTCATTATTACGTTGCACAAATCGTGAAATCTCATTTTTTTAAGTGTGTTGTTTTCGATGGTGGAAAAAATTTGTTCACAAACTTAGAAACGAGATCGGCCCATGTCAAAATCGAATTTGGCGGTTCTTTCTCGAGCCAAATTTTTGCGGGTCCATCCAACGAATATGGAAATAACATCATCTTAATGGCGTCATGTGGAACATCTTTGAATTTGCTAGTAGCGGTGAGACGGTTGAAATTCCTAATATGGTAATGCGGGTTGTCTTTCTCGTGACCTCGAAACTTGTTTGCTTGTAGCATCGACATTAAACCCGTCTTAATCTCGAAATTCTCCGCAAGGATGGCGGGAATAACAATGGCCTCTCCAAAACCCTCGGTGGGTGCTTGTAGCAACTCCATCATAGTACGATTAGCCATTACGACTTCTTGTTCTACAATAGGTTCAACAATTGGAGGTTCTTCAACAATCAACGATCCTTGATTTGCTTGCTTTTGAAGACGTTTACGAGCTCGTTTAGCTTGATTACGAGTGATCATAAACTACACGAAGAATGGGAGGTGAGCAAAGAAGATTCTTTTTGGTTGTTTTGTGGATTTTCAATTTTTTTGTGTTTTTGATGATATTTAATTTTTTTGGATTTTGGTGTATCTTCGTAGACAACAATCTACAAAATCTCTCCTCGAATCAAACTCTTGATTAAAGAAGCCTCAAAGGAATGAAAACGATCACGTGGAGTGAACGCCTTCGAATGACTTTAGAACTTTGGTGAAAACCAAATTGTTCACGAGGGTTTAATCACAAAGAAAACCAAGCAAATATAGTATACGTATTAATACTTTGGGCGGCAAAACCCTCGATTAGCCTTCAATGTCAAAATACTCACAAGCAAGCGGGGAAACGAGGCGGCGCGAAGCACTTAAGAGCCTTTTTCCTTAGGGTATATTTTATAATACCCGCCTTATACCCACCTTATAGTTTGTATCTTTCAAAATCGAGCTTCTCGAAAGTATTTATCTATTTTTGCCTTTTCTTTTTGTTTGAGATTCGAATACAATAATTAGGAGATCAAATCCCAATTAAGGTTGTGTTTTCACACTTTTGGAGATATTGTATTTTGATTGTGATACTTAATACAATATATTAATAATATTCACAAAGAAAAACCAAGAAAACCGATAATACGTGTTAAGGGAGTTCCACTTAACACAAATACTATTATGGATAATATCAAAAACAAAATTTTCCAAATTAAAGCACAACACACCTCCCCGGCAGCGGCGCCAAAAATGATTGGTTGTAGAAATACGACTCTTGTTTAGGAAAACAAAAGAACGTATATGAGCGGTAAGTATCGAGTGATGATTTTAGGAAAAATCAACACTAATGACCCAATCACTTAAAAGAGAGAAGAGATTCGTTTCCCAAGGAGGTATTTGTGTTGTGAATTAACTTGTATGTATTTGAGATTAATATTGAGAAGAATGGGGATGAGAAGATGAAAGTCGGATACGTTAAAATTAAACTACGATGAAAACGTAAAGCCGTGAAAAACTACAAAAATTAAAAATTTATTACTAAGACCAAAAACAAAATCAATAATTAAAAAGACTAAAAACAAGTCTAAAATAATATAAATAAAGACAAAAATCCAACAAAGATATTTTAAAACCTTTTATTAATTAAATATTTAATTTTAAATGTTAATTAAAGCCCTAAAATTAAATATAACTAATTCAAATGTCTAAAATATGATTTTATTGAATAATCACTTAACTTATATTATTAGAAGACTAAAAAGTAATTTTATAAAAATTAAAACCTATTAAAACTATTTTTAAAACTCTAAAAATGACTAAAAATGATTAAAACCTAATTAAACTTAAAATAATTATAAAAATAAATCTAAAAGTTATAAAAATATTCTAAAAATGAAAATAGTCCTAATTATTGCTAAAGAATCTAGGAAAAATGAAAAAGAAAGAAAAATAAAATTTTGAAAAATTAATAATAAAATAATATTAAAATATTGCTAAAAATAAAAAGTTTATAAAATTAATTCTAAAAATTTTCTAAAAATCCTAAATAATATAACTAAGAGAAAAACACTAATTAGAGCTTCTAAACCTTTTTTAATAATTTTATAAAAATCCTTAAAGTTTATAAAAAACCTTAAAATATTATAAAATTAAAAATAAATGTTTTTGAAACCAAAATTAGATGTAAACCTCAAAAATATATTTAAAAACCTAAAAATTATTTTTCCTAGAAATAAAAACTCTTTTTGGTATTTTTTAATGATTTTCTAAAATACGTCTAATAAATAAATCCTAGAAATTAATTTAATAAACGGAAAAATGTGAAACCAATTTTGAAAAATCAACAATCCTATTAACTTCCTAAGAAAAATAAGAAAAGTAAAATAAGCTTAAAGAATAAGCTAGGAAAAATGAAAAATGATACGGCTTAATTAATAAGCATTAAATGAAAAACTGGTTAAGAGAGATAACTTTGCACCCTTGGTCAGTAAAAGACCCAAGGGCGCAATGGTTATGTCTGATGTGTGTGGGAGTAGTGACGGGGGTTCGAATCTTAGCAACCCTTTTTGCCCGTTTTCTTTTTTATATTTTTTAAACTTTTGCCAACCAACTTGACAACACCCAAATGCTTAGAAACCAACTCCAATACACTTTTTAACACTTATATGACCAAGATTAAACAATGAACGTGGCCAGGTTCAAAATATGAACACAGGCAGATTGAACTTTGTGTTGCTTACTTGTTTAGCCAAGAGGACTTGGGCTAATGGCTTATTTGGTGGCTTATTATGGACAAGAGGGGGCACTCTTGTGCTCCTTTGAGCACAAGAAGTCAACAACTAGCAAAATCAAGCAAATAGCATGCACCAATAAGCAAACCAAGCACACTCTAGCACTTATGCAGTTTCTGTGATGTTTTATGCAGGTCAAGGAACTTATGGGCTTATAACTTGCTCCCTAGTTAACTACAAAGCTTCAAACTAGGCACACACTTACTTCAAATAGCACCAAATCAAATACAAACCTTAAATCATGCAATCACTCACAGATAATCAAGATTCAATCATCAAAAATTCATGAAAAATAGACAGAATAGTGATAAGCAGATTATCAACTTCACTTTTCCTTTTTTGGCCACACAAATTGCTTTAAACTTGCACCAAACTAATTTACCAGTTAACTAGCAACCTATCTCTACTTTTTTTTAAACCTTTAACACCTTTAATAAAACTCAATCCAGGATTATCACCCTGCTAACACCCGTTGCCAAACACCACTTAAGATTATGAAAACCAAACTTAACACACCAACATGCTTACAAAAACTACCAGTTCGATTCTCAAACTCTCAAACATGCATATGAACACATTAGCATACAAATCAAACACTTAAAACACACTTAAGCCTTAAATCAAACAAGATCATGTAACAAGCACTTTTTCTGAAATTTTAAAGAGAAAAAGAAGAGTTACCTTAGGACCCTTACATCCAAGGGTCCTAGTGGATGTTGAATCCACCTCCAAACCAACCCGGGTTGGTGCTGAACACAAATCAACAAGCCTTCTTTTCACAACCTGTTTAAATCAAACAAAAAAGAAGAACACAATACAAGCACTTATATTTTTCTGTTTTCTTTCTATCTTCTTAAAACCTTTACAAAAACTTTTAAAACTTAGAAAACACGTTTTCTATTATACCCTAACACCAATAACATGAAATTCTTAACACCACAAAACCTTGGACAGATTTCTTACCAAAATCTTCCAATTTTCCTCAAAACCTCAAATAACTTTAAAACTCAAAGTTACTTTACCAAATTAAAGTATGGAACTCAGAATCCCTTCACAATTAGACACAAACTTTAACAAATAAAAAAGGAATTATAATTGAATTTTTTTTTCAAAAACCAAACTTTTTATTTCAATTAAAAGGAATTACAAATTATGAAGGAAAACTGGAACAAGGGCTTCACACAATCTGTGAGCTCCTTATATAGTGCTTAAAGAAGATACTAGAACCAAAATATTACAAACCCTAATGCTAGAAAATCTCTAATCTACCCTTAAAGTTTCTAGACGAATTTGGGAATTTTGAGCTGTCAAATTGATCTTGTCCATTCATTTTGCTTTGGGAGGAAGCCATACATCTTGGACGTTCATTTGGGACACGTCAAATACTTGGGGACCAAGGTGGGCTGTGATTGGAGGAAAGGGGATTTGGGGGTTTGGACCACACGTGGTGGGATGAAGGTTTTTAGGAGTGGGATTAGTTTTGGTGCGTGTGAATTAAGTGTGTGTGGGTTTAATTGAAAATTCACCCAGGTTTAATGAAGGTAATTTCTGGGCATGTAAAAAGGTGAATAGTGCTTATTTCAATCCGAAATTGGGGGTGGTAAAGTGTTAGGCGCCTTTTTGCGTTTAAATCTTTCCAAGTGTGCACTTTTGGCCCTTCTCTTTTGATATTTTTGGCTTTTAAAGTTTCAGCCCTAGAAAACGTTTTATCCTTTGTATTTAACTTTCCCAACTTTGCATTTTTTGCACAAAAGTTTTCCAAAGGGTTTCAAAGGTGTATTTTTGACATGTTTGAATAATTCAAGGGCTGATCTTGTACTCTTTTGATCTTCAAAGGTCTTCACTTTAACTTTGACTTCATGAGGGACCATAATTGGCAATTTGAATTTGTTGAAGGACTATTCTTGCCATTTCTTCAATCTTGAAGGACCTTTTTGCAATTTTGACAAACTTAAGGGACCAAACTTGTACTTATCAATATGCAAGGGTTTTAAGTGTCATTTCTTCAAAGAATAAGGATCAATCTTGTTTTGTCTTCAAGTCTTCAAGGGTATTTGATGAAAATTCCATGATTAGGGCCCGGTTCTTTGTACGGCTTCGTTTCTCGTGTTCGTTTTTCCTTGTATCTTGTGATCTTTTGTCTTTTTCACGATATCCATACCTAAAACACACAAGTAAACAAACACAAGCATATATATGGTATTTTATGACATTTTTATGCATTTTAAAGCCCGAAAAGAACGATGAGATCATGTATAAATGCCATCTCATCAACATGCCTTTTATTTGGAAACTTATGTATAATAGTTTAAGGGGAGGTTTTAGGAAACCTTTAGGACTTTTTGGGTATTCATATAATACTCTTATCACAGTTCTAGATTGTGTCCACTTGTGAGTATGAATTAGTTTACTAACTCATGAGGCACTGTAGCATGCAAAGTTGATATACTATGCACGCTACCAAGACTTTTTGGCCTAGAGTTGGATGTGGTCTCTTGGGAGACTTAGGTATGATTTTTATTGGGCTTACCTGGGAAGTTACAAAGGATTTTATGGGATAACTTCATTATTAAGAACTTTGGTTAGCAATGTACACTTGAGACAATTATGTCTATCTTGCTTAAGCAAGTGTGCATGATTGGACAGTGCTTGCCACCCTATAGTAACTTTCAGTCTATAGGTTATCTTCACTAGGATAAATCACTTTGTTAAGGTCCTTTTTCATTTTTATTATTTTTATTTTTGGACGTTGACAGATTTATTTCCAAACGTTGTTAGGACCAATTTTGACGTTGACATGGCTTTTTCCAACGTTGACAAGAATATAGACGTTGGGCGTTGATAGGTTATTTTTGCCCGTTGACACTCATTGGGTCCTACGCAGTTGTTATTTTTGACGAAAATTGGGGCCGTAATTTTGGGAGTTGGTAACTTTTTATTAATTCACAAGATAAGTTAGTTTCTTTTCAAGATTTTCATCATTATATTTTGAAAATAACTGCCTAATTTTTTACCAATCACATGTGCCTACCTCTTATATATTTGGCTCATTATTTTGAAACAGGGTAACTGCTTATTCTTGTATAACTAAATTTTCACACATATTCATCTTTCATAACATATTTCACAGCTTTCTACATCAATGGCGCCTAAGTTTAAACCGAGTGATTTGGTATTGGGATTCAGAAGTCAGCATAACATGGTTTCCTATTTGGAGGCTGATGATGCTCTGTTTCCTCAATATACTCAGATGGTGGCGTATTTGAATGCATCCACATTAGGGTATGCATTTTCTCATCCTCCTCTTATCCCTGTCACTCATATTAAACAGTTTTGGAACACTGTTACTTCCTCAACGCTTAATAATGTGACTACATTAACTGCTATAGTCCATGGGCGTCCATGGGTGGTTACTAAAGCCTTGGTTCGCCAGGCTTTGCATCTTAATGATGTAGATGGTATAACCACTCTACCCATTGGTGAGATAGAACAAGGACTTCAAGCTTTGGGTTATCCTTTCCCTGAAGAGGGTACTTTAAATAAATATTCAATACAGGAATTTCCCCCAGCTTGGAAGTACTTAATACATGTCATCCTTCAATGTTTAAGTCCCAAATGTACTGCACATAATGAAATTAACAGATCAATTGGTTGTGCCATTGTGTGTATTGCTACATGCCAAAAATATAATTTTTCTAAAATGATTTTTGATGGCATGTGTAAAAACAAGGGTAGCAAGATGACTCTGGCTTACCCAAGATTTTTACAAATGGTTTTTGATGAACAAAGGTATTTCACCAAGGATCATGATGATTTTTATAAGATCCCTGTGTAAAAGAAAGCAATTTTAGGAAAGATGAATTCACCCCCACATAGAGACTTACCCCTTACCCAAGCCATGCTTGCTATTATTGCAGCAGCACAACCTCAACCTGACCCACAACAACAACATGACCCATTACCTGAACCATCACCGTCACCTCAACATATGGAACTTGACCAAGATCCCTTCAACGCTAACACGTTAAATGTTGGCGTTGACACTTCATATCAAAACGTTGACACCCTTCTACAACAAACCCAAACACCCCTTAACCTTCAAACTACAACCCAATCCACATCATCCTCTTCACCCCTAGACATTAGGATGGAAAAACGCCAAAGGACTACTAGAGTGTTCTCCTCTAGTGGTCCTAGCCATGTTGTAGAGAGAACCACCACCACATGTGTGGTTGGTGACATGGGTGAGGCTAGGACTATTGGTACTAGCTTAGATGCAGGCCAAGCCAGTCCTAACATCATTAAGACCTCATCCATGCCCCATGACTCTACTTTAGGAGGTCAAATTCCCATTTTAGAGGAGGGCATATTGGAATCCTATACACTGTTGGAATTGACGGCTGTCTGCATTAGCTTGTAAAAGAAAAATGCAGACCTTGTACATACTGTCTCTACACAAGGCCTTGAACTCAAGCAATTGAGGGAGAGGATTGTTGTTTTGGAAGCTGATGAGACTAGGAGAAGGCGGACAAGAGTATTTGCATTAGGGGAGGATTCTTACAAAGGTGAGGAAACTACTACTGAGCCAATTAATTTAAGTGACAAAGGCTCACATGAAGGAGAATATTTGGGTATTGCTGAAGCTTTAACAGATTTGAAGAGGCAACCAGGTTTTGATGCTTCATTGGTTACTCCTACAAATTTTAATTTATCTTTTACTAAGATGATGGAGCAGTTCACAAGAAGCGATGACAAGAGTAAAGTGAGCGTTGACAAGCAGATTTTTGACGCTTATAAGCCAAGCGCTGACAAGAGTAAGATAGGCGTTGACACACAGGTTTTGGACGTTGATAGACCTGCAGGTATGGTTGATATATTCCAGTCATCAGCTATCATCAAGGAAGTGTCTACACAGGTACCATCATCATCTTTACCCATCATTAACATTTCAGATAAAGGTAAAGGGATTATGGTAGAAACAATAGTTCCCAAGGATGCAGCTCAAGTAAATTTGATTACATGTTGGCTGCACAACTTGAGAAAGAAGATAGGATGAAGGAGACTGCTGTTGAGAGTATAGAAAACAGTGGTGATGAGAGCACAGATTCAAGTGTCATGATTATTAAAGAACCAGAAAGACTTTAATATGGTGATGAGTTGGCAAGGGAAAAGCTTCCACAGTTGAAGAATCAGGTAGATTATGAGATGTCTGAAGTTGCTCAGATGTACTTTGCATGGGAGAAAAAAGTAATGGAAAATCCAAGCATGACTTTATCAGATCAAATTTGGGGTTTGGAAATTCTAATTAGAGTTTAAAGAGATTGCAAGGTGATTCTGAAGTATAAAGCTAGCAAAGTTCTTGAACAGACCAAGACAGAAAGAAGGGAGCTCTATTACATGTTGCTTAGATGTCATCAAACAGGTTGGACTTTTAAAAGGTTGCATGGATTGTCTTTTGATGAATTGGAATATAAGGCTTATCCTATATGGGCAAATGTGTATGAGTAGAATACTATTAGGCTTCTTTCAGATGAAAGAAAAGAAGAACTTGCAGAAGAGATGGAGATCCAAAGGGCTTTGATTACTCTAAGGACATTGAAGAAGGGAGTTCCACTTGAGTTTCCACCAAATTTGGATAGAGTGAATCCCAGTGAAGCTGTTATTAGAAAGAGTCTTAAACTCTCACCCATGGAAGCTTCACACATGGTAGAAGTATTACCTCATGATTCCAGAAACCCTATAGTTAGCTATGAAGAAGATGCAAGTGGGTTTTGGATTGTTGGAAGATATGGGAAAGAGGTACATACTTTTACTACTTTGATGTATTTGTTTGCAAGCCTGGATAGGGAAGACTTGGCAGACCTTTGGAGGTTGATGCAGGCCAAGTATGAGACTGAAGCACCTACTTTAGTCAATGGAATAAAGCTTTGGTCAACATTCAAGAGAATGTGTGCACCAGATGAAGAAGATCCATTTTGGAAGGATCTTGAGGATGATATCAGTGGACTTCAATGGCGTTTATATTCAGTAGCTGGTGTGTATAATTTGAGTTCTACAAAGTTTTCTGGGTATCTTCTTGTGGATGCTGAGTATCCTATGTCCAAAGAAGTTTTGAAGAAAATGATGACTACACAGTTGGAGATGGATTACTCAAGTTACATGGCCAAAGATTTGATTAGGTTTATTTATTTCCAATTTGATATGATTTGTAAGATTCCTCCTAGTAATTAGTTTTTATTCAGAAACTTGATTACTAGAGTAGATATCAAGTTTAGGGGAGGATTGTTGGGAATAAAATATAGCCAAGACACATGGACGCTGACAAGAGAAATTTGGACGTTGATAAGAAGAAATCAAGCGTTGACAGGACAAGCGTTGACAGGAAGAAGTCAAGCGTTGATATGAAGAAGTCAAGCATTGATAGAAGACTTAGTATACACGTTTTATGTTTCTAGTATGTTTCTAGTAAAGATATGATCGACAATGTATTTCTTATATTTATCTTTACCAAGAATAGCTGATACGTAGACTCTTGTACAAGGTTCCATAATCTATAAAAGGAGGCCTTTAGGTTTTGTTTCAATATAAGTTTTCATAAGTTTTACACTTTCATTGTATCCAAGTTCGATTAATCAATCAAAGTGAAAGTTTGGTTTAACTTGTTTGAGTGTTCTTGTTTAAGTATTAATTCTGCATAATACTTCAATTATTACATATACAACAAAGTTTCTCTACGTTTTTAACTTGATTTAATATCGTTTACACAAGCTAAATCGATCTAAGTTTGGGATCAACAAGATTATCATGGTTAAGAAAAACCCAAAACGTGTTCTTCATGTGAATAGTAGGGGTTTTGATCTGATTAAGGTTTTAAAAACATGTTATGGAGCGAGTTTAATTCTAATTAAATAATTAGTATAAACTGGTGTGAGTGGGATAGTGAGGTGGCAGGATGGTGAGTTGTGATTGGTTGTGTGGATTGAGTGGGGCAAGTGGCACAACATGGTTGGTCTAGGTTACTTTGGCTGTCTTACAAGTTAAATCCCTCCCTTTCTTTCTTGTTGTCATTTGAAGTTTAACATCCCTAACAAACAAATTCCTTTTTTATTGAAGTTTTGGTTTTCACACTTTGGCCACAATAACTTTCCAAAGGTTTGAATAAGGACTTGTTTTGTAATATCTTGATATTTGAAGGGCTGTTTTTGGCATGTATTCATTCTTCAAGGTCTTCACTTGTATTATTGTCTTCATGGAGGACTAAAAGTGACAAGTCTTTAAATTTAAGGGACCATTCTTGCCAATTCTTCAAAGTTGAGGGTCCTTCTTGTAAATTTGACAAACTTTAGGGACCAAACTTTTAATTATGAATAAAAAAGGGTATAATGTGTCAATTATTCAATAACGAAGGACCCTTCTTGTACAATCTTCAATTCTTCAAGGACTTTTCTTGGAAAATCAACTCTAGGGTCCGGTTCATATGCGGCTTCGTTTCCCGTGTTCGTTTTTGCTTGTTTCTTGTGATCTTTTGTCATTTTCTCAATATTCGTACCTAAAATACACATTGAACAAACACAAGCATATATTTGGCACTTTTTAATATATTTTAACCATTTTAAGTCTGTTTTGGATGATAAGACTATGTATAAAACCAGTCTCATCACTCCACCATACTAAGCCTGTTGGGTCAAAAAGTTGATGTGGCAGAAACTCAAAAACGAAGAAAACATGAAGATTTTGTCTAAGCGTTGTCAAGAGCAATCTAAGCGTTGACAAGAGCAAATCCAAGGTTGACAAATCAAGCATTGTCATGTACAATCCAAGCATTGTCATGTACAATGTAAGCATTGTTAGAAACGTAGACAAGAAGCCTTTAGAAGCTTCTATTTGGATATATATGCAGGATATATTCTGTATATGTTTATCTAAATAGAAGATTTACTTGTTTATTCATTATTATCTCTTGTAAACCCAAATGCTTACACTATAAAAGGAACCAAGGGTATTAGGTTTATTCATAACTTTCATATACAATGTAAACCTAAAGCGTGTGTCGACTAGACGTGGGATTCAATACATACACGTCTAGTGATTGTTGATTATTAATATAATTAGCAATCCTTTTATTTTAATTCATGTTCTTTGTGCCTAAACACCTTGTTAATGTGTCGTGTTCTAATTCCACTTTGATTGTGTAATCATATAAACATGATACATTCCTAGTAGCTTAAATGATCCGGAAACCAAGGTTTCCACAATTGGTATTAGAGCCTCGTGGATCGTGATGCTAGGACCAACAAGGTGTTCGTGTTTTGAGAAGAAAATAAAAATCCGTATAGGTTTTTCTGGACGTTTTTGTGTGCGCAGCAGTATTCAGAAGGCCATAACTTTTTATTGAACCGTTAGATCGCCACGAAATATTTTGTGTGTGTTCTACACACATATATCTAGGTATCCACTGGAGGGATTGTTGAGATCTATCCCCAAGAAAAAGTTATTAAGCGTCAAAGTCAGCAGGGGTCATATGCTGTTTTCTGTGAACAGTAATAGTAAAAACGCGATTTCTCCTTCGTTAACCGTTGGATCGTCGTGAAATTCGATCTGTAGGTTCTTGACACTTGTGTCTAGGGTCTCACTGAAGGGATCTTCGATCTGAGCTCTCATGAAGAAGATATTCGATGTCAAAGTTCACTGCAGTTTATGGTTTTCACATAAAATCATGATTTAGGGTTTATAAAACCCTAGATCAATTTGCTGCTGATGGATGTTATTTAGACGCTGATAGATGTTGGTGTGACGCTGATAGATGTTGATGTGACGCTGACAAGGCATGGATGAGACGCTGATGGCCAGGCGCTGACAGGTACAAAGTTGGCGCTGACAGGAATAAGTTAAGCGCTGTTGGGAAGCGCTGACACTTGTTGTCCGATATATGAGAATCCAAACGCTGATAAGTATTGTCTGATATCGAACAATACACGTGGAAAGATGTTGGATAAAAGAGGATATTGGATGACAATGGGATTACTGTTGTTGAGAAAATTGGTACGTTTTTAGCACACAAAAAAGAGGAGTTCACACACGAAGGTACATGGAATCTCCGTTTTATTTAGAATATCATGTTGATATTTATGGCTCGGATATTTTTAAAGGGATTAATGATCTTAATGCGAGTTAGCAACTATTCGTGGGAATTTGATGGATATTTTAAACTATGTAATCGGGATAGCCTTGCGAGAGAGTTATTCAATTAGTAGCTTTTACATATGGTATGAAGATGTTGTTTCATTCAAATTCATCATGAAGAGGTGTTGGCTTAAGGGGAAGAATTCTTATGGTAAGTTTGATGATTGAAGAAGATTTTCGCGAGTTTATGTTCTATCATATCTTAAAGTCATGCACTTCTAGCCACTGACTTTTAAGGTAACTCGTTTGTGCCTACATTGTTACTGATGAAGTGATACAAGATCTAGGAATATGTGATTTTTCTTATAGTTCTCTATGCAGATATTTTTTATCACTTGAAGGACTTACATTATCATGCTTAGTGTCTCACAAAGGATGAGGATTTTTGTATCAGCAACACACTTCATCACATTTTACAAGATATGGAACATAGGTTTGGGTTATTCTACTTCTACATCAAGAATATTATGTTTATTTTTCTTCAAGATCATTACATATAGCTACATTTGGAGAATCTTCAAGATTGCATACATTGTTTACTTCCCTGTTGATGTGACAAAAAGGGTAAGATACACATGCTACACTTGAGGGGAAGCAATTTGAAGATCATGTACAACTTACAAGAGATACACAAAGAGTTTTGCCAACATCAACTAGGTGAAGATTGTTGGGTCAAAAAGTTGATGTGGCAGAAACTCAAAAACAAAGAAAACATGAAGATTTTGTCTAAGCGTTATCAAGAGCAGTCTAAGCGTTGACAAGAGCAAATCCAAGGTTGACAAAGCAAACATTGTCATGTACAATCCAACTTACCATAAGCCTTTAGAAGCTTCTATTTGGATATATATGCAGGATATATTCTGTATATGTTTATCTAAATAGAAGATTTACTTGTTTATTCATTATTATCTCTTGTAAACCCTAATCCTTCCACTATAAAAGGAACCAAGGGTATTAGGTTTATTCATAACTTTCATATACAATGTAAACCTAAAGCGTGTGTCGACTAGACGTGGGATTCAATGCATACACCTCTAGTGATTGTTGATTATTAATATAATTAGCAATCCTTTTGTTTTAATTCATGTTCTTTGTGCCTAAACACCTTGTTAATGTGTCGTGTTCTAATTCAGTTTTGATTGTCTAATCATATAAACATGATACATTCCTAGTAGCTTAAATGATCCGGAAACCAAGATTTCCACAAAGCCATTGTCGTGCCCTCACGCAATGCTAGAATAAAGTATCATACCACCTCCAAAATTCATTTTTATGGACTTTTATTGAATCATAAACTTGTTACACTACTACTACTTGTGTTTTAGACATAATGTATGATTTTCATCGCAATATGGGATGCTTAGGTTCATAGAAAAAGAACACGTGAATGCTTCATTAGAAATAATTTCGTCGTCCTCGATTTTCACCCAATTCCATGCCAAGCGTGTAACGAGAACATTGTCATTATAAGTTAGTAATGCTAACACTACTCATATGCCCTAATCACGTACTTAGAATCCCTTAATCCTAAGTGGTATCTCTTATATTTTATTTTTGTCTTGAATGTTCACGAGGATACATTTTTTACTTATGTGATGATAGAGATTAAGGTCAAAAAATAGAGTCATAACAGTGTGACCAAGACCATCTAATTAATAACCTCCCCAAATAGACAAGGATGTCAAAAAATTAAGTTAACAAGAAGGATCGATAAACATGGTTTTATAATGGTTTTGAACATGAGACTTATTACCAAGACTTTTATACGCCCCCTAACGGATGGGCCTTATTAACATAGGTTTACCTCCATCTTTTATTCAACTCCGCCATGAAGCTTTTATTATGACTTCGGTCTTGCCTTGCCTTTTATTTAACCTCGCCATGAGGTGTTTATTATGGCCAAAGACATATATCCTCACGCAAAAGCGAATTTTGGATCTTTAAAGCTTCAAAGATTAAGGCTTAATCACTTTCAATTTTGCATAGTTTTTTGGCCTTGTGAGCTTCGAATTTTTGCTTGATTTAGGTGAGAACTTGAAATCTTATTATTGGGTGAAACTTTTGATTATTCGGGTTGCCAATACTTCAAAACCGTGACGCTGGCGATACCTAAATGTTTTCCCAATTTAATTACATGGAAGGTACTAAAAAAGACTACAAACCAACAATCAAGACTAAATTGCTAAGCCAATACTTATTAGCAAAATATATGAACAAGCGAAGGGAGAATAAACAAACAATTAGAACACATGAGTTTTTTAAAGAATACGAGTACTCTACGTTTAGCATAGTAACTTATAATTAACTCTATCATTTCTCGTCCTTATTTAAAAGACTTAGCCTAATATAAAGTTAAGGAATGGATGCTAAGTGCTCAACACGCACGGTCGAGTAAAAAATGACTCTTATTCTAGCCATCGGAAAATCTACATTCGTGTCACCAAACACTTATAAAACATGAGAAAAATTTAAAATTTTGGCCATTTTTAGCCTTATTTGCAACAAAACGATAAATAAAATGATAAACTTTAGAAAGCGTGAAGGTTTACAAGGTAAGTATCTATTCACCCCCCATACTAAAGTTAAACATTGTCCTCAATGTTTTGAGTCTAAGGGTAGGATACCTCCATACTAGAGACGTAGTCGAATGCTTAATCTAGCATGGAAAGGGTGGTACCATTAAATCAATAGCCGTTTTTGAAGTGTGATAATAAGACCTAAGGTTAGAACATTCAAGGATATATCATATGTGTCACACCCCCAAATTTACATAATTCAATACAGCGGAAGAGTCGTTGGTGTTACGGGATAGCACATTACTCACATCATAGACAACGGTTAAAAATCACGTTGTTTAATAATAAAATATTTTCCATTCATAAATATCAAATTTACATAGGTCCCAAGTCATATTATTTCATACAAATTTTATAAAGCATTTGAATGGAAATTTTATTTAAGTGCGAGCCATAAATTCTTGTCTTCTTCCCATGAATTACCTTCAAGTACCTGACATAAAACATGTTAAATGAAAAGGTCAGCGAAAACGCCGAGTGAATTCATAGAGTTTAATGAAATCCATTAATATATCATTGGTATAAAATTATTGCTGCAAATCATTTTTTTGTACAAATCTTTATAGTAGGCCATAAAATAGGCCAAAAACATTTCATACAAGTCTGAGTTGTAAATCATACAATAGGCTATTTCCTTCAAAACCATTATACTAACCAATGTCATAAACACATCATACGATACGTTTTATAACGTTGTATAGAGTTAAATAAAAACCGTTATATGAATATGGTTATGAAAAACCAAAACACGAACATAATATCAACAATAAGACCCCGTATTGCTAGTCAGGCAATATATTGTAATTCATTACGTATAGCAGTATTTTCGTTATTTGGATTATTATAAGCCACATGACATTGCTACCATACTATAACAAACAACGGGTAGCTAACCCGAAACTCATTTGCCCAACTAAATTAGTGTGTCGTCACAAAAATCACGCTATGGAAATCTTCTCATACATAAATTCGCTTACTAATCAATGTGGCACGACGGGGATCAACCATTAAGGCGCGAACTGGGGTGATCGTCCCCAAATAGTACTATTATATGCATAAGCGTTTACCATATCCCGGTAGTTCACAATTCAAGCTAATGGGAATTTTAGTGACATAACCTAACTTTAATAATCCAGTTCATTTCATTTATCGGGTCATATAATCATTCATCGGGTCATACAATCATTCGGGTCCAAATCAATAAGCAAACAATCGGGAAAACTGGTGTCCTATTTTATTAAAACTAACATGTTATTTCTCTCTCCGGTTTATAAAACATTTCATAAAACATTTAAAAGAGTGTGAGGATATGAACTCACGTTGATTGGGAAAGGCGGTTATCGGCGATTTGGATGTACGGTACGTGCTTCAATCACGAAAACCTAGACAAATAATACTCGTCTTAGACTCTTGTCCAATGACTTTATAAAAACAATAACTATGTATATATATGATGATTTTATAAATATGATGATGATCAAGTGGGATTGTACATCTTTATTTACTTATTACAATGTCATGTGTTGTTAAATTTTCAAACTAGTTTCACTAGTTTAACCTCTTTACTTGTCAAGGCCCAATAAGCCCATTATAGGCCCATTACCTAATATTAGTCCATCGCATACTTTTAACATAATTCCTTTGCTTACATGTTGGGCCCAAGTGGGTTAAGCTCAATAAGCAAGTTTATTAGTGTTTAGCCAAATTAGTTGGATTAATAGTCCAATAAGGCTAATTTGGCCCGTTAATGTCCGTATGTTATAAAGCTCGGGTTTTATCGGTTTTTACTTGTAACTAGATGAGTACCCGCGCATAGCAGCGGGTTTCTAGTTTCGACAAAATTTCACCGACGAATAATTGTTTTTGGCAAACTCTCTTTATGGCGTTAGAAATCCTTTTTAATACGTACTGTTTTATGATAGCATAGTTACGTTGGATTCCAATAATGTCAATATGTGTGCAATTATTTAGCCGGATAGTATATTACGATTGCACTAATAAGAATTTGTAATTATAATTCGAGTATCCGCGTCTAGCAGCCCGGTGTGTACCTCATAATAATGTTCGGTTGCATCATTCTCTCCTTTTGCCAACAAACTTTTTTCTCATCATTTAGGATACTCGGTACAAAATTCAACGTCCATTTAGTTTATGTTTCTTTTTAGTGTAAGTCAAATCTCCCTTTTCAAGTGTGATATATAAAATTAATTCTACACTTGTAAGATTAGGATTTAAACACAATGTTATGTGGTAGAGATGCACGATTTTCATAATATACTCTTTCAAATCATTCCTATATTTGTATAGTATAAGTTTCAATTTCTTTTCATTTAAAATGTATATTCTTTTCTTTCTATTCATTTTTTGATTCTAATAGAAGCTAGCAAATATTTTTTTAAAGCAACAATATAGTTTAACAATATAGTTTTATAAGTTGCAACAATTAAGTTAGCAATCACATATTCACGTCTTTCATTTTGATGATACAATTCAATATTTTCCTTTAATAAAATTTAAACCATGTCTATTATAAAACTCAATTGTACACCCTGTCTTTCATGGATGGCTAGATATTTAAATATATTACATTATTACCAATATCATTAACCAAGTAGTTTTAACATTTATACACACAATTTACTTACCAAAATTAACTCAATGACTACTAACAGTAATTTTAACAGTTATACACATCAAATATATTTTCAACTTACTTCACTCAATGGCTAATGGTAAATTAACAATTAGTATTCCATGGTTGCTACTAACTAAGTTTTTAGCTTATCAAATACTCCATACTTGTATATATCTGAAACCGAATACAACCATCTTTAGACTAAGCCACTACATCATGAATGACAATATCTTTTCTAGCACAATTTCTTATTGCAGAATCAAGTATTACAAAAGTGCACATGTGATATTCTTTAACACAATAACACTGAATAGCAAGAAACAACTCTATAAACAAACGTAATACTTTTTAAAGTTGTGCATTTGTTTTATATAGTTTCATGTACACGGGGTACACGGGCTTCTTAGTTACTCGACATCCATTACATAGCATGTAAAGTATAAACGTAGTTTGTACAATTTATAGAATCAAAGATCCCCCTCAAATGTGAATGAGTACATTACTACATGTAATCATAAACTACTTGTAATCATAAACGATGGGTCAAAATTATTGCATACCAGCATGTCCTGCACCAATAACACAAAAGAGAGAACAAACATAAGTTATTCTATGCTGATCTTTAGTAATTAATTAGAATTGACAGAAGCAATGATTCCACATATCTTTACCCTTGTGATGATGTTCACAGAACCAACTCGACTGAGTGTTTTGAAATATAGAGATTTGGGAAATTGTCTCTTGGCCAAAAATATGATCTAGAGTAAGTTTTTATTTTAATCAAGATCATCCGGCCCTAAATTTTATCAAGCTTCTAACTTACACCCAACAATAGTTTCAAAATACACATATTCAACATACAAAGTCGTAACATAATAAACTCATCCCTAAACATTTTAAGCATTTAGCTAGTAAAGCTACTTCTATTTTGTTTGATAATTAATACAGTAAGCATATTTTAGTATTTCATGGTTGCTACTACCGTATGTTCCAAGGCCAAAGATTCTACATTTTTAGTCAGATTAGATGTTATCCTCTGGGTACAAATTCTAGCAGTCACAAAAAGATGAAAGCTTTTCGATTCGAAGTAGAGTGCACAAAAGATAGCGCTCCTACATAATCAAGTTACCATACTCACTCTATGTCTGTCATTTGTCGTCTGGTTAACGGCCTAAATTAACTCAAAAAATATATGATTTTATCACTGTAATGATTGATTAACTATATTATCAATATTACATGCTACCCTTGTATCGTCAACTCCGTAATGATTGATTAACTGTATTATCAATATTACATGCTACCCTTGTATCGTCAACTCTGGACTCGGTGAATTCGACTTCTCTTCAAGTAACAGTTTTGAACCATTTCTGTGACCCACCCAAAATCTGTTCTGACCCATTTGCGTGACCCGTCCAATCTTATTATTATTAAAGTTAACTTTTGGCGTACCTTTTGTATCTTTATTTGATTATTTGTTCCTTAGATGTCTCATATTTTTCTTTAGTAAGCTTTCTTACTTTCACTATAGCTTCCTTAAAAAGCTCTTTATCTTTCTTTCTCGCTTGCTTAAACCCCTTCAATTTTTATATTACTTCA
The DNA here is from genome assembly GCA_025667525.1 of Glebionis coronaria. Taxonomy (NCBI): domain Eukaryota; kingdom Viridiplantae; phylum Streptophyta; class Magnoliopsida; order Asterales; family Asteraceae; genus Glebionis; species Glebionis coronaria. The sequence goes on from CM046879.1 coordinate 205,810,986, forward strand.
AGTCTTCAACTATGAAAAACATACTTTCACCAATTACAACTCTTTTTATACCTACTATAAATTAATAAAAGAAAGAAAGAAAAGATACTACTAATACAACTTTCAGTGAGTGATCCATATCAGTAGACATTGATCCATTTTGTCCCAAAATAACGTTTATTTTTCTTTTTTAAATATAATAAGTAAAAATTGAGAGTGGCTAACCAGAAAGAGGTTTGGATATGTATAATATGATCACGTGATTTGCCATTAACCCATATCGGCTCAAAAGCTTGATCCCCACTCGTCTCACCACCTTAGTTACTGTTTGAACAGACTGGTTGTTTGAACCAGCTGACCATTTTCCCCTGCTAACTCATTTGCCCTAGCGGCCTTGTTTTCAATTGCTATATTGTTTCCCCTGCTGACCCGTTTGCCCCACGTAACCTCCTAAGAATTGAAGCTCCTAGAAAATTTCGAGATATGGTACCAAGTATCAGCTGGTTAAGTTGAAGCTCCTAGAACCACAAGTGTTCTTCTCATACAAGCGTATGGCTCTTGTTCTAGCAGCATTCATCATGCCATTCCACATAGATGAGGTGTGTTTCACAAAACATTTTCGAAAACACTCATAAGTTCTTGAATCCCATTTTTACGATTGTAACAAGGGAATGCAAGTGGTTGAGCGAAACGATAACTTGTTACATTTGCTGATATAGGCACACCTTGAAACGAAGCCACATTTTGCCTTTCCTTTATAGTGGAATAGATTCGTTGCCCAAGGTTCACGAAGAAGGTTATTGAAAACATAAACATGTGGTACCTAATATTGAGGATAAACACACATATGTATGCATAGAAATTTATCTAGCAAACTAACATAAAACCATAAGTCTAAATTAATAAAGAAAGATTTAAAACAACACATGTCTGATCCGTAAACCAGTACATAAACAAAATAAACTGCAAATTATCATTAGAAAAGAGTTGCAAAATCACTAAAAAACATATCATAAACTACGTCGGAAGCAAACTCAAACACACTCTGAATGTAGATTTCCACCTACACATCAGCAATGAGAAACTTAACGTGCATATGTATAAACAAGTCAAGACGGATACAAATTCTAATCGAAATACAAAAATCACAACCAAAGACACATAATTAATAGAATTCAAATAATATTGCATAATAAACCTGATTGGAGAAGTATTAGTTTTTCTTTGTAACAAAAAAGATGATTTCTAATCCGAATATGCATTTAAAATCAAACAAAAGATACAGAAGTAGAATAATTTACCATACAGATAGTGGAGCCGCTGGAGAAGCATCATATGTCTTGAGTCGGTTCTCGAATCATAATATGTTGCATGTTTTCCCTACAAAAAAACAAGACAAAAACAATGACAAAAACAAGATCAATTCATGAACAAATTAATCAACTCGTATTTAATCAATTACGTTAAAAAAACAATAGAAAAAAGGGTTTGTAACTGGAACGTAGCATCGAGTTGAATTCTTAGGTTCGATTAAAAAATACAGATACGGATGTTGTTGCTTATGAAAACATATTAGGAACAATGGAGGAATCATACCTTACTGGAGCAAAGAAGATTATAAATTGATTAAAAGCGTATGGAAGAAGCCAATTCATTGAAGATCGATTTGTTTAATGACTTAAATACTTTCCTAATTATTTTTCAATTAAACGTAACAATTTTATAGAAGCATAGATTTCTTACAAGAGAAGCTTTGTTTTGTGACAGACAGCTATTTTCCACTCTAGGTGGTTTCTTTTTGTGGAAATATTGATAATTTAATTAAGGCAGTGTTGAGAAAAGTTACTAATTATAGAAATGAAGAGTTTTGTTTAAAAAAAGATACAGCCTTTATAAGTAGTAGAGATAGGTACTTATTTATCAGTATATGAGTTATAAAAAGTTTATATTAGACGGGTCCGACCATCTAAGTTTTAATTGACGAAAACGTTAATTTTACGGTTTTAGCCGAAAAGACGTAAAAATCATGTTTATAGTTTTATAACTTATAAAACTTATCAAATTACCATTTTTATAAAGTGTCCAATTTATTTATTATTGTACATACTTATATAAATGTAATATATAAGTTAGTGGGTTTTAATTTACATTTTATACTATATTTATTTGAGTGCTATTATAATACTATTATACTTTAATTTCATAAAATCTGATTTTTAGTTTCACTTTCACCATTTTTATCATATCTTGAGTTCTACAAGGAGATAGAAGCTCATTTTTGGATGAAATAAACTTCATAATATGTGATACAAATAACTTAGTTTTAGCTACTACCCAATCCAAGTCTAAGTGTTCCTAACAGTCCTCACAACACAGACTATTCAGATTGATACATCAATTTTATTTTGATCATATCTTACTCATTATAATGATTCCATTGCATGGCCAACTCTCACATGTATACAAGACTTAATACTTACTGTATATTGATTCCACTATGCCATTTTATCAGTTTATCATATGGTTTCTTACTGTTTTTATACAGCCAACTATTTTAAGCATGATTTAACCATTTTACATGTGGTTTTCCATCTTTTTACCCATGTTTATCAATACCAAATCCCCACATAATATTTTTAATCATCATTAATCATCATATATATATACATAAATAAAGAAAATACAAGATTCATAATCAAAATAGCAAGAGGATAGGAAGAAACAATCTCTATACCACCATTAGTGATGAAAAGATGAGTTTTTGATGAACAAGGCTTGGATGTTGATGGCAAAACTTGTGATAAACCAATATCATATTCAAGTCCATCAATCTTTATAAACTCCTTGTGGAAAATCAGCCTTAGGACACCAATAAATCTCCTCTGTGGATGTTAGAATCACCTCCAATCTTCAAGGCTTCAAAGGTTGTTCATCATATGTGTAGATAACACATGGTTTGTGGTTAAACTTGATCAAAATGGGGTGTTTGATGGTTGAATATGGACGGCACCAAGGAGGATGGTGGAGAGAAAATGTGTTGTTTGCATGTGTTGAGAATGAGTAAATGGTTTTGGTGAAGTGGTTTTGTAAACTTTACATAACAAGTGTTAAGCTTGTTTGTGAAGTTTTGACACCTCATGGATGTGGTGTCATGTGTCTAGCCATCCTATAGATTGGTGTGAGACAAGTGTATACTTGTCTCATCCCACAAATTTACGGGTATTCCTTGATTCTAGTTTCCTCGATTTGCATGCCCTCGGGTTGTTTTACGAAAAACGTTTTTATAATATATGAATCAACGGCACAAAACGAATCTAATAAAAATTGTCTCATCAAAAACGGAGTTCAAAAACATAAATACGTAATCCTAGGGTTTCCGGTTTAGTCGTAAAGGACGTTAAATTATTCACGTATGTCCTAATCTCTTCTCGTAAATTTGCGAGTTCATGAACCAACACAAATTTAAAATTTCAAAATAATATTCACGGATAAATTTATTTCCTGAAATGTCGGACGGTCACAAAAAACGGTGTATGTAAATGTAAGCACGTAACGTAAAATCCTCCGGTTTAGACGTAGTCGATGCTACTTCAAGACGTAAACCCAAATTTCTTCCCAAAAATGAGTGAGTTCATAATATAACAATAAAATAATGTTTTTAAATAATACTTGAGAATAAAATATCAACCATAAATTGAGGGATTGTCACAATATGGATATCGAGAAATTCTTCAAAGCAAACGATCGAGTGCTCACCTAAAACGAACACGAGAGGCTCCAATCGTGAAGATGATCTAAAAACCACAATTCACAAACAACCACGGTACAAAGGTTGGAAGGACACACATCCCCGCACATAAGCTACATTAGAAAGCGATAATATGTACATGGATAAGCATGGGACTCCCCCACGAGGCACCTCGTTTTTTATTACTAAGTCATGAGCTCGACTCCATCCCCTCAATACTAATTATCATTAGGTAAGGTGACTTGGTCGAGGTAGTTCTAAGAGGAAACTTCCCCACCAAAGTAGTGCTCCAACCTATGGCCATTCTCCTTGAAATAAGGACCATCATTTTGAGCTAGCTCGATGGTCCCATAAGGAAACACTTGGGTAATGGTGAATGGACCGGACCAACGGGATTTTAACTTGTCAGAAAATATTTTTAAACTTGAGTGAAAAAGCAACACTTGATCTCCAATGTTAAAAACCCGATTTTAATTTTAGAATCGTGAAACTTTTTTTTTCTCTTTGTAAATAAATGAATTTTCATAAGAAATATCTCTTAATTCATCCAATTCATTCAATTGCATTTTCTGGTGTTTTCCCGTGGTCTCAATGTCATCATTACAATACTTTAGGGCCCAATAAGCTTTGTGTTCGAGTTCAATTGGCAAGTGACAATTCTTCCCATACACAAGCTTGTAAGGAGTCCACCCAATGGGCGTCTTATGAGCGGTAAAGCATCATCTAACTTATCCGACCAAGATTGTCGGTTTTCCCCTATCGATCTCTCCAAGATCCTCTTCAAAGCTCGGTTTGAAACCTCGACTTGCCCACTCGTTTGCGGGTGATAAGCCATAGAAAGTCGATGTGTAACCCCATATTTATTTAGAACCCTTTCGAATTGGTCATTACAAAAATGGGTTCCACGATCGCTTATGATGGCACGAGGGGTTCCAAACCGAAAGAACAATTGCTTCAAAAACTTGACTACCCCACGAGCATGGTTCGTGGGCAAAGCCTTAGCTTCCACCCACTTAGATAGGTAGTCAACGGTGACAAGGATGTACTTATTACCAAGAGATGATGGGAACGGACCCATAAAATTAATTCCCCAAACGTCAAAGATCTCATACACTTGAATGATATTTTGTGGCACTTCATTGTTTTGTGAGGTGATAGGTGTGTAAACACCCATCCTTTTACCACTTAATTCTGGCTAAAACAAGACCAAAACACGTATTTAATATCATTTGTTTGGAATTATGCGTGGTTTTTGTGTTTATAGTGTTTTCAGAGCTAACCGGATAAATATTAAAGAAAACATGGGATTGCACGGGTTTTATCAAGGAAAAAGACTCAAGACGAAGTCTATTGTCCAAGAGATGCAAAAGATTTGAAGTCAATGGGCCTATTTGAAGATTTATCGAAGAAAAGGACCAAATAAGGAAGATTTACATATGTCGAAGAAACTCAAGTCTATTAAACGAAGAAATTAAAAGACGAGTTGAATTTAATCGTCGACAAATCCCGGATAAGAATCGAAAACGTCAACTTTTCTGAAAAGACGAGAAGACAAGAAGAAAGGGAGATAGCCCACTCACCAACCAACCACTAGGACTATAAAAGGATTTTTCCTTCACACAATTAGAGTTTAATTTTTCCTTCCCAGTTTTCTCTTTGGTTCGTTTTCATCACCAACACCATTAGGGTGTTTGGTGATTTTTCATTTTTCGTTCAATCTTGTAAGTGTTTAATCATTACTCTTGTTACCTTTACATTAATCTTTTAATTCCAATCTTTCTATCAATCTTTATTGCAAGTTCTTAAGTTTTTATTTGATTCAAGTTTGATCTTAAAAAGTTGTTGATTTAGTGTTTTTACTGTTGGGATTTGTTACTTATGGTATTTAAATGATTATTGGTTAGTTTGGTAAAACCTTTTTGAGTATTTTAGTCGATTTGGATTAAAATTCTTGTCTCCTGTTCTTGCGATACTGCTACTGTTCTTCGCCCAGAAATATTCTGAATAGCACTTTTCTTGTTCCTTTATTCGGAATATTTTAGATATTCCGAATAGGCCTATCCCCTTTTCCTTATTCGGAACATTTCATTCTTTCCGATTTGCTTGTTGTTTCAACCTTATTCGGAATATTTTACATATTCCGAATTGTCCCAATATTCCGAATTGCTTTCTTAGACTTTCCCTTACTCGGAATATTTTGTATATTCCGAATTGCCATTTCATTTTTTCCTTATTCGGAATGTTTTGACATTCCGAATAGGACCCTTTCTCCGAATAGAGTTATTTTTCAGCATAGGTTTATTTTCCGAATAGTACTTTATTCCGAATAGGGTTAGTTTTCCGCATAGCAAAACATTCCGAATTGAGCATTTATTCCGCATAGTACTTGTTTTCCGAATAGGGTAGTTTTCCATTCACTGTTTGATTTAAATTGTTAAGTCTAGTTCTACTTTCTAATTGTTTTAATCCTAAATCTTTCTTTACGTTATTCATTCCCCTGTTTAGTAGATTAGAAAACCAAACCCATTATTGGACACCAAGAACAAATCATTCCACTTTAAACCGAGATCAATTCGAGAGGATTCCGAGAATTATTTTGAATTCAATGAAAACTTCTTGTATCAAATGGCGCCGCTGCCGGCTCTTCTCGTTAAGATCAAAAGTTTTTTGTGAGAACTTGGATTTTGGGATCCGTTCCCCGTGAACGTTAATTTTTCATATAAATTTTCAAAAAATCCGAAAAAAAAATTAAAAAAAAATATATATATATATATATATATATATATATATATATATATATATATATATATATATATATATATATATATATATATATATATATATATATATATATATATATATATATAAAATTTTCAAAAATACAAAAAAATTAAAAAACATAAAAACCAAAAATATTTTTGCTTTGTTTTTCTTTGTTCGTTCTTTTGCAGGTGTATGCGCACTCGATCCACGTCTTATCAAGAGCCCGAGCCTCTCGATCACTTAGACATGGCCGGTGTACAAAACAACAATAACATACCACCTCCAAACAACAATAATAACAACAACAACCCGCCTTTCAACAACATGAACAATAACAACAACAATGAGCCCCTTCCGGATAATCGCCCGATGATTGAACTGTTGCAAGCTCATGTAGATGGCAACACAGATCCAATTGTTATACCACCAATTGCCGCCAACAATTTCGAGCTAAAATCAGGCTTTATCCAGATGGTCTCCGCTCAACCATTCTTGGGACGTACCATTGATGATCCTCACGACCATATCAAGAGATTCTTGCAACTCACTAACACGGTCAAGTTCAATGGTGTTCCACAAGAAGTTATCAGGTTACAACTTTTTCCCTTTTCTTTAGAGGGACAAGCCCGGCATTGGCTTGCTAAAGAACCGCCACAGAGTATTCTCTCGTGGACGGATTTGGAAACAAAGTTTATCAATTACTTTTTTCCACCCTCTCGTACTACCGCTTTGCGGAATGAGATCATAAATTTTGAACAAAAGTACGATGAGTCGTTCAGTGAATCTTGGGATCGTTTTAAAGATAGAAAATGCCCACAACATGGTTTTACCAAAGTACATCAAATTAATACTTTTTACAATGGTTTAAACATGAGTGACCAAGATTCACTAAACAGTGCCTCGGGGGGTAATCTTTTGGCTAAGACTTCCAATGCTGCTTGGGACATCATTGAGAATAAATCTCGTGTACAAACCAAGAGTGTTCGGACCAATGTCGCTAGTGCTAGCACTAGTGACAGCGACAAGCGACTTGACAAAATCATTGTGCTTCTTGAATCGCTTGTCACCCACACCGTCAGCAACAACAACAGCAACAACGCTAAAAACGTTCAAGTTAACGCTGTCAGCCAACCTTGTGAGATATGCGGTGGTCCTCACTCTTACACCACTTGTACCGCCACCCAAGACTACCCTTCTGAGAATGTTAATGCAGCTTATGGCACCTATCCTCAACCTGCTTATCAAGCTAGACCTCAAGGTGACCGTAATTTGCTTAGCTACCGTTCTAACAATTATCTTTCCCCACCTGGTTTTCCCCCAAACAACCCAAACCAACAACAAAACCTCAATCGCCCTCCTCAACAACAACAACAACCTCGACAACCATACATACCTCCTCATAAGCAGCAACAACCACCTCAACGTAACAACCAAGTTTACCAACAACCTGCTTATCAACCACCCGCATACAATGCTCCTCCCAACCAACCCACCGCTCTTCACCAAGAAGTGGAAACTTATATGAGGACTAACAATGTGATAGTGGGAAATCTTCAGAGAGAAGTGCTCAACCTGAAAGCAGACTTGGTCAAGCAAGGAAACGATTTGAGAGCCGACATGAGAAACACGTTGGATAGCCAAACAAATGACTTGAAGAACATGATGGCTAGTTTCTTCCAAAGTAATCAACCCTCTTCTTCGGGTACTCTTCCGAGTAACACCGTTGCGAATCCAAGAGGGGAGATGAAATCAATCACCACTCGAAGTGGCAAAGGTACCAAGGAACCCGATCTTCCTATACCTCCACCGGTGATTGTGACTAAGGAGAACGAGTCACCTGCTCCTATTCCTCATCCTTCTCCTTCCTCAATTTCTCCACCTCTTCCTTCTACCCCTCCTCCACCCAAGGATGTGAGTGATCCTATTCTTCCAAAGCCTTTCTCTTCTTTCAATATACCTTATCCATCTAGGTTGAGGAAAGAGAAGCTCAAAAGCAAGGATGATATTCAGGTTTCGAATTTTCTTAAGATGTTCAAACAACTGAATTTCAATATCTCCTTCGCTGAGGCTCTCGCTCACATGCCTAAATATGCGAAAATGTTTAAAGATCTTCTGAGCGACAAGGAAAAGCTCCTCGATATTGCCAACACCCAACTTAATGAGAATTGCTCTGCAGTACTCTTAAGGAAATTGCCAACCAAGCTTGGTGATCCGGGTCGTTTTCTTATCCCTTGCAATTTCCCGGGAGTAGAGAATTGCATGGCCCTAGCCGATCTAGGTGCCAGTATTAATCTCATGCCTCTAAGTGTTTGGAAGCAATTATCTCTCCCAGAGCTAGTCCCCACCAAAATGACTTTGGAATTAGCTAACCGTACGGTTGCTTATCCAGTGGGGATAGCCGAAGACGTCATTGTAGGAGTCGACAAATTCACCTTTCCTGCTGATTTCGTTGTCGTCGACTACGAGATGGACCCTCGTGTGCCACTAATTGTTGGTCGTCCATTCTTGAGGACCGGTCGCACTCTCATTGATGTTGAAGCCGGTGAGCTTATCATGAGAGTGGGTGACGATAAAGTAGTCTTCAACATGGGAAAGTTGTCTAAACAGCCTTATTCATATGAGAGTGTTAATTGTATTGACGTTCTTGATGAGGCTTGTGAAGAACACTTTAATGATGCTTGCAAAAGTATTCCTACCTCTCTTCCCAATGTTGAGACCGTGTCCTCTATTGATTCATCGTTGTCTCTATTTGGAGATAGTGATTTATTTTGGAACAATCTTGAAGACACCATGGGAGATGTGAATTTAGCTACTAATGATTCTCCTATCAATGGGGATGAAGACATGAATTTTTTTGACAATCTTCTCAACGAAGACAATCCTTCTCCTCCATCTCCCACGGTCATTGCTATCGATACTCCAACTTCGAATACGCCTCCCGTCGAAAATCCTCCGGATTTAGAACTAAAGGAGTTGCCGCCCCATCTCGAGTATGTATTCCTTGAAGAAGAGCAGAAGTCGCCAGTCATCATTGCTAAGGACCTGAAGGAAGAAGAAAAAGCCCGACTTATCACCGTATTGAAGAAGCATAAAACGGCTATTGCTTGGAAGATCTCTGATATTCGTGGAATTGATCCTCACTTCTGCACACACAAAATTCTCATGGAGGACGACTTTAAGCCCACTATTCAAAGCCAACGAAGGGTGAATCCCAAAATACATGAAGTCATCAAAACAGAGGTTATCAAACTTCTTGATGCGGGTATGATTTACCCTATTTCGGATTCACCATGGGTTAGTCCAATCCATTGTGTGCCCAAGAAGGGCGGAATAACCGTTGTTCCCAATGAACACAACGAGTTGATTTCCACTCGTCTCGTTACTGGGTGGAGAGTTTGTATAGACTACCGCAAACTCAATGATGCCACGAGAAAGGATCATTTCCCTCTACCTTTTATGGACCAAATGCTTGAACGTTTAGCGGGTAATGAATATTACTGCTTTCTTGATGGTTTCTCGGGTTATTTCCAAATACCCATCGATCCCCAAGATCAAGAGAAGACGACATTCACTTGTCCCTATGGCACTTTTGCTTACAAAAGAATGCCTTTTGGCTTATGCAATGCCCCTGGGACTTTCCAAAGGTGCATGTTAGCTATCTTCCATGACATGGTTGAACAAACCATGGAAGTCTTCATGGATGATTTCTCGGTCTTCGGGGATTCCTTCTCTTCTTGCCTTGCCAATTTGGAACGTATGCTTAAGCGGTGCGAAGACACTCGCCTTGTTCTGAATTGGGAAAAATGCAATTTTATGGTAAAAGAAGGCATCGTGCTGGGACACAAAATTTCCAAAGCCGGTCTTGAAGTAGACCGTGCTAAAGTCGATGTTATCGCCAAGTTGCCTCCACCTTCAACCGTGAAGGGTGTTTGAAGTTTTCTGGGTCATGCGGGCTTCTACCGTCGATTCATCAAAGATTTTTCTCAAATCGCTCGCCCGATGACCCACCTCTTGGAAAAAGATACTCCTTTTATCTTTTCCAAAGAGTGTCTTGAAGCCTTCAACTCGCTTAAGGATAAGCTAACTAAGGCACCCGTCTTGGTTACCCCTAGTTGGAAGCTTCCTTTGAATTGATGTGCGATGCCAGTGATTTTGCTATTGGAGCGGTTCTTGGACAAAGAGTGAATAAACACTTCCAACCGATCCATTACGCTAGCAAGACAATGACAGGGGCACAATTGCATTATACGACAACCGAAAAAGAGCTTTTAGCTGTTGTCTATGCTTTTGAAAAATTCTGCCCCTATATTGTCCTTTCCACCACCATCGTGTATACCGATCATTCTGCGCTGAAGTACTTGTTGACAAAGCAAGATTCCAAACCAAGACTTCTTCGCTGGGTTTTGCTGCTTCAGGAATTAAAAATCGAAATTCGCGATAAAAAAGGAGTAGAAAACCTAGCCGCGGATCATCTCAGCAGACTTGAGGATCCTTACCAAGGGGATCATCCGAACAAAGAAATCAATGATTCTTTTCCCTTGGAGACCTTAATGTCTATAAATTCGAATTCTGATGAAACCCCGTGGTTTGCGGACTTTGCAAACTACTTGGCGGGTGGAATTCTCAAGGAAGGGTTGACGTCCTAACAAAAGAAAAAGTTCTTCACCGACATTAAGACTTACTTTTGGGACGACCCTTACCTATTCAAACAATGTGCCGACTTGATTATCCGCCGATGTGTTGACGGACCGGCAGCTTCAGAATACCTTGATGCTTGCCACAAAGGACCCACCGATGGTCACTTTGGTCCCAACTACACCGCCAAAAAAGTGTTTGATTCGGGATTCTATTGGCCCACCATTTACCGTGATGCTCACGAGATGGTTAAACATTGTGACTCTTGCCAAAAACAAGGCAAGATCACACATAAAGATGAGATGCCTCAAAATTTCATACAAGAATGTGAAATCTTTGATGTTTGGGGTATCGACTTTATGGGGCCATTCCCTTCTTCTAAAGGAAACAAATACATCCTTGTAGCCGTTGAGTACGTTTCAAAGTGGGTTGAAGCCAAAGCTTTACCCACTAATGACGCAAGGGTGGTTTGTAACTTTTTGAAAGCTCTTTTCGCTAGATTCGGTGTGCCTCGCGCCATTATTAGTGACCGTGGGACTCATTTCTGCAATGACCAATTTGCTAGAGTCATGGCTAAGTACGGTGTAAACCATCGTATTTCCACAGCCTACCACCCACAAACTAATGGCCAGGCTGAAATATCCAACCGAGGACTTAAGCGAATTCTGGAAAGAACCGTGGGAGAGCATCGTGCCTCATGGGCTGATAAACTTGATGATGCTTTGTGGGCTTTCCGTACTCCTTACAAGACCCCGATCGGTTGTACGCCTTATCGTCTTGTGTACGGGAAAGCGTGCCACCTCCCCATTGAGTTGGAGCACAAGGCTTATTGGGCCTTGAAGTGGGCTAATTTTGATATTAACAAAGCCGGTGACCTACGCAAAATCCAACTCAATGAGCTCAATGAACTTCGGAATGAGGCTTACGAAAATTCTTTGATCTATAAGGAAAGAACTAAGCTCATTCACGACTCCAAGATCAAAAACCGAGAGTTCCATGTTGGAGACAAAGTCTTACTTTTTAACTCTCGGTTGAAAATATTTTCGGGCAAGCTCAAATCTCGTTGGTCCGGCCCATTCACCATTGCCCAAATTTTTCCATATGGTACTCTCGAGCTCGCTCAACCTAATGGACCCAATTTTAAGGTGAATGGCCAACGAGTGAAGTTGTACTTTGGTGAGGACATCTCTCAGGAGGTGATTCCATCCCTCACCACGTTCCCCATGAACTAATTTTGGATCGAGTCAGGCTCGTGACTCGGTTATCAAAAACAAGCGCTCCTCAGGAGGCAGCCCGAGTATCTATCCTTTTATGTTTAACCCCTAAGTGTAGGGGGGCCTCTATAGGTTCTTTGTCTTTGTGTGGTGATGTGATTACAGGGATAAGTGCACTCTTGGAATCTTTGAAGAACCGTGCTCCCATGTTATCCGAAATCCGGTTCTATCTCTCAACTATCGTGATTCAATTTTCTTCATACTCACATTTGAAATTGATCACTTTAGTCGTCTCTTCCTTAACTTGAGTTAACCAACGTGCACAATATCATCGGTGTAGGGGAGACTTTGCCCACATGCTTAAACATTGAGGACAATGTTTATCTTAAGTGTAGGGGGGACTTCTATCGAAGTTTTAAGTGCACCTTTCCATGAAAATGCCTTCATTTAACCGGAAAATCATATTTTTCAACATTTTTCTAATTTTTTATTAACTTTGGCCATTTAGTCGTAATTTTTAAATTTTTATCGTTGCTTTCATATATATATTCCACAATAAAGTCAAAAATATTAATAAAGTGGTGTAGCTAGTTTAGAAGTCTTTGACATATTAGGCCCGTTGTGTTCATTTTGACTCAACCCGAATAGACTTATCCAAGTTTATTCTAGCTAGTATCCTTAACCATGTAGACCTTAATTGGTTTATTAGGCTAAGTATCCACGAGTCTCATTACTTGAGATTTTAAATTGTGGAGGACGAGAAATGATAGAGTCAATTATAAGTCGGTATTCTTGCACAAACTCACTTGGTGTAATTATTTGCCTATTCTCCCATCACTTGCTAATAATTTATCTGCAATAAGTAAGGTCGTACGATTTGAAAAGTTACTTAGCTTCTAGCCCAAGATCGTTTAAAAGTTGCTCGGTAACGATAAGAGTTCATAGCCAAGGCATAACTTATGAAACGGGGCGCGAAGATTGGCGAGTCCGAAAAGGCCCTAACAAGGCATGAGGATTCATTTTATTGCTAAAGATCCAAGGTGATGTGAAAAGCATTATTCCCAAAGTCAATATGAAGGATCAAGAATCACGACGAAAAACAATCAACTCCCATAAAGATCATGGAGAAGTCTATCCGAAAAGACCCTAACAAGGTATGAGGATAAATAGATCCAAGTCCGAAAAGGAGGCGGATCGTTGTATCTCAAAATCCCAATTAGAGATTGAAGAATAATCATGAAGTCGTGGTCAACAAAGTTGGAGTACCCCTCAAAAGTCTCCAAGTGAAGAAACTCTATTACGATGAGAAGACCATTATCTCAAGAACGTCTCTCAAGATATGAAGTATGAAGTACATGCCAAATATCAGCCCGAGAAAGGTCTCAAATCGTGAACCGAGTTATGCCAAGATATGAACTTTTTGATATCCCGAGAAGCAGTTTTAAGAGATTTTGGCCTTTAGCTAACTATTGATCAAATCGTCCTACTTTGCTTTCAGCCTAAATAAACTATCGAAATAAGTCCAAAATGCATCTTCATGATCATTCTAAGACAAAAATAAAATATAAGAGATACACCTAGGAATAAGGGAGTTTAAGCATTTAATTAAGCCATGTGTGTAAGTGTTTGAATTGCTAACTTATAATAACAATGATCTCGTTTTTAAGCTTAGTTTGGGGAACGTGAAACTTGAGGATGATAAATCTTCACAACACCAAAGCCCTAATGTAAGTCCTTGATTTCTTTGCAAGTTATTTCCATCCTTTTGTTTATTTTAAAGTTTTAATTTCTCTTAGTATTTTAATTTTTAGTATTTGAATAAGGCCAAGGTTGATTGATTATGAGGAAAATGTAAAATTGCTTTATCACTAAGCATTGCATGAGGGCATGGTAATGGTTAAGTGTAGGGGATTTGATAGGTGTGTAAACACCCATCCTTTTACCACTTAATTCTGGCTAAAACAAGACCAAAACACGTATTTAATATCATTTGTTTGGAATTATGCGTGGTTTTTGTGTTTATTGTGTTTTCAGAGCTAACCGGATGAATATTAAAGAAAACATGGGATTGCACGGGTTTTATCAAGGAAAAAGACTCAAGACGAAGTCTATTGTCCAAGAGATGCAAAAGATTTGAAGTCAATGGGCCTATTTGAAGATTTATCGAAGAAAAGGACCAAAGATGGAAGATTTACATATGTCGAAGAAACTCAAGTCTATTAAACGAAGAAATTAAAAGACGAGTTGGATTTAATCGTCGACAAATCCCGGATCAGAATCGAAAACGTCAACTTTTCTGAAAAGACGAGAAGACAAGAAGAAAGGGAGATAGCCCACTCACCAACCAACCACTAAGACTATAAAAGGATTTTTCCTTCACACAATTAGAGTTTAATTTTTCCTTCCCAGTTTTCTCTTTGGTTCGTTTTCATCACCAATACCATTAGGGTGTTTGGTGATTTTTCATTTTTCTTTCAATCTTGTAAGTGTTTAATCATTACTCTTGTTACCTTTACATTAATCTTTTAATTCCAAACTTTCTATCCATCTTGTTCTTCATCATCTTTTTATTGCAAGTTCTTAAGTTTTTATTTGATTCAAGTTTGATCTTAAAAAGTTGTTGATTTAGTGTTTTTACTGTTGGGATTTGTTACTTATGGTATTTAAATGATTATTGGTTAGTTTGGTAAAACCTTTTTGAGTATTTTAGTCGATTTGGATTAAAATTCTTGTCTCTTGTTCTTGCGATACTGCTACTGTTCTTCGCCCAGAAATATTCCGAATAGCACTTTTCTTGTTCCTTTATTCGGAATATTTTAGATATTCCGAATAGGCCTATCCCCTTTTCCTTATTCGGAACATTTCATTCTTTCTGATTTGCTTGTTTGTTTCAACCTTATTCGGAATATTTTACATATTCCGAATTGTCCCAATATTCCGAATTGCTTTCTTAGACTTTCCCTTACTCGGAATATTTTGTATATTCCGAATTGCCATTTCATTTTTTTCCTTATTCGAAATGTTTTGACATTCCGAATAGGACCCTTTCTCCGAATAGAATTATTTTTCAGCATAGGTTTATTTTCCGAATAGTACTTATTCCGAATAGGGTTAGTTTTCCGCATAGCAAAACATTCCGAATTGAGCATTTATTCCGCATAGTACTTGTTTTCCGAATAGGGTAGTTTTCCATTCAATGTTTGATTTAAATTGTTAAGTCTAGTTCTACTTTCTAATTGTTTTAATCCTAAATCTTTCTTTACGTTATTCATTCCCCTGTTTAGTAGATTAGAAAACCAAACCCATTATTGGACACCAAGAACAAATCATTCCACTTTAAACCGAGATCAATTCGAGAGGATTCCGAGAATTATTTTGAATTCAATGAAAACTTCTTGTATCATGAGGCTTTTCCTTGACGTTGGCATGAGTCACACGACTTGACAAGTGCGTGCGCATCTCGGTAAATAGTAGGACAAACGAAGCCGGCATCAAAGACCTTCTTCGCCATAAGATTAGCTCCATGGTGACCACCTGTGGGTCCCTCGTGACAAGCTTTAAGGATATTAGTAGCTTCGGTGCTAAACACACAACGTCGAATAATTTGATCCGTACAAGTCCGAAATAGGTAAGTGTCGTTCCAAAAGTAGAACTTGACGTCACGAAAAAATTTTCGTTTTTGTTGAGTCGTCATACCCTTAATGATGAAGTTGCCCGCATGGTAATTTGCGATGTCCGCAAACCATGGGGTGGATGAGTCTTCCTTGGAATTCACAACACCAAGTATCTCGAGAGGAAATGTTTTGGTGATTTCCTTGTTCTCGTACACACTTTAGGGAGGATCTTCCAATCGAGAGAGGTGATCGGCCGCTAGATTCTCGGCTCCCTTTTTGTCAAGTATTGTGACATAAAATTCTTGAAGGAGGAGAATCCAACGAAGCAATCTCGGCTTAGCATCTTGTTTAGCCAAGAGGTACTTGATTGCCGAATGATCCGTATACACTATGATTTTGGTCAAGACGAGGTAAGGTCGGAATTTCTCAAATGCATACACCACGGAAATGAACTCCTTTTCCGTTGTGGTATACTTAAGTTGTGGATAGGCAAGAAGTGCTTTTCATGACGTTGCCCCAAAACGGCCCCAATAGCGTAATCACTTGCATGACACATAAGCTCAAAGGGGAGGTTCCAATTAGGAGCAACAAGAATGGGAGCTTCGTTAAGTTTCATCTTTAGGATTTCAAAGGCTCGTGCATAATATTCGTTAAAGACGAAAGGAGCATCTTTTTTAAGGAGGTGTGTAATAGGTCGAGATATCTTTGAAAAATCCTTGATGAATCGACGATAAAAGTCCGCGTGGCCTAGGAAACTCCTAACTCCCTAAACGGTTTTGGGATGAGGTAATTTGGCGATGACGTCTATCTTAGCTTTGTCTACCTCAATCCCCGCTTTCGAGACCTTGTGCCCTAAGACGATTCCATCTTTAACCATAAAATGAAATTTTTCCCAATTGAGCACAAGGTTGGTTTCCTCAGAACGTTTTAACATGCATTTAAAATTTCCTAAGGACGAAGTGAACGAACTACCAAACAGGGAAAAGTCATCCATAAAGACTTCCATCGTCTTCTCGATCATGTCATGAAAAATAGCCATCATACACCGTGGAAAAGTTACCGGTGCATTGCAAAGTCCAAATGACATTCTACGATAGGCAAACGTTCCATATGGACACGTAAACGTAGTTTTTCTTGATCACGAGGATCGATGGGGATTTGGAAGAAACTAGAAAAACCATCTAAAAAGCAATAGAAATCGTTTCCCGCAAGATGCTCCAACATTTGATCCATGAAGGGCAAGGGAAAATGGTCTTTACGAATGGCATCATTCAACTTACGATCCCAAGAATTATTTAATATGTTGTGCTCTTATGAATTCGGTTTGCTTGCGAAGGAGGGGATTGATCAGACTAGGGTTTCCTCAAACACGCAACCGGTTAGGGTTTCATACCCGTCATTTGATGTGCATCACAATGAGTTTGTTACTATGTCTTTTCCTATGGTTTCTCAATTCCTAGATGGGGATGATGGTTTGTCGCAGATGGATGGAAACCCTATTATGGGTTTGCATGAGCGTGAGGGACCATCGTTTGCTGGTGAGGGATTTGTGGTTTGAAAGGAGCATGATGGGCTAGATTCGCAGCAAATAGATGAGTTTGTTAGTATGTCCTGTCGAAGGTTGATGATGTGCCTAATGGTGTGACTCTGGATGGTGCAAGTATACAGTCGATTGAGGATATTACCGCTGATTTTTCTAATAAAATGGATACGCTTGCTTCTACTTGCAGTCATGATACTAGTGCAAAAGAAAAGGAGCAGTCCGCAGATACTGGTAGTTTCCGTCACTTGGTGTCAGAAGATGTTTTTGAAGGTGTAAATATCTCTATTCCTTGTAAAGTGGTTCAGAAGGTCAGTAATCATCTTGAACATACTCTATATGGTTACTTTATTGGAAAGAGAATGGCTTTCCCGATGGTGGATTACTTTGTTAGAAACAATTGGGTGAAACATGGGTTGACACGGATCATGATGAATTCTAAGGGTTTTTTCTTTTTCAAATTCAAGTCACTTGCTGGGTTGGAAGCTGTGTTAGAAGAGGGCCCGTGGTTGATTCGTAAATCTCCGATCATTCTCAAAAAATGGTCGATGGATACTAGGTTGATCAAAGAAGAATTGACTCGTATTCCTGTTTGGGTAAAGTTACATGATGTACCTATTCAAGTTTTTGAAGAAGATGGAATTAGTTTGATTGCTTCTTTCATTGGTAAACCTGTAATGCTAGATTCCTATACTAGTTCTATGTGTAAGGAGTCATGGGGTCGGAGTAGTTTTGCCAGATGCTTAATTGAGGTTAATGTTGAGGCTGATTTTGTGGATGTTGTTACAATTGGTGTCCCTTCTCTTTCGGGGGAGGGTTTTACAAAGGAAACTATCCGTATTGAATATGAATGGAGACCTCCTAGATGTGCCGAGTGTAAGAATTTTGGTCACTCTCTTGATAAATGCTCTAATAAGGTGGTTGTTTCTCCTATAGTTCTTACTGCTAGTACTGGTCCACCTACTTCTGTTGCTATTCCCGTTGTTGAGAATAATGATGGTTTCCAAACGGTGACCAAAAGAAAGAAAAAGACAAATATGACGAATTCTATTAAGGGTGGTAAGTTTATTGGTCCATCGGTTCAACCGAATGTCAAATTTGTGCCTAAAGCTACAATTAGTAACCCGAAGAAGGGAGTGACTAGTGCAAAGACTGGTTCTTTGCCCAAGTTGAAGTCTATTGTTATGTCATCGTCAGGTGCTGGTTTATCTACATCAAATACTTAATCTGTTTTGGATCATGATGATGAAGATGATGAGGTTGAAATGGTATATGATGAAACAACCAATTTATTCTCTAAGACAAATGCAGGTGGAAACTCCTTCACGGCAGCTGTTAGCTAGTTTGGTTTGTTTCGTTGTGTACTAGGTGTTTTGTAAGTGTTTATGGCATGTCATAAGCACTAGATTTAGGTGTTTATCAAGTTGTTTTTAGCTTGAAGTTAATGTGGTACTTTAGCCACTTTCCATTTGTACTTCACTGTTTTTGGTTAATCTATTTACCGGGGAAACCCATTACCAAAAAAAACTTACGATAGTCAATACACACCCTCCAACCGGTCACGAGTCCAGTTGGAATTAACTCGTTGTCATCGTTTGGCACAACGGTTATTCCTCCCTTTTAGGGACACAATGAATGGGACTCACCAAAGGGCTATCAGAAATAGGGTAAATCATTCCCGTGTCAAGGAGTTTAAGGACTTCCTTTTTTATGACGTCATGAATTTTGGGATTCACCCTCCTTTGACATTGGATTGCGGGCTTGTAGTTTTCATCCATTAAAATTTTATGGGTACAAAATTTTGGGTCGATACCCTTAATATCGGATAATTTCCACGAAATTGCCTCTTTGTGGTCCTTCAAGACATCGATAAGTGCGGTTTTTTCATCATCCGAAAGATCCTTCGCAATAATAACCGGCAACTTATTGTCTCCTTCCAAGAATACGTATTCAAGATGAGGAGGAAGTTCTTCCAACTAGAGGATTGGTGGTTCCTCGATTGAAGATTTGGGTTCGATACTCATAACCTCCATCGGCGGAGGAAATGTGAAATCGTTAAGAAAATCCTTGATAATCCAAAACTCCTCATCATTGTCGAGGTCTTCGTTAGAAGTTTGAGGTACATCAAACTCTTCCAAAGTAAACTCACCTCCTTCAAATGGTGTGAAGGATGGTGTCGAGTTATCAAGAATAGGATCGAGCATAGTGGGATTGCCACTATTTTCTTCATCACCAAAACCAAAAAATTCTTGTGAAAATTCTTCGCAAACGACATCGATCATATCAATATAGTTAATGGCCGTGATATAATAAACATGAGAAAGTTTGGAGATTTGTGTTGCGTTTATAACAAGTTCCTCGTCGTTGAAACGTAAGGTGATTTTTCTTGCACGCACATCAATCAACGCTCTCGACGTATCTAAAAATGAACGACCTATAATAAGAGGACTTGAGGATCTGTGGGAATATCGGCTACGATAAAGTCTACCGGATAATAAAACTTTCCCACTTTTCCAAAACGTCTTCGGCCAATCTACATGCGGTGATCGTGGAATGATCGACCATCTCGATAGACATTTTTGAAGGAGTAAGATTAGGAAGACTTATAGAATTGAAGATTGAAAGAGGCATCAAATTAATACTAGCACCAAGATCGACCAAGGCATAGCATTCTTGCATATCTTGAATACCAATCGGAATTGAGAATTTACCGGGGTCACCGACTTTTTGAGGTATGCGGTTAAGATAAATCGATGAACAACTAGACAATTTTTGTAATTTCTCCTTGTTGTTTAACATACTCTTAAAGTTGGCGGTAAATTTAGGCATCATAATCAAAGCGTCGGCAAAACATATGTAAAAATTCAAATCACGAAACATCTTAATAAAAAGCTCAAATTGGTAATCGTCACGCTCTTGCAATTTCTCCTTACGAAGTCTCGATGGGTAAGGTAAGGGTGGTGTTGGGTGGGGCATAGGCATAGCCTTTGGAATATCGGGTTCCAATGTTGGTAAAGGGTCAACCATAGGTGTGGTTTGAGCGGTACTTCGTGGGATTGGGATATGCTCCTTTTCGACCACCACCTCGGGTTCTTCCTCAATTTCCTCCACCGTAGGAGTAATTGGTTGAGGATTCGGTTCCTTAAAGGTCTTACCACTACGTGTGGTGATCACTTTCATCTCTCCCTTCGGGTTTGACACGGTGTTACTAGGAAGACCACCCGAAGAAGACGGTTTACACATTATAGACTCAAACATGCTTGATATTCTATCCTCAAACTTAGATTGTTGTTTATCATCCTTAAGCAACTCTTGTTTAATCTCATGTTGGCCTGGGTCCATTTTTTGTTGATTTTGTTGTAACCTTTGCACGTTACTCTCCATTTTTTATTGTATGAGTCTTAAGTTCATTTGCAAGCTCGTTTTTCAACTCATTTTTCAAATCATTCTTAAACTCGGATCTTAGGCTAATTATCTCCCTTGATATATTATCAAATCTAGCATCATTACACGTTGCATAATCAACAAATTCATTTGGAAGATCTTTCAAGTTTTGCAAACCTTTGTTGTTGTTTTGATTGTTTGGAACTTGATTATTAGTCCCTTAATTCCTATAGTTGTAACCCTTATAATTGTTCCTTTGATTTCCTTGGTACCAACTTGATTGTTTCGATAATTGTTAGCATTTTGATTTGCTGAAAAACCCGGTGAAGTCAATTGATTAGTGCGGGTAACTTGACCATTTTGGTTGTAAGTTCCCGTGGCCGCGTAGGCACTCGAAGTGTTACCACCGTTGGTAATGCACTTGGAGAAATCATGACCTCCACCACAATGCATACAAGAAACCTCAACCGCTTTAGCCGTAGCGGGAGTGGGTTGTTCACCAACTTTAAACTCAATCAGAAGTCCTTTAAGCTTATCAAATATCTTGTTCTCCAAATTAGCCTCAATTTGGCAAGCATCGATGGTATGTGACAATGAAGGCGAAGACGAAGCCTTGTAAACACTCGATGTGTTACGAGGGCTATAAACCTTGGACCTATTCTCAATGATCAACAATGCTTCCTCGACCGTCTTACACAAAAAATTACCACCCGCGACGGCATTGAGATAGTCTCGTTCATGATCGTTCAAGCCATTGTAAAATGTGTCGATTTGATGTAAGTCAGAAAAACCGTGATGAGGACATTAATGCAACATTTCCTTCAACCTATTCCAAGCCGTTGAAAAACTCTCATTGTACTCTTGTGAAAACTTTGAAATCTCGTTTTTCAAGTGCCTAGTCTTAGAGGGCGGGAAAAATTGGTTCACGAACTTAGAAACGGGATCCTTCCACGTCAATATAGAATTGGGTGGGTCTTTCTCTAACAAAATTTTAGCGGGCCCCGCTAAGGAATACAGAAAAAACATCATCTTAATCGAGTCGTTCGAGAAGTCCTTAAACATGCAAGTTGCGGTAAGACGATTGAATTGACGGATGTGGTTATGAGGGTTGTCCTTTTCGTAATCATGAAACTTGTTGTTTTGGATCATGGACAACGAACCCGTCTTAACTTCAAAATTCTCCGCAAGGTAGTGGGAATCACAATCGCTTCTCCATAACCCTCGGTGGGTGCTTGAAGCAACTCCATCATAGTACGATTAGCCATGGGAGCTTCTTGTTCTACGATGGGTTCGTCAATAGGAGATTCTTCACTAGAAGGTGTTCCTTCCTTTCGGTTTCTACGTTTACGTGCACGTCTTGCTTGGTTACGAGTTTGCATAAACGTCACGTACAACGTGGGGATGAGCAAAGAAATTCTTTTGGGTATTTTTACTTTTTCAATTTTTTGTGCTTTTGATTGTTTTTAACTTTTTTTGGATTTTTGTGATGTATTACGTAGAAACAAATCTTCAAATCTCTCCTCAAATCAAAACTCTCGATTAAAGGAGCCTCAATGAATGAAAACGATGACGTGAAGTGAACGCCTTCGATGACTTCAGAACGTTGGTGGAACACCAAGACGTTCAAGAGGGTTTAATCTTTGAAACCAAGAAAATATATATGATATGTAGATAATACTTTGGGTGGAAAACCCTCGACTTTCCCTTTTTATCAAAACACGCACAAGCAAGCGGAGGAAACGAGACAGCGCGAAGCACTTAAGATCCGTTTTCCTTTAGGTCTTGAAATACAACAGCCTTATACCCACCTTATAGTTTGTGTTTATCAAAATAAAGCTTCACGAAAGTATTTATCTATTTTGCCTTTTTTCTTTGTTTGAGATTCGAATACAATGATTGAGTGATGAAATCCCAATCAAGGTTGTGTTTTCACACTTTTGGAGTAATTGTGAATTTATTGTGATACGTATACAATATAGTAATAATATTTCACAAAAAACAAAAACCGATAATACGTATGATTAGGGTGCTAATCACACAAATACTTATTATGGTTAATATAAAAACAAATTTTGTTCAAATCTAAACACAACACGCCTCCCCGACAGAGGCGCCAAAATGATAGTTGTAAATTCACACTCTTTTAGGAAAAAGAGCGTAAAAGCGGTAAGTACTAGGCGTACGTTTAGGAAAACGTAAACACTTATGACCCTTTGTGTGAGTTCGTTCTCAAGGAGGCTTGGTGTGTGTGTTAATACTTGATTAACTTTGATATTAATATTAAGAAAGAAAATGAGAAAGAAAGTAATGACAATACGATTAAAATTAAACTACGACGAAAGACGTAAGCGTAAAACCGTAAAACGAGACGAAATTTAAAAATTACCCTAAAAATGCCTAGAAAATTACAATAAATCCCTAAAAAGGCAAATAGAGTTTAACAAAAATCAAAAATTACTCAAACCTTTTATTTAATTAAATAATAATTTTTTAATGCTAATTAAAGCCCTAAAAATCAATTTAATTAATAAAAAACCCAAAATAAGATTTTTTAATTTATAAACCTCAATTTTTAAAACTAATTAAAACTATTTAAAATGATTAAAAATTAAAATTAAATATTAAAAATTCAAAATTTATAAAAAATTCTAAAAGCTTGCAAACTACTTTATTTTAACTTGATAAAACTAGAAATTAAAGTAAAATGACCAAAGTATCCCTTTTGGGCCTTCAAATGGGCCAAAAGTGAAAACAAAATGCTTAATGGGCTGATTAAGGCCTAATAAGAAAAATGTTAACAAAATAAGCCCAAAACTTCCAAATAAGCTTAAAATTCAATTTTAAACACAAAACTCTAAAGGCCCAAAAGTTAAATCAGTGCTTATCACAACTTAATAGAAAACAACTTATTCTTAATGGGCTTTTTGGTCCATTAAGCCATAAGGTAATGCCATAAGCTGAAATTTGACACACATCCTTATTTTGAGATTATAAAGCTGTTTGTAAAATAGTTTTTTGAAAAAGCTCTAGAAATAAGCCTGAAATAAGAAAAAGCTCT
The DNA here is from genome assembly GCA_025667525.1 of Glebionis coronaria. Taxonomy (NCBI): domain Eukaryota; kingdom Viridiplantae; phylum Streptophyta; class Magnoliopsida; order Asterales; family Asteraceae; genus Glebionis; species Glebionis coronaria. Next base: position 205,834,921 of record CM046879.1, read on the forward strand.
ATACAAAAAACGACAAAATAGTCATTTTTAAGTTCTAGACCACTTCAAGAGCTGATTCAAGTTGCAAAAGGTTTTAAATGATCAAACTAAGATTAATCAACAAAAATATTTCAAATAAGCACACTCAATAAGCTGGAATAAGCAATAAGCTGTTTTGAAAAACAAAAGTCAATTCATTTTCTAGTAAAACTTAAAAGTCAAAGGCTAAAAAGCTCTAGATCAAGTAAATGGGTCAAATGATGAAGACTGATTACAAAATTAAAGTTGTTGCACAATAGAAGAAGCTAGAATAGCTTATTAATAAGCTGTTGACCAAATAACACTATCAGCGGGAACTTTCAGTGGGAAAGAGTTCCCACTGCTTGGCTTTTTTTACTTGCTTTTTTAGAGAGATTCAGTTGGTTTCTTTGGACAAACAAGGCACCCCTACAAGCAGTAAGTTGTAAGGTGTCACAATCAAGCAGAAAAACACAAATTCACCCAGCCAAATGATACAGTTTAATCAAAGAGTGCACATACATGACACAGACATGTTAATAAGTAGATCTGACTATTAAAAAGCTATTTTAGCAAAACTAAGCCAACCAAACTCTACCAAAAGCATACAATAGCTATAACAATCTTAAACAAGCATAAATTAACTGGTTTCATGCAAAAAATTCCAAGATTAGATCTAGTTATGAGCTTATGTGAGTTACTGATTTTAACTAGTGAACATAAATAACTTTTGCTGATCTAATTGACCAAAATATGAACTTCAAACCCTCAAATCTATTCAACAGGTTACATAAACTTGGTTTTAGCACTTGTTTACTCTAGTTACTCAAGTATTCTAGGTGTTCACCAAGTTTCAGCCTAAAATGACCTAAAACAAGCTTGGTATGCCAATGATTCAGATTTGAGGTTACAAAGCACAAGAATAGCAAATATCAACACACAACCACTTCAATATCAGATACCAACAAACCATAAGCCCTAACACCTACCGAAACATGAACAAAACAACAATCCCAAATAGTCCTTTAACTTTTTAAATCAAGATTTAACAAAGCAAAAGTATATTTCAGACAAAGAAACTCTTAGACAAGCATCATATCAACAAATGAATGAACTAAGAACCAGTTTACATGCATAAGAACACACATACACTAGAAGATGCCCAAAATCACTTAGAACCACTTTCTTAAAAGATTTTCCAAGAGAATATGATAAACCTCATGAATGTACATCCCCACTCACGAATTTTATTTTAACACCCCCATTTTACAATGCACAACGGAAATGCACATTTGGGTTGTAAACTCAAACATTATAACATAACACACTCTTAACGATCTCAAAATTATACATTTGGAATATAAAAGGAAAAAATTTAACCATTGTCTAAAACTTTCGATCCCAAGTAAAACAATTTTAGAAATAATATCAGAGTACATTTAGATCCCCCAAAGATTTCATCAATCAACAAACAGTTTACCAAATTACATGACCGTACATTATTATTTTTATGACCAAAAGGGAAAGTAATCTGTTTTAGACCAATCACCACAAAAGTAATCCACAATCCTTCTCCAGCAAGCTCCACAATTCATCAAATTCAATCACCTGAAATACATGCTTAAAATCATCAACAAAACGGTTGAGCGAGTCTATAGGTTTTCCAAATCATCATTTGAACACAAGAGAAAAATCAATCAAGATCATTTAATAGAATTGCTACGTATACAATCTATTAATCAGGCATTCTGGCATATAGCAATAGCTATTGAATTGTATTAAGCTCATGAAACCGAACCCTTAACTTAGTCACCCACGCCTAAAGCCGGCATGACTAGATGAATTCCAGTGCCCCTACTAGGGTATCAGTTGCAAGTATACCACATTCTCATTCTCGTAAAATTATCCTTCCCAACGGGTTACTCAGCGTAAAGCCCTGGTCTCAGATAGGGCCGCAGCCCAATAGTACTATTATTCGAATAAGTGGCTATTCCCAACTCACAACATCAAGTCAGAACATAGTTAACGGCTCATGAATTTAGGGACTTTTGTAACTTACGTACTCATACAATTCAGGTCAACAAAGGCAACAAAGGCAACATTTGGGTCCAAACAATCAATCATGATTTGTGTTCATTTTTACTTTCAAATAGCATGTATCCCCCTCGCGGGTTTTAAAATCATTCAAAACAATTACAAAAGTGAGGCTATAGACTAACCTGGAGTAATAGCAGTAGTAAGACGATCTTCGACGATAGTTGATGCCTGATAAACACAAAAATCGCAACCTATCAAATAAGGCGCGTTCATCAATAATAAACTCGAGTAAAATCCATACTTAATATCATCAAACTCAAAATAATAAAATCAAAACCAACCAAAAATGAAAACTATACAAGTGACCTTTTACTTCATTCTGTATGTTTACTTTATTAGTCAATTCTTTCGATAAAAATCTGTCGTTACACACCAAATGTACGGGCTCGTTTACCCCACTTAAATACATCAAATACTTTGATACTAATTAGAGATGTCACTTACTATATATAGAAAGACTTGTTAAAATTCCATCAAAAGATTTTACTTTTAAAGTTCCCTGCTCGACATGTGACAACCCTGGTTTTGAGGTTCGTCACTTAGTTTTATTTTGTGCTAGTTACGTGTCTTTACGTGTTTATGTGCTTATTGGTGTGAATAGATTGTGGTTTGGATATCGTTTCCGGTACGGGGTACCTTGTGAGTGAAACGATGTGTGATGATTACATGTTCATGAACTCACATGGTAGTGACTATGAAGTGAAATGGTGTTATTTAGTGCTTTTACGTATACGTATATGTATTATAGAAAATCGTATTTTTACGATTTACGGTTTAGCATTTAGAGGTTTCGGGATGGTTTTAAGTCATTTAGGACTTAGTTATAAAGTTTATTTCAAAATTTGAGATTTTTTATAAAAGTGTATATTTTACGTCTTTTACGGTAAAACGCGTAAATTTGACTAGTTTTACGGTTTTGAGGTTCTGGAAGCTTTAGGAGCTGTAATAAATTAAGGTAAATTAAGGTAATACTAGTAATGTATTATTAAACAATAAAAATAAAAAATAAAATAAAAAAAATATATATATATGGCGGTTTGGACGACTAAAAGAAAGAAAAAAAGGAAAGAAAAAGGTAAATGGGCTATGGGTAGGACTTGGGTTCACCCATATCCTATATAATGTCTTAATTAAAAAACAAAAACCATATTTTTTTCTCTCCTGGTGATTTAAGTCGACGGCTAAAGGGGGTGTTTTTAGGTTTTCAGTATTTTTTTCATCTTCCATTAAATTAAAGGTAAAACCTTCATAACCCTTTTCAATTAAATTGTTTTTATATTTTCTGTAATCATCTTATGATGGATTTAGGTTAGGGTTTAATTTAAAAACAGTAAATTAATGTTATATTAATGTTGTTATAATGATTACATAAATTAGGGCTAGTAATTAGTGGGATTATAGTTAATTAATGAGGTTAATTTTGTTAAACCCGTTTTTAAAAACTGGGCAGAATTTTGTGTCAATTGTTTTGATCATATCGGGAGTTCTATACACTCTTATTTTACGATCCAAGTATTCCTGAAAAGGTAATTGAAGTGGCTTTCCAATGCAAGAAACGAGAACTAAATTGGAGGTCTGGAAGTGGGTCAAAAGCAGGTTACAACAATCGGAGTTCAAAACAGTTTTGAAGTCAGCCTGTTTTCTTTTTAAGTTTTGGGTTGTTTGGGGTACTTAGGGTTGCATTGGGATCTTCTAACGAACATGAGAGATGGTTTATATATTATAGTAAGTATCTGAATTAGGGATAAGGTTGTGGTTTAGGGTAAGATCCCCTAATCATAACAAACCTTTTGTATGTTTAAAATCAGTAAATCTGGAATGACGAAAGTATATATATATATATATATATATATATATATATATATATATATATATATATATATATATATATATATATATATATATATATATATATATATATATATATATATATATATATATATATATATATATATATATATATATATATCAGGGCCTTAACAGTAGCTTTATGTTTGGGGAAAGTGGGAGGTGTTATCGAACATATATAAGGGAATAAATATTCCCTTTACAGAGATCATGGGTGTTTTTAGGTGGGTATTTGGCTTATAGTTTGGAGACCTAAAACTGGGACTGTTTTTGATAAAATATTAACGGGATGTGTTATGAAGTAAAAACGAGTTAAGGTCTTTATAGAGGGGTGTAATGAGATGCTTAGAGCATATATATGAGCTATATATATGGGAGAAGGTTAGATGTCCATCATAGGTTGATGAGTCATTTTAGTGTTTGGTTCATGTTTTGATTATGTGTTTTTGGTTGTTAGCTTTTTGCTAGTGCGTGGATGTTTAGGGAAGCTCAATCAGGTGAGTTTCATAGTCCCATGTTTACTATTGTTTATGACTTCCAGACGGGATGGAAGAGACACTGTTTTGTTGTTTTATAAATTATGTTGTGAATGTTTTGCGTTGGTAATGGACTTGTGTGTGCATACTTATATGATTAACTGCTAGTTGATTCTTGAATGTTTATGTTTTAACTTGGTACCAAGGGGATATTGGCAAGGAGGGGCCTTGGGATTGGTTCATAGGTGTTTGGACGCCTATGGGACCATGGTGTTTGGTAAGGCTGGGAGCCTTGGATTTGGATTTGGACTTGGTTTTGGATTTGGTTTGGTTGTTTAATCTTGAATGTTAGTTTGTTAAGGCATATTATATCACATTGTCCATATGTTTTTAACTTTTGGTTGTTACTCACAGCTTATGGTATGACTTTGGCGTTCGAGTCAAAACTTATGACTCTCACCAACTTTATGTTGACGTGTTTTAGTGTCTCTTTTAGGTGAGAATGTGGTTAAGCTTGAGGATAGAAGAGGCTAGATTTGGATGCATTAGGATTGCATTTAGAAGGAGATCCCCGTTCCTTCTTAGTTTAATTTTATGTGTTGTGAATAAGTGACACTGTTGGCACCTATGTGTTGATTGTTAGTGTTATTTGTTTGTCTTGGGTAAGAGGTAGGACTGTTACCTACTTACCTAGACTCCTGCATTGGTTGAGATATTGTCATGACATTTGTGTCACCTTTTTATGACATTATAGTTGCATTTTAGTTTTCTCTATAGAGACACCGTTTGTTGTGATGATATCCATACGTCGCGCCCCATATTCCGCCATGGTGGGGTGTGACAGAATGGTATCAGAGCCAATGGTTATAGAGAATTAGGTTGCCTAGTCGCGTAGCCTAGTCTATATCTTAAGGGTCCCTGCATATAGGCGTCATAGGAGTATGTGTGCATTTTATAAAAATTGATGTGTTTGGATGTTATTTATTGCGATGTTTTGACTAGTATGAATTGAACCATAGTATGCTCATACTTAGCCACATGTTATTTTATTTTCGGGTTGTGACTAGTGCGGGTTGAATCATAATCGTTCACGCTAGTCATTGTTGTATTTTGCTTAAATTGTACATTATAGTACATAATTTGGTACATGGTAGTTTTCTATCTTTTGTTGGGTTATTTTATGTACCTGAGGTACAATATTTTTCTTTTGATGTTTAAGTCATGTCCCCTAAGAATCATGTGGTAATTCGAGTTACTAGGAGTAGGTGGATTGGAAGGGTTTTAAGCTGTTTCCACTCTTACGGGCGACATGACTTATAACTGATTATGTTTTCGTTTTGGATTTAGTCTAGGCTGTTTTAGCTAGACTATGGATTTCTGTATTCCAAGAGTTTTACTATGTTATTTTAATAGGTGGAGTTTTGGACCTTATTGGTTATTTGGTTATGAGCTTATATGAGTAGATAAATTTATGTGTTATATGTTGTATTGATTCTTTTAAGTGCCATCATAGGAGGGAATGCATTGGGAAAAGGGTAATTGTATAAGTATGGTGGCCAACATAGTTATACAAGTACCACAACTTCAATGGGTTCTCAAGTATGATTGCATGAAAGAGGGTTAGTACATGCTTGTATATGATGAGATGTAGAATTTGGGTATATGTATTATATATGGGTTTATGTAATGGCTGCCTATGATATGGCTATTGTTCTTTTTGTGTTATATGTTTTGGGTTATAGTTTTGTGGTGTGATTATGGGGTCACACTATATGGTTTGGCTTTGGAGGTGGGCTTTATGCCTTGTTGTGGCACGGTGAGATGGTGATTACTCGTATGGAAAACGAGCGTATAAAGCGATTGATTGACTTGACATGTATGATAACGAGTATGTTTGGGAGATTCGATAGTTATACATATGCGGATGTATATATACTAATAGATGTTATGTTATGATTTACGGTCGTTCAGTAGTTATTATAACATGAACGTACCTAGTACTCTCTTGTGTTTAAACAATTTATTAGAGCTCGAGTTTGGGGGAGTTTCAACGACGTTTTAAATCTTTTGAAGTGTGTCTTGTAGCGTATTCTTTGAGTTTCGTATTTCACGTGTACGTTTTAAAATGGTGTTCTTGGTTTTAAGTCTATTGAAATAACTTGGGATTTCTTTTGAAATAATGAAATATTTTGTGTTGGGTCTTACAATTTCTGTTGGTCGGTATATATTGAGAAAAAGGGGGACTTGGAAATCTATTATAGGGTTAGATAGTTGGTTGTATTCGGTAAAATAAGGGTAAGGTGTTGGAGTCGTGTTTGAAACAAGGTGCAACATAAGATTTTTTTTTTAATCAACACTTATTTATTTCAAATTCTTAAAGACTTTCTTTAAAATAAAGCGAAGTAAAATTTCTTTCTACTTACATAGTTTATGTAATTGGGTTTAACCGATTCACGTCATTTATAATTATTAATACAAGGTTAAATTTATTTTATGAAGATTTCACATACAATTATATCTTTCATTTAAAAGGATTGCATTAATCAGTAAGTTTATTCTTTAGTTTTTTTAAAACAACTGGTATAAAATTGTTTTGGTCATAACTTGTTCATTTTTAGAGCTTTTTGAGTGATTCAAAAGCCAAAAATTATGTACTCGGAACGTACTTTTCCAATATTCAGAATTTATAGTCAATGGAGGTTAGTATCCTGGCCAGAATTATTGTACAAGTGTCGGGTTAAAGGTTGAGCTTTGAATAGTAGTTTATTTTTTTTATGATTTGGGATGCACGGGATACCTAGTCTTTGAGTTGAGTTTTGAGTTCGTCAAGAGGGTTGTTTGTAGAATGTTTGAGTCACATAGATGTGGGGAGGTAAAATATATATATATATATATATATATATATATATATATATATATATATATATATATATATATATATATATATATATATATATATATTATATATATATATATCTTTACATTATATAGCATCCATCTAATCCACGTCATCACTTTTTAATATTTAATTTTTATTTTTCTAAAATTCGGAATTTAATTTTTATTTTAAATTTTCGTTTTCTATGATAATTATATAAGTAAAAAAATTGTCAACTATGGTATTCGAACTCAGGTCTAACAGAACACAAATAAACATCTCAACCACTAGAGCAAGCTAGATCTTGTCTTTATTAATCCGAAACCAAATTTATATACTCATGATGAAAAGTAGAAAATCAAAAATAATAACTTCTAAAACAAAAGTAACATTTTTTTCTCCCAAATTCATCACACATGCAAACCCTAAACCATTCGTATCCTCAAATCACGCAGATAATAATAAAATCCCTAAACTCTTAAAATCACACATACAAACGCACACCACTGAAAAACCGATCATACATATATACAGAAGAATTATCAACTTCTTTCATAATCATCTTGGAGGCAATCATTTATTTAATTTATTCGAATTGAATCAAATTAGGTTAGTTTGTCAATTTTTATTTATTGGCGATTCAGGGATTTAGTTTGTTTTCCATTATAAATTTTAATTATGAATTTTATATTTTTATGAATTTTATTTTGTTTCTAATTCAGGTATGTATGGCGATTGATTTTAGCTTGAATCATGTATGTATCGATGTTCAATTCAGGTATTAATGCTTAGAAAGTGCTTGATACCAACACATGATTTATCTGTTGTTCCTCATAAACTGTTCCTTGGGTCTTTAAGCAGTTGATGATGTAGCTACAACCATTAAAACCAGATTCTATGATATTGGTATTGGTGCTGGTTTGGAATCTATGGCTGCCGACCCCATGGCTTGGGACGGATCCGTTAACCTAAAGGCATAATCTTATCTCTTCCTCAGCTGTGAATGTATACGCACATATCTCTATGTGGATGCGTAACCTGTTATACGCGTATATTTTTCTTGTGATTAACATTACCAGGTGAAAACAATGGCACCTGAACATGTTGGACCAACACATAGTGATGCTTGGCCATCTACGCCATAGGAATTTATGACACTGATGATGATGATGACGATAATATAAGTTAATGTATGTGTGTCCCATGATACTTGTTTGGAGTTTTGTTCTTATAAAAGAAAGGCATTTTTCAGAAAATAATTATGATTGGGCGTTGCTGTTGTAGAGGGATCAAATAACATTCCCAGATGAAGGACCTCACAGTTGACACCACGTAAGTACTCATTTATATATGAAAAAAATACAAGACATATGTTTGATTATAAGTAACGCACAAAAATAATTTACCGCATGATTGCATGTTATTGTAGTGATTTCACAGATGTTTGGGTGAACGTCTGTGCACTTGCAAAGTAAAAGGTGAAAGAAGAGAATATAAGCACATCTATTGATGATCAATGTCGAACATGTGAAAAGGTTAATATCGTTTACTATGATTAATATCGAACACGTTGATGATCGATGTCTAAGATCTATTGAGGATCTACATAATGAAAGTCGGTGGGAGTTTTTCGATACGATGTTTTCTGTTTTAGAAGCAGTGCCATATATGTAGGTAGTTTGTTCCCATGATCTGATCCTTCTGATAAATTTCTGTTATTCCTTTATTTTGAGACTGTTACTGCTGATGTTATCTTTGGCTGTATGCGTAAATGATTCATACCTGTGATATGATTGGTTTTGTTTCTGTAGGGATATGCATATTGTACCTTTTCTTCTTGATAGCGTGCTCACAGCTGCAGTAGAGGATGTTATTAAGAGTTCATAAAATTGAAAGAAAACGCAGGTTAAAATTTCATCTATGTAATTTAGTGTTTCGATCTAAAAAGTATGCTACTGTTTAAAATAATTTTTTTGTTTGGTGTTTGGATCTACTGATGGGCATACATCTATGTGGTTGTGACAACATGTACACCATTATATTACCAACTACAAAGAGGTTTATCTGTATTTTGAGTTTCACTAAGTTGACAATTGCAAAACTTAACATTCCAGTTTAGTGCAATATACATTTTACTGATAATTTGAAGATAAATATAATTCATGACATCATAAACATCAACATCCTCCTTCAGCATGTATGATTTAAATCTAGAGAATGCCTGATTTGTGAGAAATAGGTTAAAACCAGCCAACTAACAATGTATTAGAAGCATACTTTGAATTACGTGTTTGAATCGGTTGAAATTTTAGCCTACATTGTTCATTTATACGAAAACAACAAACACGTCGACTATTACAGTCTTTTTAAGCTTTTCATTCTTGCATCTATCTTCTTTTTGTCAGCTTCAGGATTTTTACCAATGCACATTGTGATGGTGCAGTCCTGGATCCACTACTAACTCCAATCTCAACCGTTGGTAGAGTAGCAGTGGTTGTTGGGTGATCATGACCACTCAGTCCTAGCCTGGTGTTCAGTGTAGGTGCCAAAGTTGTAGACACTACCACACCTGATACCATGCTTTTCGGGTAACTGCTACATACTAATTAAGAGTTATGGTCAACATTTTATGAAGTAGTTGACCCCGACATAGCCCCTGCCTTGAACTTTGTTTTTGGATTCAAAGCATGACTTTTAGTGTATAATTTGCTCACGAACCAAAATTTTAATCTTGGACAAAGGAAGCAACTTCGATGTTGTTATGCATTCTTCAATTTGGGCATGTTATCTTCGAAATCTAGATATGCAAGGTTTCTGAAGTAGACTTAAATTTAGAACCCTGATTCATAAGGTTACAATTTTGTTTTAGTAACCTCTACATATTCTGGTGAACTATGGGTAACAACATAAAAATTAATTCTGGCTTAACTTAGTCATAAGGTTACTAAGTTTTGATAGTTTTTTACATGAGTATTTGTTAATACTAGCACCAGGGGTTTGTGTTACTGATATCATTATGAAATCATTTAGCCATTTTTGTTTTTCATTATCTGTAACTGTAATTGGTCTCAATTCGGATTATTTTTTTCAAATGTCTATATGTATTTGCAACTATATCACAAAATCTATGTTCAAGTCTTTTAAACATTATAACTGCTATTCTCTAAGTTATATTTTAGTTTAAATTTTTATTAAAAAGATTTTCTAAATCTGGGATTAATATGATGTTTAAAGTAAAAGGTATGTGCAAGAATGCTTATAGGGTTTGGTTGACTTGAGGTTTCCCGTATGTCCATATGGTCATTCAAGTAAAAATAGAGTAAAAGTTAAAGGCAATGTAGCTCTGACAATGGTTGCCATCAATATTGACATTTATTTTCTTTATCAATTGGTGTATCGATTAATAAATGTGTTTTTCTATACCAGGTTATAGTAAAGGCGTTCATACATTGATTACTTTTGCCTCATAATTAACCAACTTCTAAAGAGTATGTTAGGTAGTTGTAACAAATATATGATAACATTTTCTTGGCAAGGTAAGACACAAGTTTCTATTTAATACATTTTGGTTGTACCATTATAAGTCTCAGCGAGGTACTGACATGTTTATTTAGGTGCTTATTCAAAATATATGATTTACTCAATATACTTAACTCCATGTGTCTTAATATATCTACCATCCCAGTCACACTTAAATAGTTGAGTTCAGAAGGATGTTTTTTTATATACATACATTTAGTTTCGAACTGCTAATAAGCAGCCTCCAAGTTGATATGAAGCTTGGTTATGGTATAAATTGTACATCTTCCTTTTCGTATTGTAAATTACAATGCCCTGCACTCCCCGAGTATGGGACACGTATTTTTATATGTAGTGTTAGTTAGTTTCTGAGTATCTCACTAATTTATTTCCGACAAACGAAAAATACAAATATAATGTCAAAACCGGCCCGCTGCAATGATTCACAGTTTTGATAATGAAATTTGTATCAACAGGTTTTGTATTTTGCAGCAATGATTCAGGAACTTAACTATGGCAGTGATATTTTGGATGGTTCAAGTTTAGGTTATGCAAAAAAACACTTTAAAAGGATTTGCAGACATACGTAGTAAAGGAAGTCGTTTCCTATGTTGAAAGTTTTAGTGATGGCGAGACAAATGCAATTAAGTCTTCTAATTACGGGATCACATCAGTTGGTAAGTTCATCTTTTTTCTTATTATTATTTTACTTCTGTGTTTTATTTGAGAGAAGAATGCATTTTGCTACAGATCACAAAGACACTAAATGCCTTAAATGAAAAAATAATTATGCACTTTTGTCCAAATTTCAGATAACTATTCTTGCTGCCATGGCTTCTCTTGACGAGATCTTCAGTAAATTTGAATGTGTAGTTGTTGTTTCCAGGAGGAATATGCCACATAAGATTAAAGCTACATTTTAATCAAGCCCAGAGAAAAACATCACATTCTTCCTTCCAAAAGGTATGCATTACTTTTATTTTGTCATGTCCTACTATTAAAAGTTGCAGATAGGCGAGACGAATCTTGTCCAGCTAGAATGGAATATTTTTTAGTATGGGTCAAATAGATTTATATTTGGATAAAGGGTGTTTGTTTTAGCTTAGGGGATTATAATAGACTATTGGCTTATTACCAAATCTAATTTAAGAAGATAAGTATTAACGTAAACAAAGAAGATTTGGGGCGAGTTTGGCGGAGCTTACCGAAGTGCTATAGCTATATGTATTTACGAATTGGTTGGTTTAGGTTGTATTTTACTGTTTTATATAATTATTAGTCAAATTGGTCATCTAAAAAGAACATTGGTCAAATTGAAACTGATTATTTTCTAAAATGAACATTGGTCAAATTGAAACTGATTATTTTCTACTTTTAGATTGGAGTTGCTACATTTAGAAGACAAGATTATGGCACGATGTAACATGGGCCAATGGCTATCTTATATGGGTAGAAAGGAACAATAACTTTAGAGCAAAGACCTCGAGCGAAAATAGGATTATGCAAGGTATTAAACTTCAAAGCTTTGAGTCGACTTTGATATGGGCAACAAATGAACCTTGTGTTAGCAAAAATGGAACTGTGATCATGTAAACTATCATGCAAACACAGATGGAATTTGAGGTCACATGTTAATTTTGGTAAGAATGGTATCGATTATTTGTAAGAAATTTTGGTTATGATTCATAATTAGCATGGATTTGTCATACAGTTTACATAGAATTTTTGGTTTAGTATTATTTTTTGTAGGGAGAAAATGCAATAGTGTTAGGAGTCCGGTTCCGCAACATCCCTTTATTTAGCAAAGTTCCAATGGATCAATCTCAACCATCCATCTTCTTTTTATTTAAGGGTCCAGATTAAACCCTCCTTCTACATAAATATTAAAATTTTACACACACTAACCATTTTATCAAAAAAAAAAAAAAGTCGGGTCTCTCCCACCCACCTAACCTCCCGCCGCCAACCACCCTAACAACTTATTCCGGCGACCTCCTCCGACAACCAACCTTCCACCGCGAACCACCCCTACCACACACCTTCTTCCGGCGTCATCACCTACTACCCATCCACCGCGAACCACCCCTAGAGCAAACAACCTCCAACAACCACCCTAACAACTTATTCCGGCGACCTCCTCCGACAACCAACCTTCCACCGCGAAACACCCCTACCATACACCTTCTTCCGGCGTCATCACCTACAACCCATCCACCGCGAACCACCCCTACCACAAACAACCTCCAACAACCACCCTAACAACTTATTCCGGTCATCTTCTCCGGCGAATACAAACACAAGATGGAAACACAAAAAGAAACAGGAATTGAAGCACAAATTGAAAAAGATGTTGTTGTGGATCCAGTTACGGAAACTGATAATGTAGATCTAGATCCAGAACGTCACGTTCTTAATGAAGATGCAGATCCAGAAGCTAATCTTGTCGAAAATATAGGTAAATGGTTACTTTCAGTTCTTTGAAAACAGAATCATGCATGATTTGTATAAAAAACAGTAATGAGATCTTTCTTGTCGAAATCGTATATGTTATGCATGATTCTACATGAATCATGCATGATTCCACATGAATCATGCTGATTCTGCATGAATCATGATGAATCATGCGTGATTCATGTGGGATCAAGCATGATTCATGTTGAAGCATGTGTGGATCATGCATGATTCAATATGATTCATGTGGAATCAAGCATGATTCATGTGGGATCAAGCATGATTCATGTGGAAACATGCATGATTCAAGTTGAATCATGCATGATTCATGGATGAGTTATAAATGAAGCATGATTCAGTATGAATCATGCATGATTCATGTAAAATCAAGCATGATTCAACATGAATCATGCATGATTCAACATGAATCATGCATGATTCATACTGAATACTTTTTAGTATTATTAAAATTCTTGACCATGTTCTCTAACAATTGTTATTCTCTAACAGGTTCTACCAGCACTCCAAGACCAAGTTTATACATTCATAGTGAGACACCCGGAGGATCTGTATATTGGGAACCAATTGTTCCGGACGAGTTGTTACCTAAGCAGGGAAAAAGATTTGATACAATGGAGGAATGTATTGAGTTTTATTCTGCGTATGCTGAAAAATCAGGATTTGAAGTTAAAAAGTCAACGCAAAAAAGAAATAGGAGTGGTGACGTTAAATCAAAGTACATCATGTGTAACCGGCAAGGGGTTCCAAAAGACATAAATGTTAACACCTTGGATCCTGCAAACAGTGGAAAGCAAACAAGGAATACAAGATATCGTGTAACAGGTTGTGAGGCACAAATAAAGGTTGATTTGGATTATGTTAAGAGAAAGTATGAAATAACCAAATTTATTGCTAAGCACAACCATCAAATGCTTCCGACAGAGTATAAGCATCTAACAAAGAAACAAAGAAAAATGACTCATGCAGAAAGAGTGTTTGTTGTGAGAGCTTCAACACAATTGAGACTTGGGGGAACCAAGGCACATACTGTGTATTCTAGTATCAAAGGGGGTGCTGAGTATGTGCATGGAACTAGTGATGATTTTAAGAATCAGATAAGGGATGTTAATGAATATATAGGAGAAAGTGATGCACAGATGCTTATAAATAAGATGGAAAACAGGAAGAAGTTTGTTCCAGGCTTTACGTTTCAGTATAAGGTTGAAAACAGCGAACTGGTTGCAATGTTTTGGGCGGACGAAGTAGATAAACGCAACTATGAAGAGTTTGGAGATATTATATCTTTTGATGCTACCTTCAAAACAAACAAGTAAGTTATTTTAGGATTCATTATAAATCATGCATGATTCATGTTGAATCATGCATGATTCATGTTGAATCATGCATGATTCATTGTGAATCATGCATGATTCATCTGATGAATCATGCATGATTCTTCTGATGAATCATGCATGATTCATTATAAATAATGCATGATTCATGTTGATTCTGTCTTTTTTGCATAATCTGTTTTTTTTAATGAATCATATGCATGATTCAGTTGAATCATGCATGATTCAGTTGAATCATGCATGATTCAACATGAATCATGCATGATTTATAATGAATCATGCATGATTCATCAAATATATCATGCATGTTTCAGAATGAAACATGCTTGATTCATTATAAATCATGAATGATTCATTATAAATCATGCATAATCTGTTTTTTATTTTCTAATTGTACATTATTTTCAGGTACGATATGGTCTTTGTTCCATTCACTGGCATAGATAATCACAGAAAGTGCGTGAATGTTGGATCAGGATTGCTACTAAACGAGGACACAGAAGCTTATACGTGGCTTCTAACATCGTTCATGACTGCTCACGAAAAACAACCGACAATGATTGTAACGGATCAAGATGGGGCAATGAAAAGGGCAATTGAAGCAGTTCTGAAAGAATCAAAACACAGATTATGCATGTGGCATATCATGCAAAAAATCCCATCAAAGGTATTGCATTTTCATAACCTTTTTTGAATCATTCATGATTCTTATAAATAATCTGTTATGATTTAATTACAGATATGTGAAGAAATTTATGATAAAACTAATTTCAAAGAACGTTTCAACAAATTGGTGTGGAATATGTTTATAGAGCCACAAGAATTTGAAGCAAGATGGTCAATACTTATTAAAGACTTTAAGTTGGAAAAACACAAGTGGATGACAAAGATGTATGAGCTTCGAAAAATGTGGTTACCAGCTTATTTTATTACGTCACCTCTGTTTGGCTTAATGAGAACTACTTCAAGATCAGAGAGTGAAAACGCGTTTTTTAAAGGTTTCACAAATCATGGGTCAACATTGGTCAACTTCATGATGTGCTATGAATCAGCAATGGAAAGGCAAAGGAGTAAACAAGAACATCTAGATTTCAGAACTTTTGATGCTGCCCCAAGATATAAAACAATGTTAGAAATGGAAAAACACGCGGCTAAAGTTTATACAAGGACAATATTTTTGCTTGTTCAAACAGAAATGTATGAATCTATTTGGTCTTGTCAAATAGAAGAGTTTAAAAAGGACGAGGGAGTTGAGATGGTTGTAGTTAGAGACACAAAGGCGGGTGCTTATAGGACACTATTCACAGAAGAAGGAAAAGAGATGGTTGTGCAGGAAGAAGACAAAGTAATAGACTACAAGGTTAGTGGATTTTTGTTAACAATCATGCATGTTTCATATATAATCAACAATGAATCATGCATGATTCATGTAAAATCATGCATGATTCATGGAAGAATCATGCATGATTCTAGGGTGAATCATGCATGATTCATAAATAATCATGCATGATTCTTCCATGAATCATGCTTGATTTTACATGAATCATGCATGATTTAGTAAGAATCATGCATGATTCATGGGTGAATCATGCATGATTTAGTAAGAATCAGGTATTAATACGTTTTTTTTTGCATCAAAACAAGGTTTTGCGTTCTCTTGAAGATGGATCTGTTGAGTGTACCTGTAGACATTTCATGCGTTACGGATTTTTATGTAGACATGTATTTTGTGTTTTGAAGAACCGTAATGTTCAAATGATTCCGGAGAAGTACGTTTTAAGGCGTTGGAGGAGGGATTTGATACCACTTTCATTAAGAAGAAGCACGAAAAGATATGGAGAGAAAAACAAAGAAATGGAAATATTAACAAATGAGGCTAACTATGTAGTAGATGAGTGTTTGTTTTTGTTGAGTAAAGATAAAGAAAAGTTGTCGCAATTTGTGGAAAAGCTCAAAACTATAAAGAAGGAATTTGAGGTTCTAGTGCCAAGGCCTCCTTCACAGAAAACGGCAGACATGATTGAAGATATTTATGCTATTCAAAAGCCGAATAAGAATATTGTAAACAATCCTCATGTTGCTGCAATAAGAGGTGCTAAGAAAGGACAACGTAGAAAAAGTGCAAGAGAAGTAGCTATCAATGCTAAAAAAAAGCAAGAGCGGAAGTGTGGACAATGTGGAGTGAAGACTAAAAAACATACAAAAACAACATGTCCGGAAAATCCAAAATACATTGCTAAAGTCAAAAAGATTGCTGCTGCGGCTGCTGCTGCAAAGGAAGCAAGGAATGCAACTATTGCGGCTGCTGCTGAAAAGGAAACAAGGAATACAACTATTGCTGATGCACTACAAACAGGAACAACTGGTGCGGGTGCTGTGGCTGCTGCTGCAAATGCAGCAAAGAATGCAACTATTGCGGCTGCTGCTGAAAAGGAAGCAAGGAATACAACAATTGGTGCGGGTGCTCCTTCAATTGTTTTGTAGTACACTTATAATATTCGTTAGATTTGTTTTTTAATTTGATTAAACTGTATTAAAACTCTGAGATTGGAGTACTTAGTTTAATGTTTTGTAGTACACTTATAATATTTGTTAGATTTCTTTATTAATTTGATTTAACTGTATTAAAACTCTGAGATTGGAGTACTTTGTTTAATGTTCATATAATATTCGTAATGAATCATGCATGATTCGTAATGAAACATCATATGCCATCCAAAAATCATGCATATGAGTCAGCAAGGTAACTACTGCTGATGCACTACAAACAGACTTATAATGTTCATATAATGTTCTATGAATCATGCATGATTCATAGTGAATCATGCATGATTCATAGTGAATCATGCATGATTCATAGTGAATCATGCATGATTCATAGTGAATCATGCATGATTCCTAGTGAATCATGCATGATTCATAGTGAATCATGCATGATTCATAGATGAACCATGCATGATTCATAGATGAACCATGCAAACAGTTACATAACAGTAAACAACTGAAATAGATGAACCATGCAAACAGTTACATAACAGTAAAAAAGATAACATAAAGTACCATCAGTTTTACGAACAAAAGATTACCAACATATAAGATCAGAATATAACATAAAAATACCCTCCCATTTAACTACCATCCATTTTACGAACAAAAGTTTAACAAACTACAAATCAAACATCACTTTCTTTTTTTACCACCAGCATAGGTCATATGAAAATCTTTCGATTTTGCAGCTTTAACATCCTTCCCAACCTCCTTCCTTTCTGCAGCTTTAACATCCTTACCAACCTCCTTTACTTCTGCATCTTTAACATCGTTCCCTTCTGTCTGATCTTCTTGGCCAGGCATAGTCTTTGGTGGATCACGCTCATTCCTGTTTTTGATTGCCTCTTGAATAATATCAACCCTTTTCTGGTGTTCATTCTCCGTCTCAAACTTGAAGGCCAACTCAAACATCTTCTGTTTATGAATGTTAAAATCATGCAACAAAAGCTTGGTAGCAATCCTATACCTCATACATAACAACTGTGAGCGCTGTTCCTTTGATTCTACATCAAACCCAACATCCCAATCTCCAACAGGTGTGCCAGTGTAAGATTCCATATGGATCATAGCAAATATTCCGCAATCTTCATAGTTACTCTCTGTACTCCAATTCAAACGTAGAATGCGTGGTTTGACTTTCATCATGGCCGATAGTTTGTCATGCCCATGCTCTTTTAGATGCCTGATAAAAAACTTTTTCTACAAAAAAAGATACAAGGATCACAAAACTCAAATACATTAATAAAACTCGATACATTAATAAAACTCAATACATTAATAAACAAAAATGATTTTAAACTTACCAAAGGATCACAAGCTGCTTTGTATCTTGAACTATAGGAATATGGTCCAGCATAAATGTTATCAATGATAAACATTGATGGATTCTCCAAGTTGAAAACAACAACATAAAAGTGTCCAGAAGCACAAATAGGAAAAAACACCAAATCAACATCCGAGAGGCGAAGTGCATCCTCATCATGCTGCAATTGAGTTGAAATGGCATCTGAAAAGACTTTCCACTGTCCATCTGGATCAAGAGTACTTTTAATAGTTCCTTCTGGCTGTTTACAGACAAGCGAAACAAAATTAGAGGGGATTCAAGATGAATCATGCATGATTCAAGATGAATCATGCATGATTCAAGATGAATCATGCATGATTCAAGATGAATCATGCATGATTCAAGATGAATCATGCATGATTCAAGATGAATCATGCATGATTCAAGATGAATCATGCATGATTTACAGAATGAAAAAAAACATCGCTACATGTGAATAGAAACTTACAATACAGCCAGTTGTAAAAAAAAGCCTTCTTAACCGCTCATTAACTTTACCAGCTTCCACCAGCTTCAACAATGTAGCCCGCTCCTCCAGGTTCAACAATGCACTCCAACTATCAATAACATTGTGGTCTAACCATAATCCAGGTGTCAATGTCTCCATGCTCACTCGTACAGATTTTTGCTCATAACCCGAATTAGTTTGGAAAACAGTTTCACTACAATTAGAAATAAAAAACAAATTATGATACGTCATTCTTTAACTACAAAACCGAAAGCAAAAACTGAAATAAAGAACTTACTATCTATCGCCTTGCATAGCGAACAAACTATTCCCCAGTATAAACTCAAGCCTCTTTAGATCAGGACCAACTTCAGTTCTCTTATTCATAAAAGGAGATGACAACACAGAAGATGGCTTCCTAACTTTTTTCTTGGGAGATGAACGAGTAGAAACTCGTGGAGGCGTCTTGGGAGGCGAAACGTTGGTAGGTTCATTCATAATCATGTTAAACAAATTTTCCTGCAAAAAGTTCAAAAAATTTAATTATAAACATACATATGACCATATCATTATACAACTCATGAGGAAAAGTTAAAAATATACGTCATAAAAGGCATCTGAAAGCAGATCAATCACCTCTCCAACCCAATGAATGTTTCTTTCAAGCCACTGCGTGTAAGTTTCTTCAACATCATCGACTGCTGCTTCGTCTGCTCCTTCGTCTGCTGCTGCTTCGTTCCCGGGCTCAATGTCCTTTGTAGGTAACTCCTTTGCATCCGACTCTTTTGGCTTGTTTAAATCAACATTCTCGTCAGGCGAAGCATTGAAATCGTCAATATGAGTAGGTTCACCTTGAAACGAAATAGTATCCTTAAAAAGTCCATCATATTTCTCAAACAATTGATGAATGTTCTCATCATTTGGAAATTCATTGTTCGCATCTCTTAAAAAGCATTCAAGTTCGGCCTTGTCTTTGGCAATGCTTGAAAGCTTTTCATTGATCTTTGTGCAAAAGGCCTACAAAAATGAAATATATAAATCATGCTTGATACATGTAGAAAAATTCATGATTCAGTTGAATCATGCATGATTCAGTTGAATCATGCATGATTCAGTTGAATCATGCATGATTCAGTTGAATCATGCATGATTCAGTTGAATCATGCATGATTCAGTTGAATCATGCATGATTCAGTTGAATCATGCAAACTCAAATTAATATAACACTTGACAAAAATAATTGAAAAAACAATAAAAACCGTAAAAAGATACGACAACACACCTGTTTACTGGAAAAACCACTTTGTTTTTCTTCACTTTGTTTACCCACATCAAAAAAACCTTCACTTTGTTTCTCTTCGGACGCAGTCCATTCTGGCTGCAACTCCAACATCCCAATAATATTATCTTGCACCTCTAAATCCTGCCTGCGATGCATGTTTGTTGTATTCCAATTCAGAATAGCAGGTCTGGACCGAAGAACAGGATAACGATCAAATTTTGTTGAATCCAAATACAGCAGCTGTTAGGAAAATAAAAATTATTTCTTGTTAAAAGTTATAAACAATATAAACATTAAATAAAAAAACACAAAAAAAAACGTAAAAATGTATATATGCACACACTTACAATTAAAAAACACAATGGCCCAATGTAAAAACCAGCCAAAGTATTCGGTTCCGTGCTATTTCCAAGACACTTGTATAAGAACTCACACCAATCTATTCCAGCAATATCCGTATCCTCACGAATACGCCGAACAATAGTTAGATCAGGTATTGCTTTCATTGTGTAAGCTGTACACAACCCAACAGAAAATAGAGTAAGAAAATTGACTTTATACATAAAGTCAACTTCTGTTGCTTCATTAAGTTTCTCTTGAATATCAGAAGCACGAAGTAGTTTCCATGGTTTATCAAACTGTTTTAACCACAACAACACAAACGGGTCATCCAAAGCTCTCTCATGTAGATCATATAAAGAAGTTCCACCAATGGGAAGTCCTAAAATATCCTTAATCTTTTGAGGAGTTACAAGAATCGAAGACCCGTTTAAAAGCTTAAACTGATAGCTCTCCTTATCAAATGCTCTAACAGCAAACCTCCCTAAACGCCCAGGTAAGGTATCTATTTTAATGGAACGAAATGAAGAAAACCCAATACTTCCCAAAAACTTATCAATGTCCAACCTGCTATCTCGAATTGCTGCGAAGAAAGAAGTAGGCACTGTCCTAGATTTTATAATTGGAAACTTGAGTAGATACTTATCTCTTTCACTCAAGACAACCTCTCCACCTTCAGAAGTCTTCTTATGCTTCTTCCCAGGTTTCTTAACACCCTCTTCATCTTCTTCTTCATCTTTGACATTGTCCTCATCAGATTCCTGCTTTTCAACCTTCACTTTTCGGGGACCTTTTTTTACCCCAGGCTCTTTCTTAACTGCATCGTCATTTTGATCATCGTCATCTGACTCCTCTTTATAGTCACTCACAACATCCGACACTATTCTATCTACAAAATCAGTAGATCTCTTCCTCTTCCCAACTGGTTCCTTCTTAACAGTAGCTTCTTTCTTAATATCAGATGGTTCTTTTTTAATAGCAGCACTAGACTTTTGTGAAGGAGCTTTTGCCTTTGGCATTGCACTAGTTCTTGGTTTTTTTTCAGCGACAGGAGGTGACGTAGATCCTTTATGACCTATAGATTTCTGACGCTTGCTTGTATCACGTTGAACTGCAAAAAGTAAGAAACACAAATCAGTTAAGTGCTAAGAAGTTACAAATACAAAAAAACATATGCATGATTTAACAAACATGATTCATGAAGAATCATGCATGATTCTTCACGAATCATGCATGATTCTTCATGAATCATGCATGATTCGTAATGAATCATGCATGATTCTTCATGAAAACAAATACACAGCTATCTAAAAAAATTTCTATCTTCGTGATTAATTTCTTCAAAAACTGAACATAATAAACGTCGATCAACTTTACGTCGATCAACTGAACATAATAAAAAAATTTCTAGTTGCCCAGATTTACACCACTAGTTTTAGTTTAAACACGGGACCGGAAAACAACTGTTAAGTATAACAAGCTGATACAGAGCAGCACGAGCACGAACAAAGACCTTTGGTGTACTGATTTAAAACGAATAATATGTCAGCTTTAACTTTATTTAACAGAGGAAAGCAACTTTCTAAGAATAATAGCATCCAAGCGTACTGATTTGCACGCATTACAAGTACATAAACTCGACTTCTACTGCAGATGGTGAAACCGTTCACTTCAATTATAAATCAATAGAACACAGGACGTCCATATTAATGCTAAAAGCCGTAAATGCACCCTTCTATATCTAATCAAGCCCAATGTTTGTTATAGGAGATGTATAGTTCCCAATATATTGGATGCATATATAAACGTTGCATCGAACGCATTCCTAGAAAATAGAAATACACATCTTATAAGGTAAAGGTCGCACATTACAAAACTCATTCCTTTAATTTACTAGTGGCGGAGTACGACTGTTAATTTTTTACAGCGACAGTATGATGCCATAATATGAGAAAAAGAACCTGCTATTTCTTGCCACGTTAAGCTAGTAGAAGCAACATTTGGATCAGAATATAATACATAGTGTTTGTTTTATAAGAAACAAGAGTGTCGTTCTCTAAAACACAACTATAGCCTTTGGTGTTCTACAAATTCAGTAGATGAGAATCAACGCGATATGTAAAATTTGGATCAGAATATAATACATAGTGTTTGTTTTATAAGAAACAAGAGTGTCGTTCTCTAAAACACAACTATAGCCTTTGGTGTATTTAGGATCGCTTATTTTAACCAGTCATCAGGTTTGAAAATAAGCAAGTACCAATGTGTTTATACTAGTTGCTTATTTATTCAATAATAAACTAATAAACAGTCTTCAATAGTGTGTTTGGGATTGCTTATCTTCTTTAAAACAGTATAATAACCAGATAAGCACTTACATAAACAACCCCAAAACCCCCTAATCACTTAAACATAAGCAGTAATGTGACAGTTACTCATAAACCACTAATCAAGTTAGCATAGTTGTCAGCTCACAGCTGTTTTATATACACGTTTCGTTATGTAGATGTTTAAAACACTTCTTCAACTAGCCTTTAAAAAAACGCTAAACACTTCTTGCCGAACAAGTATTCCTAAGAGCAATCGGTACCGAACGTCATAGGGCGCGTTATTCCCCTATGCCACCCGCCCATACCTGACTTTGTTTTATAGGGCATGGCTTATCTCAGGTGGACACTGGTTGGTGCCAAAAGGCACCCGGTTCAAGGTGCTCCCGCCAATTCACACCCTTTTTTGGATAGGGCGTGGCGCCAAAATCACTAGCAAAGCCGTGTACCAATGATTTTCTGAATGTTCTTGCACTACGTGTCGACCATACCCACGTTGTTGACATTATGCACAAGGACATGACATTTATTTTGTTTATTTGGTTTTGGGCTTATGTTTCAGAAACTCACTTTTTGGGGCTTGTTTTTAAACTTTTCGGCTTATATAAGTTTACTGTGTCATAATCAACTTATATAAGCCTGAAAGTTTCAAACTAAGCCGCAAAAACCAATCTTATGAAACATAAGCTCAAAACCAAATAAGGCATATGCCAAAACAAACACGGGGTGTTTGGGTTACCATATTTTCCGGGCTTTTGAGCTACTTTGAAATCGGAAAACCTCAGGAGCACACTTTTTCTGTTTTGTGAGCTTCATTTACTTTGGGTTTATAGCTTATTTCATAATCTATAAGCTCAATTTGAGAAGCTCGTAAGCCAAAAAAAGTGGGCTTATGAGCTTTTCCGATTCCAAAATTGCCCATAAGCCCGGAAAATCAGCTAATCCAAACACCAGAAAATCAGCTAATCAATAAAGCTAAAAAACAACCAGTAAATTAAGCTATTAATAACAAACATAAGCCTAAAAATCTTTAAAAAAATACATCAACAAAAATAAGCAAATATAAAATCAAAAATAAGCATAAAAAAAGCATAAAAACAATTAAAAATGTAAATGAAAAAGATTACCAGTATTCAAGCCAACTTTAGGATTGGAAGCCATCTCTGATCGGTTATTAGGGTTTCAATCGGAAATGGAGATCGATTAATAGGGTTAGATCTGTAAGATCGATTATTAGGGTTTCAATCACTAATCATCAGGGTTTCAATCGCCATACGAGGAATCATCGGAGAGTGATTGGGGGTGGCGGAGATGATTGGGGGTGGGGGTGGGGGTGGTGGTGGTGGTGGTGGTGGCGGAGATGAATGGCGGTTAGGGTTTCAGATAAAAGTGGAAGTGGGAGGAGTGTGTGTGAGTTGCGAGTGTGTGCTAGGTGTGGAGTGTGTTGCGAGTGTGTGTAGTGTGAGTTTCAGATAAACGTTTTTTTTTTTTTTTAAATTAATCTGGACCGTTAGATGTAAATAAAATGGATGGCTAAGATGAGTCCATTGGGACTTTGCTAAAAAGAGGGACTAT
The DNA here is from genome assembly GCA_025667525.1 of Glebionis coronaria. Lineage (NCBI taxonomy): Eukaryota > Viridiplantae > Streptophyta > Magnoliopsida > Asterales > Asteraceae > Glebionis > Glebionis coronaria. The sequence continues at coordinate 205,859,402 of CM046879.1, forward strand.
GTTGAACTTTTGGCATAGTGTTAGTATGAACATTGTACTTAAACAGTTTATGATATATATTCAGTGAAGGATGACTTGCCTTTCTTGAAAAAGATGATTTTTGGGGATATATACTTTAGGTAACTACAATTATATCTTCGTGATAAAATATATCTAGGGATGAGCTCGGGACCAATTCCGTCCCGAACCCGTCCCGATTTAGTGCTCCCGGTTTTTTCCGATCTAAAAAGTTATGTACCGATCCCGTACCGAACGGGATTTGGGTATCGGTACCGGTGGAAATCGGGATTTTCCCTTTTTTTGGGGGAATTTTCCGATCCCGTCCCAAACCCGTCCCGATTTTTTTTCACCTTATTTCGTACTCCTGATCCCGTACCGAACGGGAATCGGTACGGTTTCAGGTACGATTCGGGTTCAGATTCAGGATTCTAAATGTATGTGCATATGATTTATGTTAATTTGGTAGTTGAGAACCGAGCTAAATAAAGCTTGACTGCTCGCCCTGACAAGACTCATTGGTGATATATTTATTAATGGTAATACAATAGCAAATTTGAAAAAGAAACTATCGTCGGTTTAGTTTAAATGATATCTTATTGTCCAATGAGATAATTAGCAACGTTGTTTACGCAAATGATATAAACACTACCACTGGATGGGCGAGCTAGCGTTATGAATCTCATTTAAAAATATTAAGAGACACTTGAATGCATTGAAAAAGAACACAAATAAACGTTTTTGACATTAATAAAAAAATATTCCTTCTGTTCCATTTTAATAGTCCTTCAACATAATTTTTGTGATTTATTATTAATTCAATGAATTTAAACATTTTATAGTTAAAAAGACAAACTAACTCTTAGTATTTAAGAAACTATATTTTAAAACAAATTAAAATAATAATGAGACGATAAAAGTGAAACAGAGAGGTAACACAAAATCATACTATTACAAATAGAAAATTCATTTTCTTTTTTGTTTTATACGCACGACATATTTAATTTTACAAAATCAAGATAAAAAGAATATCTAACGGTATAGTTAAAGGTTTCTATATGCATACAATCATCCGGGCTAAGTATAAATATGAACACAAAGTACGTATATGGTCTTCTACCTATACTTTTTTTAAAAAAAATTCCAAAAAAAGACGTGTACTTTTATTCAACTGATCTACCTACTTAGAATTTTGCCACGTACACAACTGATCAACATTTTTTTATTAATATCTTCTCCCAAAGTTTAACCTACACATTCTGACATTTTTACTATTTTATTGATCAACCGCCGACGGATCAACTGATCAACCTTCTTTTTTTTTTACTTTGGAAATTGAAAAAGTAACAAAAAAAGAGAAGGTTACTTTTTGGGTTACTTTTTCAATTTCCAAAGTAAAAAAAGAAGGTTGATCAGTTGATCCGCCGTCGGTTGATCAATGGAATAGTAAAAATGTTTGTGTAGGTCAAACTTTGGGAGAAGATATTAATAAAAAAAGGTTGATCAGTTGTATACGTGACAAAATTTTAAATGAGTAAATCAGTTGATAAAAAGTACACGTCTTTTTTTAGAATTTTGAAAAAAAATTCTCTCTATTGCATCTTTTATTTTAACTTAATCATGTGACGATAGGAATGGTACTTTTTTAATAGTGGCCACCTATAAACTAGGCAGGAACACAAAAAAATGATGTTAAAAAATACGAAGTCCGTAGAAAGTTTAAAACTTTGAGAATAAAAACAAGTGTAAATCAATATTTATTTTGTCACGTATAAACTAAAGAAATGATATAGTAATAAATGCAAACAACACTGAATGACATGTTAATGAAAGTGAAGTGAAAGAATAAAAATGACGTTAAACAATCAGTCCGTAGAGAGAGTGAAACTTTGAGAATAAAGACAAGTCTAAATCAGTTAATAATAATCGGTACGATACATGCATAATGCGACGACGAATATTCGTGACGATATTTTAAGTGAATAAATATTACTTTTTTACCCATTAATTTTGTATTTACATTAATGTTAAAATTGTAAAAAAATCAATTAAAATATACTCACTAAAAATGATTTTTTTTAATTACATATGTCAATAAATATTAAATTAAAGGTATAAAATTTGAAAAATATACTGAAATTAGATTATAAAAATAATAAATATATAAAAAAATAATCTTAATTTAAAACTAAAAATGTTATTTTAATATGTTGTAACAAAATTTTATTACAAAAAAATGTTGCAACTTTCAAAAAGTGGTATAACTGCCAAAAACACAACAACAACAACCTGTTTTTATTTAGTATATAAAAAGATTTAAAAATTCTTTTTGTTATTTTAAAAAGGCCACAGATGTTTATAAAGTAGTTATAAATTATTATTTTAATAAGTTATCTTTAATAATTGTTACAATATCTTACTTTCATTTGTGATTGTATTTCTTTAATTTTTCAAGATGTCATTATGATTACGGTCTTGATGTACTAATTATATGATATTAGTTTGTTTTCAAAATTGATCATGGGGTCAAGTCAAACTCATGTTCATTTCAATAGAGAATGAAAACTTTTATACATTTATCTAAATTTCGATTGGCCAACATGATCAATTAAATTACTTTCAACTTGAGAAGATTTTGATCCGATACATAATGTGACTGAATCTCTAAAGAGATTCACGAAGTTAGTTGCATATGAATTTATGAAAAGTTTAGAACAAATGCATTCTATAGTTTATAAGTTCAGCAAACTTCTATAGTTTATAGTTTAGAATAATGTTTAAGATTTAATTTTATGAATTGTTTTTATATGTTCTTTTATGTACAAGTTTTTCTTAATTTTTTTAAAAGGAACATTACAATTTATAAAAAGACTTCAAAAATGACAACTTCTAATTTTTTTATTACAAAATATAAATCTTTTGATGTTTTGTTGTGTACCATTTTTAATAAAGTTATAATTTTATGTTTTATTGTGAAGTAATACACGTCAATCGAACATTACAAACAAATATTAACCAAATAAAAAAAATTAAACGACAATCTGAAGTTATACCCGTCCATCGGACGGGTTTCGCCACTAGTATATATATATATATATATATATATATATATATATATATATATATATATATATATATATATATATATATATATACATATATATATATATATATATATATATATATATATATATATTCTTTTGGAAAATTCGATCTTTTGCACGGTTTAAATAATATATTACGGGGCGTAATATGTTTGGTTGCCATTGGGTGTTTCTTGGATTATTTTTCGTTGTCATGGGTCATTTTGAATTGATACACGTTTTGGGTTTGAGTTTTCTTTTGAGTCTCATGGTTTTGACTTGTTTTAACTGGTGCACGTGAAATGTCGTTAGTTATCCGTTGGTTTGATTCGTTGATGGTATCTAGTGTATTCAGGATGTAGTTTTGGTTTAGTATTGATTGAGAGCATCAAAGTGGTAATATGAAAGACTTGGTCGTGCCTACACGATTAATTAGGTGGCCCTGGGAGAATGGTCGGAATGCCCTTAGTGGGGATGAAAGAGTTAAAAGTTCATAGACGAACTAATGTCGTCATGAGGTCTCTTAGGAGTGCCAAGGGAGATGAATAGATATATGTGTAATGAATGGATATTGGCACAAGTAACGTGCCATAGAGAGTGTTGGAAGGAGATATAATACCTCAAAGGTATTTATGATTGTGCGTAAGGCATGTAAGTTTTCCGAAAATTTCCTGAGATTTAGAAGGTTTGCCTATTACTGTGAGGTAGAACCATATGTAGAGCAAGTAGGAGAAGTGAGAGGAGTTGTAGTTAGTGCCTTTCCAAGGAAATTGTTGATGCAATGATTTTAAGAACAAGAATTGTTAGAAATTGCAACGGATGCAAGGCAAAATTTGAGTTGCTTACTAGTAGATTGGTTGTGAAAAGCGGTTGAGTGGTCTGATAAGAGGAAGTATTGGTCTTAGAGAATACGTGTAGATTTTCGCGAGTAGAACGAGGTAGAAATTTATTCGTATTGCTTCTAAGAGAGGGTGCAAGGAGGACGTAGTTGAAACTGCTAAGGATGTTGTATGAACGCTTTGGGTTTTCGGTTATGCATTTGGCTTCGCCAAAGAACTAGCAGTTTTCATGGAGTCAATGAACCAAGTGTGCATGAACGGGTATAAACGAGTTGTCATCGGGAGCATCGACGACATCTTGATCTACTCAAATCTTAGAAAGAGAGTGAGGTAAATTATGAGTTGGTTTGGAGTTGTTAGGAAAGGGAATTATACGCGAGATTTTCAAGTGTGAGTTTTAGGATTAAGTGTTCTATGATGAGCAGTTAGAGATGATGGCATATCATGGAACCAGCAAGGGCGAAGTGAAGAAGGATGAGGAAGCGTTTTGGAGGCTGAAGAGGTGGATTGGCTAAATGAGCAGATTTTGACATTATTGGAAGGACTGAATGAATTCGTGAAGCATGACGATACGTGGAGCAGGGATTTGGACGCCTACGAGGACGACAAAGAAAAGCGATCGCTTATACGTTGCAGGAACTGAAGATTTGGAAGAACTGGATAGACTTAGTTAGTGGAGTTGGATTATTATATCTGCCTAGAATGCTAGAGACGTTTGGGGTACGAGACGTATAGAATGATCTATACGGATCATGAACGTCTCCAACACATATTCAATCACCTTGATTGAACATTTGGCAAAGGTAGTGGGTGGAGTTAAGTCACGAAAGAAAATTGCAAGGCCAAGTACCATCTGGGAAAGGCAAGCATGGTTGATGAGACATGGAATAAGAAGAATGAAGTGAAGCTGAGACGAACTTGAACTATATGGATGACGTATTAGGGTGGTTAGGATAAAGGATGTAGGTTGCATGAGTTGAATTGTCTAAACCAGAGAACGCGTCAACATGTATGTTGCGTGGATTGGACAATCATATGGAGAAAAGGGACGTAGACTATACTTCCTACATAGATAGGAGTAGCTTAGAAAGGGCAATGTAAGGACAAAGTTAGTGAAAGGGATACATAATCGGGTGGAGGAATAGGTACGACGGGAGTTGGGTGATAGTCGATAGACTGACTAATTCATCTCATATTTCAAGAGGAATGAGAAGTCACGTGGTTGAGAAGTTGGAAGGATTGCGTACGGATATGATGGAATAGAGGGTTTTACGTAAAATTTAGCCTAATACGTATGGAATGCCTTATGAAGGATTATGGCAAGGGAAGAAACGATGGGAAGCATCACATTGTGATGTATGGTATGAGTTAAGGAAAAAGAAGGAAGTGTGTATAGAAGCGAAGCAAGAATAAAATAGGTCGAGATAGGAACTGAAGGTAAAACTTTGGTAGATCCTAATGAGTAGAATAAAGGACAAAGCAGGCTAATACTATCGGAGTGTGGAAAGGGAAATGGCACTGACCTATACTGATTGTTCGGGAGGCTTAGTATCGATAATCGAATGGATGAGGAGTTATAGGTGTGATGTGCCATATGGACGAAGGGCTTGGTCTAACTGAGATAACCGTCCTTTTGATGATGTGTATAGATCATAAGTTGATTTGGATTGGAAGAACTAATGGATATGTGAAAGACCGTCATAGGTCACTTTGTAAGGAAATTGGAATTTTTAAGTAATTTGGGGTACGGACTGAAGGGAGTTGATAAACATGATTGGATATGAGTATATCCAGCTAACTGGGAAAAGGATAGGCAAGTGAGATATTTATACAACCTTAGGAGTTACACTGAGGGCATGAGTGATTGATTTAGAGGGAGTTAGGAAACTCATTAGCGATGGCTGAGTTTTCATATAATGATGATTATCATACTAGAAGTCGATAAATGCCATTTGAGGCACTATATGAAAGGATAGGTTGAGTTGTCCCTATTGTGGAATAGAATTGGTAAAAGAGTTTACTAATGTGGTAATGGTGTTTGTGGAAAGGATGAGAGCAACAAGGGATGCTATATAGAAAAGGAGGAAACCACTAGAGTTAGTGACAAAGTTATGTAGGAAGTTTCACCCATAGTAACGGGTGGTATGTTTTGGTAAAATGGAAGAGTTGATGTAGAGTTTTGTAGGTCCATTTATGAACTTTGGAAAGATCGGACTAGTAGCTTATGAGTATAGAATTACCTGGGGAAAATGAGTGGTATATATGATATATTTTATGTATTGAGATTGGTAAATGTTGTTTGAGAATGCCTTGTGCATGTACGGTTATTCGGGACTTGTGTTAATAAGAGTCTTTGTTTTATCAAAGAGTCATTTGTGAGATTTATTAACTGTAAGGTCAAGAGTTTGGCAATGAATTTAAATATTGTTGGTTAGTATATGTGGTAATTTGAGACTTGAACTAATGTTCACATGGAAATGAGAGGAGTTCGTTTAGAACAAGTATCCTCATGTGATTTGTTGTTTGTGTGTTTGATCCTAAGGATAAAATCTCGGGACGAGATTTCTATTAGGAGGGAGTGATGTGACAACCCTGGTTTTGAGGTTCGTCACTTAGTTTTATTTTGTGCTAGTTACGTGTCTTTACGTGTTTATGTGCTAATTGGTGTGTATAGATTGTGGTTTAGATATCGTTTCCGGTACGGGGTACCTTGTGAGTGAAACGATGTGTGATGATTTCATGTTCATGAGCTCACATGGTAGTGACTATGAAGTGAAATGGTGTTATTTAGTGGTTTTACGTATACGTATATGTATTATAGAAAATCGTATTTCTACGATTTACGGTTTAGCATTTAGAGGTATCAGATGAGGTAATTAGTCATATGGATATTTTTCGGGATGGTTTTAAGTCATTTAGGACTTAGTTATAAAGTTTATTTCAAAATTTGATATTTTTTATAAAAGTGTATATTTTACGTCTTTTACGGTAAAACGCGTAAATTTGACTAGTTTTACGGTTTTGAGGTTCTGGAAGCTTTAGGAGCTGTAATAAATTAAGGTAAATTAAGGTAATACTAGAAATGTATTATTAAACAATAAAAAGAAAAAAAAATAAATATATATATATATATATATATATATATATATATATATATATATATATATATATATATATATATATATATATATATATATATATATATATATATATATATATATATATATATATATATATATATATATATATATATATATATATATATATATATATATATATATATATATATATATATATATATATATATATATATATATATATGGCGGTTTGGACGACTAAAAGAAAGAAAAAAAGAAAGAAAAAGGTAAATGGGCTATTGGTTGGACTTGGGTTCACCCATACCCTATATAATGTCTTAATTAAAAAACAAAAACCATAGTTTTTTCTCTCCTGGTGATTTAAGTCGACGGCTAAAGGGGGTGTTTTTAGGTTTTCAGTATTTTTTTCATCTTCCATTAAATAAAAGATAAAACCTTCATAACCCGTTTCAATTAAATTGTTTTTATGTTTTCTTTAATCATCTTAGGATGGATTTAGGTTAGGGTTTAATTTAAAAACAGTAAATTAATGTTATATTAATGGTGTTATAATGATTACATAAATTAGGGCTTGTAATTAGTGGGATTAGGGTTAATTAATGAGGTTAATTTTGTTAAACCCGTTTTTAAAAACTAGGCAGAATTTTGAGTCAATTGTTTTGATCATATCGGGAGTTCTATAAACTCTTATTTTACGATCCAAGTATTCCTGAAAAGGTAATTGAAGTGGCTTTCCAATGCAAGAAACGAGAACTAAATTGGAGGTATGGAAGTGGGTCAAAAACAGGTTACAACAGTCGGAGGTCAAAACAGTTTTGAAGTCAGCCTGCTTTCTTTTTAAGTTTTAGGTTGTTTGGGGTACTTAGGATTGCATTGGGATCTTCTAACGAACATGAGAGATGGTTTATATATTATAGTAAGTATCTGAATTGGGGCTAAGGTTATGGTTTAGGGTAAGACCCCCTAATCATAACAAACCTTTTGTATGTTTAAAATCAGTAAATCTATAATGACGAAAGTATATATATATATATATATATATATATATATATATATATATATATATATATATATATATATATATATATATATATATATATATATATATATATATATATATATATATATATATATATATATATATATATATATATATATATATATATATATATATATATATATATATATATATATCAGGGCCTTAACAGTAGCTTTAAGGTTGGGGCAAGTGGGAGGTATTATCTAACACATGTAAGGGCATAAATATTTCCTTTACAAAGATCATGGGTGTGTTTAGGTGGGTGTTTGCCTTATAGTTTGGAGACCTAAAACTGGGACTGTTTTTGATAAAATGTTAACGGGATGTGTTATGAAGTAAAACGAGTTAAGGGATTTATAGAGGGGTGTAATGAGATGATTAGAGCATATATATGAGGTATATATATGGGAGAAGGTTAGATGTCCATCATAGGTTGATGAGCCATTTTAGTGTTTGGTTCATGTTTTGATTATGTGTTTTTGGTTGTTAGCTTTTTGCTAGTGCGCAGATGTTTGGGGAAGCTCAATCAGGTGAGTTTCATAGTCCCATGTTTACTATTGTTTATGACTTCCAGATGGGATGGAAGAGACACTGTTTTGTTGTTTATAAATTATGCTGTGAATGTTTTGCGTTGGTAATGGACTTGTGTGTGCATACTTATATGATTAACTGCTAGTTGATTCTTAATTGTTTATGTTTTGACTTGGTACCAAGGGGATATTGGCATGGCGGGGCCTTGGGATTGGTTCATAGGTGTTTGGACGCCTATGGGACCATGGTGTTTGGTAAGGCTGGGAGACTTGGATTTGGATTTGGACTTGGTTTTGGATTTGGTTTGGTTGTTTAATCTTGAATGTTAGTTTGTTAAGGCATATTAGTATCACATTGTCCATATGTTTTTAACTTTTGGTTGTTACTCACAGCTTATGGTATGATTTTGGCGTTTGAGTCTAAACCTATGACTCTCACCAAATTTATGTTGACGTGTTTTAGTGTCTCTTTCAGGTGAGAATGTGGTTAAGCTTGAGGATAGAAGAGGCTATATTTGGATGCATTAGGATTGCATTTAGAAGGAGATCCCCGTTCCTTCTTAGTTTATTTTTATGTGTTGTGAATAAGTGATACTGTTGGCACCTATGTGTTGATTGTTAGTGTTATTTTCTTTGTCTTGGGTAAGAGGTAGGACTGTTACCTACTTACCTAGACTCCTGCATTGGTTGAGATATTGTCATGACATTTGTGTCACCTTTTTATGACATTATAGTTGCATTTTAGTTTTCTCTATAGAGACACCGTTTGTTGTGATGATATCCATACGTCGCGCCCCATATTCCGCCATGGTGGGGTGTGACATTTGGTGGTGGTGATGTGTGTGTGATTTTATGCATAAAATATTATTTATATAGTGGGTGGGGGTTAGTTTTGCAAATATTGCATAGTTTTGGTCCAAAATGCAATTAAATAGTTGTAAGGGTAAAAAATGTAAATTGTCAATTTTGAAAATATTTACGAGGCTCGGGTTTCATAAAAATACTTTTCAAAAGTTAAAACGAACTCAAAATATGATGATAATATGATCCCGGTTTGACTTAATACGAACTTAAAATAAAAACGTCAAAAATATAAACATCGAGACAACAAATGATAAAACATAAAATCTCGGGCATCCGTCGATATCGTGATTACTAATAATCCTCGCAATTAGTAGAAAGGAAATAGTAAGACCTCCAACGTCGATTTTAAATAAAACCATCAACCGTCATATCATTCAACTCATCAAAAATTTCAAAATTATTCGTAAAATAATATTATATAATATTAAATAAATGACCTCGGGTTTGGGTTGTCACATTTATAGCTTATGTGGTAGCTTAACAACCACAAGCTTCCAATGAACACCCCTACAAAGATTCAACAAAGTTAAGCACAATAGTTATAAAAAAATGAAAATGAAACAAATTTCTTCCAAGCTTGTTCCCCGCCCCTTGAAGGTTCCCAAGCCACAAGTCTCACCTCACCTTCATAATCTCTTTATCAGGGTGATATGATCAGCTTATGACCCAAAAGTTTCAAGTGTTTGAACTAAAAACTAGGAAAAAAATCAGATTTTGGAAAACTTTTGAACAAACTTTCATGAACTTCAAAACAAACTTTAAAACCTCAAAAACACAAATTAGAACCAATGATTAACAACAAATAAGTAAAGGTGGCACTTGGAATTCTTCAACAAACTTTTACTCTTTTTCATTCATGAAACAAGGATTTACAAAGTTGTGACCAAAGAAAACCATAAACAAAACTAAATTTTGTGAGCTAATGGCTTTATATAGAGCCTTACAAGTCTCAAATGCTGAAAATAAAGTAGAAACTCTAGTGCTTGAAGATCCACATTTGCCCTTGAAATTTGAATATGTGTTGACTGAATTTGGACTTCTTGGCGTTTTGCTGATATGCCAGTGGGATAGAGGTGATCTTAGACGTCCAATGTGTGCTTAAGATGTAAGCACGGCTATGAGTCGTAGATTCCCTGAGAAGTTTTTGTCTTCTTCCCTAAAGTGTAGCAGGGGAGGTTTCATGTGACCAAAGGGGTGAGGTGGCAATGAGTTTGTGAGTTGGGTTTTGTTTATTATAACCTTAATCATAAATCTGGACAAGATTAGGGGTTAATTTACCATGGTTAAGAAAAACCCAAAACGTGTTCTTCATGTGAATAGTAGGGGCTTTGATCTGATTAAGGTTTTAAAAACATGTTATGGAGCGAGTTTAATACTAATTAAATAATTAGTATAAACCGGCGTGAGTGGGATAGTGAGGTGGCAGGATGGTGAGTTATGATTGGTTGTGTGGATTGAGTGGGGCACGTGGCACAACATGGTTGGTCTAGGTTACATTAGTTGTCTCACAAGTTCAACCCTCCCTTTCTTTCTTGTTGTCATTTGAAGTTAACAGCCCTAACAAACGAATACCTTTGTTATTGAAGTTTTGGTTTTCACACTTTGGCCACAATAACTTTCCAAAGGTTTGAATAAGGACTTGTTTTGTAATATCTTGATATTTGTAGGGCTGTTTTTGGCATGTCTTCATTCTTCAAGGTCTTCACTTGTATTCTTGTCTTCATGGAGGACTAAAAGTGACAAGTCTTAAAATTTGAGGGACCATTCTTGCCAATTCTTCAAAATTGAGGGTCTTTTTTGTAAATTTGACCAACTTTAGGGACCAAACTTGTAATTATGAATAAATAAGGGTATAAAGTGTCAATTCATCAATAATGAAGGACCATTCTTGTACAATCTTCAATTCTTCAAGGACATTTCTTGGAAAATCAATTCTAGGGTCCGGTTCATTGTCGGCTTCATTTCCCGTGTTCGTTTTTGCTTGTTTCTTGTGATCTTTTGTCATTTTCTCAATATTCGTACCTAAAATACACATTGAACAAACACAAGCATATATTTGGCACTTTTTATGATATTTTAACCATTTTAAGTCCGTTTTGGATGATGAGACTATGTATAAAAGCAGTCTCATCAATCCTATTGATGCAATAAAATGAAAAAATTTTGGGAGAATGGGACCATTACCTTGTTATTATACCCTTCATTATGACCATCTTTTGTATAAGGGAACCTCGACTACTTTACCCTTGTTTGTGATTCCAACATCGGGGTTGTGCTATTATTAGGATGAAAATCATGTATTTGACCCTGGTGGATTTTCTTTGAGGTTTCCCTTTTATGTCCATGAATTTTCACCTTATCATGGAGAGATTTTTCTTTCTTGGAAATCTTGGTTTTTCAATGATTTCCCCTAAGAACTAGTTCTTTCGGGATCTAGTTGAGCTAGAGACTCTGGTAATAAACTCAAGCATCGATTAACTAGGTTTAGATTCCTTAGATTTTTTCATCAATAAGATGGTGTTATAGTAGAGTTGAAGTGGAAGGGTGTGCCTTTTTTCAATTTTTGGTGTTTGTTCTAGGGTTGCTCTCTCCCATTTCATTCATGGAGCTTATGGAGGAGGCTTGGGTATCCGGTTCACTTTGATTTGTTTTTGCTATTGTGATATTCAAAACTCGTGCTTAAAATGAATTCCCTTATGTTGTCTCTTCCTTAGCTCGATTTATACAAAGTAAGCAATGCCATCTATCTAGTGGAGTTTACACTTCAGTACTCTTAAACATTGAGGGCAATGTTTATCTCAAGTGTAGGGGAGACTTCTATCGAAGTGACCTTGCCTAGACCATTACCTCTGATTTCATGATAATTGGGAAAATTAAAAAATCAACATTTTAAAATTTTTGATCTACTTTGGCCATAAAATATTGCATTCTTCATTTTTGCATATCATTTTCATTTGCATACACCTTGCATTTTCTTTTATTTTTGCTTCTTATAAAATATATAAACAAAAAGGAAAAAAAATATAATAAAGGTTATGGTTTTTGCTTGTTAAGATGTCTTTGACATATTAGGCCCATCATGTATATTTTGACTCAACCCGAGTTTGCTTATTCAAGCTTACTCTAGCTAGTATCCTTAACCATGTAAATCATTCACTTGATTTATTAGGCTAAGCATCCATGAGTCTCATTATTTGAGATTTTAAATTGTGGAGAATGAGAGATGATAGCATCTGAAGTAAGGGTAAAGGGCTAGATAAACTTCATATTAATTACTTGTGGCTATTTTACCCTCTTTCGTAACCTTTACTTTCTTGTCAACGCATGTATATATGTTAAAAAATAATCAAGAATGGTTTTATTTGGTATTTAGTCTCTTATGCATTTTTGACTAATCATTCGTGGTTGATATAAGTACGTCTTGAGACTCTAAGTTTGATCGCTTTATGTGTTCTATACTTTTGTTATGCTTACTAAGTGGCGGGTGTTAATTTATTGTGGCGAATGAAGAAAAATAAGAGTGGATTGAAAAAGAAATGAGTGGCTAGAAAAAAAAAGAGAAAAAAATAACTATTAAACGACTCCAGAAAGGGTGCAGTGGTGTGTATGGTGGCTATTTAATTCCAATATTACTCTTACAAGGGTTGCGAGAATTTGGTAGTTACTTTTCCGGTCCAATATTACCTTGACGGGTTGCGGGATCGATAATCCAACGTCTTATAAAGGCGACAGATATAATTTAATGCGTGAGTTTTATTTTTCTTTTCTTAGCGAGTGAGTAGCCACTTATCCTAAGCATGACATAAGTTTAGCACGCATAATACTATTATCTAATTATTTTAACACGGACTTATATAAATTGTGGGCGGTTTTTCAAGTAACGAATGAGAAGGTTATCTATCATTAAAACCGTGCTTCCTTATTTTCAGATTTTACATTTCTTATATTTCACGCCAAATAAAGACAAACATGCTCAAAATAAATTTGATCATTTAAATAGATAGAGGAATAATAAGAGGGGATATATAGTAACACAATTAATTTTTGTAGAAACTAGAAGGGGGGGTTGAATAGTTTCTCTTCGATTGTTGACCAAATTAAAATTGCTTTCAATTTGGTTTGTATCAAAACTATCTTTTACTTAAAGCTAAGTTGCATATTGATTAGGTTCAATTGAAATGAACTAGCAAGTATAATGATAATGAAATAAGTAAAGAGCAAGGAAGGAAACAACCTAGTGGGAAGACACCAAGATTTATAGTGGTTCGACAACGAGGCTCTATCCTCGTTTCTACTCCACTCCTCGAGTACACCTTGTTGGGTCAAAAAGTTGATGTGGCAGAAACTCAAAAACGAAGAAAAGAACAAAAGTCAAACGCAGTCAACAAAAGTCAACGCTGATGGATTTGATGGAGAATTCTATTTACCGAATATATTGGATATATTCTAAATAATATATTCAGTATATATCTATAGAAATAGAATATTTAGTTGTTTATTTGATTTGATCTCTTGTAAACCCTAATCCTTACACTATAAAAGGAACCAAGGGTCATAGGTTTTATTCATATAACTTTCATATACAATGTAAACCTAAAAGTGTGTGTGCACTAGACGTGGGATTCAATGTATACACGTCTAGTGGATGTTTGTTATTAATATAATGAACATCCCTATTGTTTTAATTCATGTTTCGTGCCTAAACACCTTGTTAATGGTTGTTGTTCTAATTCCGCTTTGATTGTTTAATCATATGAACAATGATCATTCCTAGTAGCTTAAAAGATCCGGAAACCAAGGTTTCCACAATTGGTATCAGAGCCTCGTGGCTCGTGATGCTAGGACCAACAAGGTGTTCGTGTTTCGAGAAGAAAAGAAAAATCCGTCTAGGGTTTTTCTGGACGTCTTTGTGTGCGCAGCAGCATTCAGAAGGGCATAACTTTTTATTGAACCGTTGGATCGCCATGAAATTTTATATGTGTGTTCTACATACATATATCTAGATATCCACCGGAGGGATTGTCGAGATCTATCCCCAAGAAAAAGTTATTAAGCGTCGAAGTCAGCAGGGGTCATATGCTGTTTTCTATGAACAGTTATAGTAAAAACGCGATTTCTCCTTCGTTAACCGTTGGATCGTCGTGAAATTCGATCTGTAGGTTCTTGACACTTATGTCTAGGATCTCACCGAAGGGATCTTCGATCTGAGCATTTATGAAGATGTTATTCGCTGTCGAAGTTCACTGCAGTTTATGGATTTTCACATGAAATAATGATTTAGGGTTTATAAAACCCTAGATCAATTAGCCGCTGATGGGAGTTATTTAGACGCTGATAGATGTTGGTGTGACGCTGACAAGGCATGGATGAGACGCTGATGACGTCAGCGTTTGGGACAAGACGCTGACAAGGTTTAAAGTTGACGCTGATGTTTGTTATTTAGGCGCTGACAGGCTTAATTTTGACGCTGACAGAATAAGTCAACGCTGATAGAGTTGACAGTGTCGTCCGATATATGTACTTCAACGCTGATAGGTATTGTCCGATATTGGACAATACATCTGCCAAAGATATTGGACAGAAGAGGATATTGGACAACACAAGGTTTGCTGCTGTTTGAGAAAATTGTGACGTTTTAAGCACACAAAAAGGAGTTATTTACACACAAAGGTACATGGAATCTCCGTTTTAATTTAGAATATCATGTTGATATTTATGGCTCGGATATTTTTGAAAGGGATTAATGGTTTTAAAGCGAGTTAACAACTATTTGTGGGAATTTGATGGATATTTTAAACTATGTAATCGGGATAGCCTTGCGAAAGAGTTATCCGATCTAGTACTTTTACATATGGTATAAAGATGTGATTCCATTAAAATCGTCATGAAGAGGTGTTAGCTTAAGGGGAAGAATTCTTATGGTAAGTTTGATGATTGAAGAAGATTTTCGCGAGATTGTGTTCTATCATATCTTAAAGTGCCGTAGACTTTAAAGGTAACTTGTTCGTGCTTTACATGGTTGGTGACGAAGACTTGTCATAACACTTGAAGGAGTTACATTATCGTGCTCAGTGTCTCACAAAGGATGAGAATATTGACAAGGGATCGAGGTCTACTTATAATTGGTCTGATGTAAGTTCTTAATCACATGGATAGTACAAGACATGGAACACAAGGTTGGGTTATTCTACTTCTACATCAAAAATATTATATTAATTGTTCTTCAAGATCATTACACAGAGCCTACACTTGGAGAATCTTCAACATTGCATACATTGTTTACTTCCTTGTTGATGTGACAAAAAGGGGAAGAAATACGTGCTACACTTGAGGGGAAGCAATTTGAAGATCATGTATAACTTACAAGAGATACACATAGAGTTTTGCCACTATCAACTAGGGGAAGATTGTTGGGTCAAAAAGTTGATGTGGCAGAAACTCAAAAACGAAGAAAACAACAAAAGTCAAACGCAGTCAACAAAAGTCAACGCTGATGGATTTGATGGAGAATTCTATTTACAGAATATATTGGATATATTCTAAATAATATATTCAGTATATATCTATAGAAATAGAATATTTAGTTGTTTATTTGATTTGATCTCTTGTAAACCATAATCCTTACACTATAAACCAAGGGTCATAGGTTTTATTCATATAACTTTCATATACAATGTAAACCTAAACGTGTGTGTGCACTAGACGTGGGATTCAATGTATACACGTCTAGTGGATGTTTGTTATTAATATAATGAACATCCCTATTGTTTTAATTCATGTTTCGTGCCTAAACACCTTGTTAATGGTTGTTGTTCTAATTCCGCTTTGATTGTTTAATCATATGAACAATGATCATTCCTAGTAGCTTAAAAGATCCGGAAACCAAGGTTTCCACACACCTACTCGAGATTTCCACTATATCCACGAGCTCCCTTCTCGGCGGAGAAAACCTTACATCGTTGCTTACATTATTTTCCGACACTAAGCTAAATGTCGAGACCTAATCTTAGCTAGGACCAATCTACACGACGTTGCCTACTTCACAATTTAACGACACAAGGCTAGATGTCGAGTTCTAATCTTAAGGTAGAACCAATCTTCACGACGTTGCCTACTTCACCATTTTACGACACAAGGAGCTAGAACCAATCTTCACGACTCTTCACTTTGAAGCTAAGTGAGAACTTCACACAACACCACTACTAATCACTTTAAAGTTTAGTGAGAACTCACAAGACACAACCACATCACTTTATAGTTTAGTGAGAACTCCTAATCAAATCTATTACAACTCAACTAGACTTATCCAAGTACACACATGTAGCTTGGATTTACACAACATAAATCCAAGCAAACACATATGCAATGGATGTACACAACAAATCCAAGTATTCACAAATAACTTGGATGAACAAAACTAGTCCAAGTATTCATAAATACATTGGATTGACCTAAAACAAAAAGGTATCATGATGAATATGACTAGCTCATAAATTCATCTTTATCACTACACTAGTGAGTGAGTGATCTTCTCATTGGACATGGTAAAGGAGGGGATCAAGAGGATAATCATATGTAAACATCCTTAACAAATTAAGTGATCATTTACTAATGATTATGTTATAGAAAATAGAAAAAGGGCTGAGAAAAACGTCCAAGAGGCTTGCTGGAAAATGAGATTTGACCCACTATTTAAAGGAGACAAAGTTACAACGGATCTATAACGGCTACTGTCCGCGGTACCTTATCTCACCCCGCGGTACCATATCGCTAAGGTACCGCGTAGGTACTTAAGGTACCCCCACTAGACTCCGCTCCGTCTTTTGTCTTTTAGTGGGGTGGGAATATCTGAGGTATTTGAACCCTTCAAAGGATATTCTAACAGCATTTGGAATATGCCATTTTCAAATTTTCATTTTCCATTTTAATAAAACATTTTCTAAAAAAGAAAGTTTATTAAAAAGTCTTTTGTCTTATTAACAAAAGTGAGTTTTAAGGATAATCATTTTGATGATCACTAAGTATGATTAAGAAAGGTTAGTGATATGATTATTACCTTGATGATAGTGTTAGTTAAATAATTCATTTTGTGTTTCTACACTAAATGTGTTGTATGGTTTGTTGTGATCAAAACTAAGAAAGATTAGTTAACACTAATAATGTTTTTAGGCATTACTTACATTAACAATCTCCCCGTTTTTTATTACGACAAACGATAAACTCATTTACGTAGAAACACAAACTATGGAATTATTAACTAGTTTATCACTATCATTTCTCCCCCTTTGTCGTAGCAAAAAGGTTAGCATAAGTCTTTGAAGTGCATCGAACTTTGCTAGTAGCTCCCCCTTGGTGGTTGCTCCCCCTTTCTTGGGGCACCAAGTTTGTGAGCTAAGGTGACATGCTAAACAAAGGTTAGTAGAAAGGAAAGAAACACCAATGTATATATGATCACTACCTACTAAGTAACTTGAGAGGGAGAAAGAGAAGAAATCTCAAATTAGAAGCAAGTATTTTGCTAAGTATGTCCAAAGAGGTAATTGACAAAATCAAACTTCAATAAAATGAAGATGATAAGCTTGTCAATGGGTTAAAGCTTTAGAATTGATGGAATCACCCATAAGTAATTGTAAAAATTTAACCAAGATCAACTCAAAAATAGAACTAATTAGATAGCACACAAATAACACAAAGGTTACAAAAAAAAATAATACAACAAAGAAGATAGTCATACAAATAGTATGACTATCTAAAAGCAATAAATATGGAAAATAAAACACTAAGCATAAGCTAGTCTAATAGTGATATTTTCCAAGATTGCTAAAAATAAAATAAAACTAAAAAGACGACGATGCATCATTCGAAGTTTTGTCCACCCGAACGAAAACTTGAATAGGAGGTCGAGTGAGGAGGAATTCAAGAAAATTTAACTTCTCATACACATGAGCAAGTTCAATTTGTTGAAATCGGCAACAATCACACGAGGATCCATGATGCAACACAAAGTCGTTTGATGGGGGTATGGCATCAAACTTAGGGTTTGGTGGTGGTGGGGTAAAGGGTTTGGGAGTGTTTTCACAATGCCTTGTGAGGTTTGGGAAGGTTGCAAGGTCATTGAGTTGGGGGGTATTGAAGGATTGTGGTGGTGGTGGAACATGTTCTTTTGCTCCGGTGATGGGGTTTATGGTGTAAGTCTCATTCCAATACTTAATTGGAGAGAAGGTAGGGTTTTTGGGTGGTTTGGACGAAGATGGTTCATTCTTCTTAACCCAAACGGGTCGAACCGAGATTTTCGGTTTCTTTGAAAGCTTGGATGAGGAAGCTTTGGGTGAGTGGGGTTGTGACAAAGAAATGTCAAGGTTAGGAATGTAGGAGTTAGGCATTGTGAGAGTGTGAGAATGATATCTCAAGGTTATGTGAGAATGAATTCTTAAGGTTGGGAAGGTGTGAGAATGAAATCTCAAGGTTGGGGTATAAGTAAAATGTAATCAAGGTAAGAATTTGAATACAAAATGTGTAGTGTCAAGTAATGTTTAGTCAATTTGAGTAAACAAGGAATCTTGACTGGGAATAGGGTTTTAAAGGTTTTGACCAAAAATTCGTCAAAAGTCACTTTCTGGCCGCGGTACCTTATATGAGCCGGCGGTTCCATATCACTAAGGAACCGCGGGTCCTTAAGGAACCGCGTCCAGTGGATTTTAAACCATGTTTTTCTTGGGTTTTGGGAAAAACTAAGACTTTTTTAAAAAAAAATTTGCAAATCTTGGAATTTTACCTCTATTAGAACCAAAATATGCTAGGGTTGCATAAAGAAACACATTCACAAAGAATGTCTTGACAAAGGGTGACAAAATAATTTAGATATCATTTTGAACCAATTTTAGTCAAGTTTAGGGGTTGTGATAGATTTAGGTTCAATTTTAATTTCAAATTAAAGTTGATTAGTGTGCAAAAAAGGATAGAATCACACAAAGCTAAATCCATAACACAACAACAAGAAACATTCATTAATGAGGAAACAAGTACAAAGATAAATAAAACTAACTAATACATAGCTAGCTTAAAATCTAGATAAGTAGTTTTCTTAGGCTTGGTTTAGTTGAAAACTCTTATTAAGACAACTCCATCATTTATCTCCTAGGAGGAGGCATGGAGAACAAAGTAAGCAAGAAATCTTGCAAACCCCTATGTAGTCCATACATATCCATCCTTAGGTTTTGGATGAGGAAGTGGTTGTAGAGACAACATGGACGTCTAGGACCATGAGTTTGTTGAAAACCAAAGTAAGGATCACCCAAGAGGAGGGAAAGAGGGACACCCAAAATTGGGATGTTTGAGTTGGGTGGAGATGGAGGAGGCAAGTTCTCCAAGGGTGATATGGGTGAAAGTGGAGGCATGTTCCCCAAAGGGGAAATGGGTGAATGTGGAGGTAAATCCTCCAAGGTTGGTGAAATGGGTGAGTTGTGAGGGGTAAATGGTGAAGTCACCAAAGGGTCATCAAAGTCATTCCCAAAAGGAATGCTTTGGATTGGTTGAGGTTGTGTGGTCATTTCCAAGGGTGCACTTGGAGTGAAGGGTAAAGAAAGCTCATTCATTCTAGAATTGAATGAAGAGGAGGTAGAACCAATGGAGTGGTTAGTACCATGGGTGGAGGAGGTCTTGCATGGTGCAAGAGGTGGGGAAGGTGATGAAGAAATGAGGATAGGAACATTCTCATTCTTAGGTGTGAGGAAAGGTGAAGAGTTAGGCTTAGCTACCTTAACCCTTATTTTGAGTGTTTTTCTTGGGGTGGAGGTCTTGGAAGTGTTTGAGGTTTTGGTACACACCATGGTTGATTAGGGTGGTTTAAGGTTTAGGGAAGTATGTTTGATGTGTGAAGAACATGGCAAACAAGGTGGGTTTAAATGGTTGAGGGGATGATCCAAACTAGTAATGGGTTAAAATCATTTTAGGTGAATAATGAATTTAGATACCCTAGTTTAGGAAATGTGCAGTTTATTACTGAAAATCATGCAAGGTTTATACAAAATTAAGAAAACAGTGTAAAGCAAAGATGCTGTCGTGCACAGTGGCCGGCGGTTCCTTATCTAGGACCGGCGGTACCTTATCGATAAGGAACCGCGGGTCGATATGGAACCGCGACCAGAAGGTTTTCAAAAATTTCCCATTCCAGTTTTTGATAAACCCATATTTTTCCCAAAGGTTTCACAAGCCAAAGTTAACTACAGATCATAATCTAATAAGCTAACTATCATATGGCATGTACAAAGCTATGTAAAACACAAACATGAAGGCATAATTAACATTAAGGATCAAAGTAAATAATAATCCAAGCATAAGTTAATACATAACCAAATGAAGAGAAGAGAGTCTTGAAGACATCCTAGATGAGTGTTGCAAGTTACTATGAGCATAACATCTAATTCCTTGATTCACTTCTGAGGCGTTCTCGAAGAAGATGACTGAGATAAAATTGATAGTCGGAATCAACTTCATGGGAGGATAAGATGGAGATTGAAGAGGACATGAAGTTATTGAAGTTTGAGGGAGGGTTACTAGAAGACTCTTCTTGAGAAGTATTTTCGACTTGACACGAGTTCACATTGATCTCGGGTGAGATGTTCCCTTGAATGGGAGACATGACACGATCAACGGAGTGATAGGGTGAAGATAGAAGAGACGGAAAGTCAATAAGGACTCTTCTAAGAAGACGAGAAAGAAGCATTCCATAGGGAATACTTGACTTAGGCTCAAGAATAACAAACCTAATTCTTCTAGCTATAAAAAATGCGAGATTGTAAGGAGTTGTGGTCGCAACACAATACAACATGTGTGCAAGACAAGCGGGTACTGAATCCCGATTCCCATCAAGACACATTGCATTTTCCCTAATGATTTCAGCCCAAGGAGACATGAAATCATTAATATCACTAGATAGTAATTCCCAAGGAGAGAGAGTTCGAACAACTCCTTGAAATTTACCATGAATAGGATGCTCACGAGGTTTAGAAATGGTATGAATGATGTCCGAAGGAGTTGGAAGCACGGTCCCATAATGAGCATCAATAGGGGCCGATTCTAAAGAGTCTAAACTCCAAGCATCGGTGAATCGACATTGACCATTAGATGGCACTCCAAGAATATCACCGAATTCATGAAGAGTGTAAATAATGATTTTCCCCATAATGGAAAATCGTATAGACAGACCATTATTGATGCTTATCAATGTGAATGAGCTAAAGAACTCCATAAGAAACGAAGGAAATATTGGCTCATCAATATCAAGACGACAATAAAACCCAATAGATTTAAACATGAAGCGAATAAACTCATTTTCGAAATTGGAACAAACAATGCGTCCTTCATGGAAACAACAATGTTCGAGAGACTTAGACGAGTTTTTGTGAGAGTGAATCAAAAGAGGGTGAGAGGGCATGTATGCTCGTGTTCGTTCGTGATCTGTTTGATATCTTGAAGACATGACAAGTACCTAAACACGAAAATATCTATCCAATCACTCATATGAAAAATTAAAATCAACAAACAAAGAATATGAGAATGTGTTATATCAATTTCTTGACAAACAAAGGATTGAATCCATATCATTCTCATGTTCACAATGTGTCTATTCCATCATTGACCAAGAACACATGATCTATGTTATATCAACAATGGATTAGAACATTGGTTTTTCAAAACAAGGTTTTTAGGTAAGCATTAACAATGTCATTACCTACTTGTTCATGGGTTCATCTCAAATCCATCTTTTAACCAAAATCATTTAGCCTAAATTCGGATTTGTTCTACAAGTGGGTTTTAGTGAAATCTTAATGAATATTAACCTAAGGAATCATAGTAAGATTACCATGTCAACCCACATTCCTATTAAGGTTTTAATTCAATTTCAATTTTAAAAATCCCCAATTATGAAAGGATGAGCCCTAGAACAAAATAGATGAAATTGAAAGAAAATACTTACAATTAATTGATGTTAGATGAAGGATGAGTGAAACCCACAACTTGGAATCAATTAATTTGAGTGATTGAAGGTTTTGGAAGCTTCAACAATGGTGGAAAAGGTAAAACCTGTCGTCTGTGTGTTTTTGGGAGAGAGAGAGTTTGGTTTGAAAAAGAATAAAAAACACAAATTGGCGCTCTGACAAAAGTTACTGCCCACGGTACCTTATCGATAAGGAACCGCGGGTTTGAGCCGCGAAGATAAGGAACCGCCTGCAGAGGCAGGTTTCTATCTCTGAAAAACGCCAAATTTTGAAAATCCAGTTTTTCTAAAATACTTAAAATTAAATCATGAGCCTTTTAGAATATCATTGGATCATCATAACACTAAGCAATATGCCTTAACGAAGGATTACGAGTTAAATCAAGATCGAAAAGAACCGAAACGGACAAACGACTACTCGTAGCAAAACGACTAAGTGGAGAGAAATCAAGGGAAGTGAATTAAGACTAGGATCAATGCTCAAGGGATTAATGACAATCTTCAAGTAGTTGAAACGAAGAGCTTGTGTCATATATAGTGGTTTAAGACGTGCCTTTCCGGCAAAACGATAAACGGCTTTGGTAATGAATGAGCACAAAGCAATTATTCAAGTCTAAACTAAGATCACTTTCAATAATAGTCTTAGTCTAAACTAAAATATGAGCAAAGTATTAATTCACTTTCTCTCCCACAAAGGGCCTACTAACCGTATGGGTGCAAACCATGGAAATCATGCTTGATACTTTAAGCTTCTACTAACTCACTCTACATCACCATAGTGAGTCAAGTATCCAAGCAATGAAGGTTTGAGAGGATAAAGGAAAAGAAGCACAAACCATAAATAAATGTCAAGGCAAGGATGCCGAGAACAAGCACATAGTCAAGTAATGATCAAGAGAATGATCAAAGGGCGTATGGGAGAACGAAAGCGTACCTTGGCCACAAAGAGCAATCCATGAAGGAATAAGTGCTATGCCCAATCAATGACTATGATGAGTACTAAGTCTTCAAGGACTAGTATCATTCCCAATCATCTTGGTATCATCATTCAAAGATGTTAAAGATCAATGAAGATGATTCTTCTAAAAGTGCAAGTAACTCAAACCACAACCAATTAAGTGATTGATCTTCAAGAGTATCTACATAAAGCAAGATGAAAACTAGTAGATATATTTCAAGAGTGTTGGAAATACGTTTTACGTATTTATGAAGGATCGGTCGCTCCAACGATAATTATGTAATGGGCTCGTGGTCCACTTAGTAATGTATAGTCCATATAGCCCACATGTAGGGTGGGCTATATATATACCCCTCCTAGCATGTTAGGAGGGGTTGGTTAGTTCATTCATCAACAATTCTCATTTAATCTAATTTCACTTTCTCTCTCTACTTTTCTTCCCTCTCCTTTCTCTCTCTACACCTAATCTTCCTCCTTCCCCATTTCCACCATAAATCAATAGATCTAATCCATCATTTACCAAATCCTTAGAAAACGTAGGCCTTCAATTGGTATCAAGAGCCATGGTTAAATCTTAGGATTTGCTTATTTTTTTATCTTTTGATTTGGTGGTAAAAATTCTTTCTTTTCTAATTTTTAATAATCTTTTCGTTTTATTTTTTTTATATAATCATCTCGTTCTTTTTATTTCTTGAAAATCTATCTAATCAGTTTTATCTATCTAATCAGTTTTTATCAAGTTCTTTAATCACATTATTTAATCATTTTTTTATCATTTTTTTTAATTAGTTTTAATCAATTTTTTTATCATTTTTTTTAATAATTTCTTTAAATCAATCATTTTTTACTCAGTTATTTTTTTAATCAAATTTTTTTAGATCAGTTATCAGTCCAAATCCGTCCATTTTTTCATTTTTTTTTCATATCTGTCCAAAGTCAGTCCAATAGTCCATATCATCAATCTGTCCAACATCAGTCTCGTATTTTTGTCCAAAGTCTCAGGTTTTTTTTTTTTTTTTTTTTTTTTTTGTCCTTTAGTCCTTTTTTTGATCCATCCTTTAACTGTTTTCCGTTCTATTCTGTATAAACATTCCGTATGGACAAACCTTGAAAAATTTTCCGCATAGACACATCTTTCAGAATAGGAAAAAGAATAGGAAAAAGTTCCGAATAGGAAAAAAGTTCCGAATAGGAAAAAAAGTTCCGAATAGGAAAAAAGTTCCGAATAGGAAAAAAGTTCCGAATAGGAAAAAAGTTCCGAATAGGAAAAAAGTTCCGAATAGGAAAAAAGTTCCGAATAGGAAAAAGTTCCGAATAGGAAAAAGTTCCGAATAGGAAAAAGTTCCGAATAGGAAAAAGTTCCGAATAGGAAAAAGTTCCGAATAGGAAAAAGTTCCGAATAGGAAAAAGTTCCGAATAGACAAAAACAACACCTCTCGACACCTCTCGACACTCGCACACTCGTCTCAACACTCAACACCAGACTCTAATCAAACCCACACCACACTCGCCTCCACATCTAGACTCGACAGACCCTTACCCTCAACTCTCGTCAGACTTACACTCACTCTCGAACCGCTTCACTCTAACACAAACACACCCCTCACCAACACAAAAACTCGACCTCGTCACACCAAAAACAGTTACAAACCAAACTCACACCAATTTTCAACTAACAGACTCAACCCACACCAGACACCCTCTCGTCCCCACACAACACATCCAAACTGTTTCGACAGACTCCCTCACACACCCTCGGACACACACCCACAAACAATTTTAATCCCATCGTCACAGACTCATCTTTCAATCTACTAGACTTAAAACCTATTTTTGTTTCGAAATAAAATAAAGATTTACAACTTGCTAAAATCACAACCTTGACCCATTTTGTTTCGGTTTGAAAGTTGTCTCAAAACAAAAGGACTCTATCCTTTTTTATCAAACGTCATAAACAACCCAACAACTCTCCACAACTCTCTCGACTCACACCAACACCCTCACAAACCGACACCTACACTCATCTCTCATCTCACACCCACTGGACTCACCGAAACCCTCAACAAAAACTCGATCAATTCAAGACTGACAAGAAAGACACTACAGATGAGAGAGACTACAATTACAACTTCAATCAATACCTACCCGAGACCCCTTCAAGGTTCTTGAAGCTGCTGATTGATTCGTTTATACGATCTTCGTACTGTTTGATTTTTTTAAATAGCGGCTAGTGTAAGTGGGTTTGTGAGATTCGGTTTAGGAAGATTGTGTTTTGATTAATTTGGTGGCTGGGTTCTTTTGAGTGTATACATAGAAAGGGATTAAGCAAGGCGGAGGAAACAAGGTTTGAGAGAGAGAGAGTTATTACGTTTTTTTTTTGGTTATCTGTGTGAGGAAGAGAGAGTTTTTAGGCATAGTCAAACAAGGATAATATATTGGGGCGGATATAACTAGGTGGTAGTGGGTTGGGCGGTGCATGCTTTTGATTGGACCACGTATCTTATTTGAGACGGAGAAAACAAGAGCTTGGCCACGTGTTTTTTGTTTTCACAGTTTAGGGGTACCACGTTTTTAGGGGTACCACTTCCTTTTATGTTATTCCTTTTTATTTTTTTGAAAAACTTTGATTCTTATTCTTATCTTTTATTATTAAATTTTTTATTTTGAAATTTTTGTTTTCAATTTTTCTATCTTTAAAAGTTATTTTTTTTATTTTTCTTATTTTATCACATTTTATTTTTATTTTTAGTTTTTATATTTTATAGTTAATTTTATTAGTTAATTTTTGTATTTTGTCATTTTTTAAAAAATTTTAGTTTTATAAATTTTTTTGTTTACTAAATTTTGGCAAATCGTGTTGAGGCGGGTACTTTAAAAGTTACCGTGAAAAAAAAAAAATATTTGACGGGTTAACAGTTTTCGTGGTCGGATTTGACGACAAAGTAACGAGTCAACGTGCCGGGATTTTTGATCGGGCTTAATTTATAATCGTTTGAACCGACAACAATTTTTGAGCCGAGTTGAATTGTTAAAACCCGACAACAACAACATCCACATCATCTTTTATCTTTCCTCGATTTTCAATGGATCCGTTCGATTCGACATGTCAAAAGGGAGAATCGCATTTAATGCAAAACAATGTTAGGAAAAGCGGCATCACTTCCTTTCAAATGCTCCAGTACCATCTTGTTACTCTTTCACGGCTTCAAGGAGGGAGTGAATTTGTGACAATCTTTGGACAAGATCGTCATATATTCATCGACTCAATGTTCACCACTTTGACCCAACTCGCCGAGCAACTCAACCATAACAACTTTAATCACTCTGCATCGGCACTTGCATACAAGGCTCTTGTGACACACCTCACGCCTTTCCTCCAATTTAATATCATCAAGTCTGAAAGTTCGATGCTTTGCCAATCATTTCTTCGAGATACACATACCGAGCTTCGAGTTTTTCATGATACAATATTGAAACTCATAACCTCGGTCTCGCCTTCGATTTATGAAAGATCTCGACTTCAGCAAACGTATGATAATGGAGTGCAAGAATCAATGCCGCAGATGCAAGAGGAGAATTGTCATACGGTTGAAAAATTGGAGCCTATCAATGCCAAGAGCACGGAATCAGGAGGACAACATGATACCAGTGGCATGTCAGGAACTGTTCACGAGAACTCTTTTGCTGACACCGCACCCGTTTATGACGAAGAGCCGGCAAACATGGTACAATGTAATGTTGTTTATGATGTATATGTTGATGATATGCCGCATATTGACCATTCTAAACCTAATTATGACAAACATGGGATGGAAAAGAGTGATAGCAATACCACTTCTGATTCATCCGATGTAAGTCATAATGGGGGAGAGATTGTTCAGAATGCTATAGTACATCATGATAATTGTATTATAACTGCTTCATTGACTGCTTCTGATTCCAAGATTAGAGAGCTCGAAATGATTGTAGCTCAACAATCAAAAGATCTTGAGGATGCCAAACTTGAATTTTCTAAGAAAACGGACAAATTTGAAACATACTTTGAAAAACTTGAAAAGTCAAACGTTGTTCTTGAAAGAAAATTGGATCAAACTGTTCAAGATTCTAAAGCTGAAAAGGATAATTTTTTGAAACAAATTCAACTGCTTGAATCTAAGTTGGCATCCCAAGATAACTTGCTCAAAGAAAATGAAACGTTAAAAACCCAAGTTCAGGAAAAGGTATTTGCTATAGCTGCGTTGAAAAACGAGTTAAGGAAAAATAGAGGAACTAGTGTGGACACTAAGCTTGAAAAACCATCAATCTTGGGGAAACCGCCTACAAATCAGTTCGTCAGACAACCGATTGTCAGACAACCTACTGCATTTAGATCCGAGCGACCACAATCCTCGAGACCGCGGTTTGCCTCCCAAGTTGATTTGGTTCATCTTTCTAGACCAGACACTCCAGCAACTAGGCCCTATGTGATCACTCCAGCTTTAGCAAGACCAAATCATATGATTGCCTCTAGTTTCCCTAAAAATACCAAGACCACGTCTAGAACTAGTTCAAATGACGTTTGCCATAAATCTGGTATTGGGGAAGCTAAGCAAAAGACACATGCAAGAGATAGCAATGTCCAACCTAGTCAGATGCCTTCTAGATTACCCAACACTGCTAACCATAGCATGCCATCTTCTAGGAGCATCGATCAATCATCTAGGAATTATTCAGACATTAAATATGCTACTTGTAAAACATGTAGAAAATGCGTCTTTACGGAAAATCATGATGCTTGTGTCAAGAAATTACTTGATGAGGTGAACTCCCGTGCTAGAATTAAGTCCCAGTGGATAGCTAAAATCAAACCCTTTGGTAAAGTTTGGCGCCCCACTGGTAGAACTTTCACTCTTGTAGGAAACGAGTGCCCTTTAACTAGGATAGTCTATGATTCTACGAAGACTACTAGGGAGCAAATTGCAAAGGATGATACATCACTTAAGCCTGAACTTAAGATTTTCTATAAAAGGAAACGTTTGCCAACTAAGACAAGTGAATCATCTCCTCAGGCCACCTCTGACACAAGTAAAGCCAACTGTGAACCCCCACGTGCTTCAAAAATAGATATCTCTAACCCATGCAAAAGTATACAAACTCCTAATGAGAATGCAGGTACCAAAGTTGATGTTCCAAAAGAACGAAGCGGTCCAATCGTTGTATACCGTTCAACTAAGGACACTCTTAGAGTTTGGTTGCTAAAGAAGCAGATATCAGAGAAACAACTGTCTCAGGGGATTCATGGTTAAGTTGCAACAAGGACTTACAGTCACATAACAGACTGTAACTCGATCTCCAAAGACAGGAAAGTTCATCCCGATGATGACTTATCCTAAAAACGAGAAATTCATTTTTCTCGGGCATGAGCTTATGTTAAAAACATTCCACGTTTTTAAGCTCATGCACTAGGACTTACAGTCACATAACAGACTGTAACTCGATCTCCAAAGACAGGAAAGTTCATCTCGATGATGACTTATCCTAAAAACGAGAAATTCATTTTTCTCGGGCATGAGCTTATGTTAAAAACATTCCACGTTTTTAAGCTCATGCACTAGGACTTACAGTCACATAACAGACTGTAACTCGATCTCCAAAGACAGGAAAGTTCATCCCGATGATGACTTATCCTAAAAACGAGAAATTCATTTTTCTCGGGCATGAGCTTATGTTAAAAACATTCCACGTTTTTAAGCTCATGCACTAGGACTTACAGTCACATAACAGACTGTAACTCGATCTCAAAAGACAGGAAAGTTCATCCCGATGATGACTTATCCTAAAAACGAGAAATTCATTTTTCTCGGGCATGAGCTTATGTTAAAAACATTCCACGTTTTTAAGCTCATGCACAAGGACTTATAGTCATATCACAGACTATAACTCGATCATCAAAGAAAGGAAAGTTTATCGCCGATGATAAACTTATCCTAAAAACGAGAAATTCATTTTTCTCGGGCATGAGCTTATATCAAAAACATTCCAAGTTTTTAAGCTCATGCATTATGGCTCATCGTTAAATGTCAGACGGTGACCCGTTCTTCAAAGGCAGGAAAGTTTATCGCCGATGGTAAACTTATCCTCATTAACGAGAAATTAAATTTTCTCGGACACGAGCTTACGTTAAAACCATTCAAAGGTTTTAAGCTCGTGTACATGATTTACAGTTAAATGTCAGACTGTAACTCGAACATTATATAAAGGAAAGATTATCTTCTATGATAACTTATCCTCTTAACGAGAAATTCACCTTTCTCGGTCATGAGCTTGTATTAAAACATTCGAAGTTTTAAGCTCAGAAAGGAAAGTGTATCTTTTAAATAAGAGAACTTTTCCTCGTAACGAGAAATTAACCTTTCTCGGTCATGAGCTTTCCGTTAAAACAGTCAAAGTTTTCAAGCTCATGAAAAACGACTTCTAAGTAAATGTCAGCTTAGGACTCGTTCTTCAGATAAAAGGAAAGTTTATCGCCGATGATAAACTTATCCTTAACAACGGGAAGTTTACAACTTCTCGGACTTGAGCTCGTTTTTAAGATATTCAACATCTTAAGCTCAAGTAATTGGTTTTCAAAACTTTGAACACAATTTTTTCGAGACTTTCTCAAAAGGTTTTTCTAAATCTTTCAAAATTGTGTGTTCAAAAATGTTTTGATAAAAAGAGCATGTCTTCTGGAATCGATAATATTTACGAACCTAGAAATGTCATTCAATAATGACACGGGGTTGTAAATAAAGTTCGAGCAGAAGTTCAAACTTTTAAAACATGCTCAATATGGTTTGCTATTATTTCAGATAGCAACCCGCTTTTCATAATCAAGTCAAGCATTTCACCGGAAAGCTTTGACTCAACAACGGGAATTAATTTTCTCGGGGACGTGACGAGGTGACCAACATTCGTGAACAAGAACCATGTGCTTCTTTCATATGATGTTCTCCATTATTCAGGTCCAACCTCGTACATTGCTAATCTTGTGAATTTATTATATCTGATCTTTGCACGTAATAAATACCTTACACTTGTGTTTAAAAGGTATTTATTTTACGTTTCAAGTACACCCTCATTAATTTGAGGGGGAGCTTGTTAAAATCACGAAGATAATTGGATTTGCATTTTTCTTCCCAAATTTTCTTAAAAGGCTATTAAATCAATTGATATTAAAAACATCGATTGGGTTAATATTTTTAATATGGGGGAGAAAATGTGATTTAATATGGGATATGATCAATCATAAATGGTTTGACTTAACGTGTTAGCTCATCCCGACATGTGCGAAATGTTTTCGAATATCGTAGCATATGTTAAGGGGGAGCAAAATGGATTTGCACTTCAAAATGGATTTCATGGTGACATACACTTACCCAAAACATCTCTATTCACGACGGTGAAGGTTGTGGTGACATAAGGATGGTAGGATAGGTTAAAGTCCAATGATTTCTCTAGAACCGGAGGAATCTTCCCAAGGACATTCCATAGCTAGAAATAGTAGTCCTTAGGAAAGATGGAGAAAGATTGTGAACGTAGCTGAATGCCGACCAAGTACTTAAGTTAGCACTGGAACAATCACAACAAGGTGCTAGTGATGACGTATTGGTAAGCATTGAAGGGGTTGAAGAATGAAAAAGAATTGTAAAGATAAAGGGTGTAAAGAAAGAAGCCCTCCTTACAACTTAGGCAGAAACCGGGTCAATTCATATGCTATTGAGATCATTTTAATGATTCTTGATATTGAAGATAGACATCATGGACCCAGTGATGCAAGGCACAACCCATCCCAGCTAACTCAGATATCTCTTAAAAGATATTTGTTTTAATCACACAGAGACAACACATTATCTATTGATTTATTCACTCCGAATAAATTGGTATTGAAAAGGTGGCACTCCTCTCCAGCCTCCGATCACTAAAAATCCAAAATGCACGATCGAGTCTAGAGCCATTTGAGATCATCAAATATCTCATTAGGACACACTTTCATTATTCCTTGCTTGTTCACACAATGTGAAAAGTAAGAAAGATATTAAGAGTCCTACGCAAAATCTTCATGATCTTGCCTGAACATCCGAGTAATACGAAAGTATTTACAATGAAGATGGAAATCCTTCTTGAGCGAATATCAAAAAGCTCATGGTAGGTGACTTGTGCGATTCTTTATGAATCAAACTTGTGATAACTGGAAAGCAACAGTGGTTTAATTCTTAAATGAATTTAAACACGTTCCAGGCCTCTACGCATTATCATATGATCTTGCCAGAACACTCAGAGTGACTCTTTATTGATCACAGTGACGAGTGGAAATCCTTCTAGTGTTAACATCAAACAGCACTTGGTAGGTAACTTGCAAGATTCTTTATGAATCAAGCACGTGACAACTGGAAAGCAACGATGGTGCGGTTCTTAATTGAACTTCACTTGTTCCAGGAACATGAATTGACGGCTTCAAATCATGCGGATAATATTATCCAAATGATTCACTCTTTACGTTCGCAGTCAGCTTTGGACGGTCGAGTAAAGAGAACGGGTTTACCCGCGAAATCTTGTCAAGGAGGTTTTTAATTGAAACTACCTGCCACAAGTACGATATTTAATATCGTCCAACGGTCTTCACCGACCGGAGGTAAAATGCTACCGAATTAGAATGAAATGTTCAAGGCTATTTCATCCGTGTATATTGTTTGTTGCTAACTGTCTTATGCAGCGTAACAAGAAGGTGGCATTGCGGTGTACAATCCAGAAGAAGTCGTCAACACATGCTTATACTACATACACTTAGTACTTCAACAAATTCAAGAAAGTCTGAAGGTCAAGTCTTCCGCTGTATCAAACTCTGAAGCTTTCAAGAATTTAAAGGTATAAGTATGTGGAACATGAAGTCACGAAGAGGCAAATTTCACAAGTGATGAATGCACAAGGTCAAGGCAAGGAAACATGCTCAAGACTAAAGTCAAAGATCACATCAAGCATATTCACAAGAACAAGATCGAAGACTCAAGCATAGTATGCTAGGTTTAAGATTTTGTAAAATGGTGTGACCTCCCTTAGGGGGAGATTGTTGGAAATGTGTTTTCCCAAAGAAAGTCTCGGTCACATCATTATTAGCATAGATCACGAGCCATAGAATATTTAGAACTTTGTAACTTGGAGCGACCTCCCTTAGGGGGAGATTGTTGGAAATACGTTTTACGTATTTATGAAGGATCGGTCGCTCCAACGATAATTATGTAATGGGCTCGTGGTCCACTTAGTAATGTATAGTCCATATAGCCCACATGTAGGGTGGGCTATATATATACCCCTCCTAGCATGTTAGGAGGGGTTGGTTAGTTCATTCATCAACAATTCTCATTTAATCTAATTTCACTTTCTCTCTCTACTTTTCTTCCCTCTCCTTTCTCTCTCTACACCTAATCTTCCTCCTTCCCCATTTCCACCATAAATCAATAGATCTAATCCATCATTTACCAAATCCTTAGAAAACGTAGGCCTTCAAAGAGTATATCTAAAATGCATAAAGGCTACTAATCTTAAGTGGGATGCAATATTATCAATTAAAAGACCTATTTTTCAAAGAAAACATAGTTTTGACCCAAGAGAAACTTTAGTACAACTAGACCTTCTAATTTGAGGAGACAATGGATCGATCCAAGTTTTAAAGTACAATATACTTCAAAGATCTTGAGTGACCATCGCTCTGATACCAATTGTAGAAACTAGAAGGGGGGGTTGAATAGTTTCTCTTTGATTGTTGACCAAATTAAAATTGCTTTCAATTTGGTTTGTATCAAAACTATCTTTTACTTAAAGCTAAGTTGCATAATGATCAGGTTCAACTGAAATGCACTAGCAAGAATAATAAGCAAGTATAATGATAATGAAATAAGTAAAGAGAAAGGAAGGAAACAACCTAGTGGGAAGACACCAAGATTTATAGTGGTTCGACAACGAGGCTCTATCCTCGTTTCTACTCCACTCCTCGAGTACACCTACTCGAGGTTTCCACTATATCCACAAGCTCGCTTCTCGGCGGAGAAAACCTTACATCGTTGCTTACATTATTTTCCGACACTAAGCTAAATGTCGAGACCTAATCTTTAGCTAGGACCAATCTACACGACGTTGCCTACTTCACAATTTAACGACACAAGGCTAGATGTCGAGTTCTAATCTTAAGGTAGAACCAATCTTCACGACGTTGCCTACTTCACCATTTTACGACACAAGGCTAGATGTCGAGTTCTAATCGAAAGCTAGAACCAATCTTCACGACTCTTCACTTTGAAGGTAAGTGAGAACTTCACACAACACCACTACTAATCACTTTAAAGTTTAGTGAGAACTCACAAGACACAACCACATCACTTTATAGTTTAGTGAGAACTCCTAATCAAATCTATTACAACTCAACTAGACTTATCCAAGTACACACATGTAGCTTGGATTTACACTACACAAATCCAAGCAAACACATATGCAATGGATGTACACAACAAATCCAAGTATTCACAAATAACTTGGATGAACACAACTAGTCCAAGTATTCATAAATACATTGGATTGACCTAAAACAAAAAGGTATCATGATGAATATGACGAGCTCATAAATTCATCTTTATCACTACACTAGTGAGTGAGTGATCTTCTCATTGGACATGGTAAAGGAGGGGATCAAGAGGATAATCATATGTAAACATCCTTAACAAATTAAGTGATCATTTACTAATGATTATGTTATAGAAAATAGAAAAAGGGCTGAGAAAAACGTCCAAGAGGCTTGCTGGAAAATGAGATTTGACCCACTATTTAAAGGAGACAAAGTTACAACGGATCTATAACGGCTACTGTGCGCGGTACCTTATCTCACCCTGCGGTACCATATCGCTAAGGTACCGCGTAGGTACTTAAGGTACCGCCACTAGACTCCGCTCCGTTTTTTGTCTTTTAGTGGGGTGGGAATATCTTAGGTATTTGAACCCTTCAAAGGATATTCTAACAGCATTTGGAATATGCCATTTTCAAACTTTCATTTTCTATTTTAATAAAACATTTTCTAAAAAAGAAAGTTTATTAAAAAGTCTTTTGTCTTATTAACAAAAGTGAGTTTTAAGGATAATCATTTTGATGATCACTAAGTATGATTAAGAAAGGTTAGTGATATGATTATTACCTTGATTATAGTGTTAGTTAAATAATTCGTTTTGTGTTTCTACACTAAATGTGTTGTATGGTTTGTTGTGATCAAAACTAAGAAAGATTAGTTAACACTAATAATGGTTTTAGGCATTACTTGCATTAACAATTTTTATTAATAAGTCGATGCACTTTTACTTATGAATGACAATGATCTCGTTTTTAAGCATGGTATGGGGAACGTGAAACTTGAGGGTGATTAAAATTCATGATACCAAAAGACCTAATCAACGTCATTGATTTCTTTACGAGTTATTTTCATTAAACACTTTCAAGAAGAAGAATAAATAATTATACTCTAGCATAGTGTAGTGCATATCAATATGGCCAAGATGGATTAATTATACGAAAAGTATACTCTAGAGCTTTTAAATAATGCATTACATAAGGGCATGGTAATGGTCAAGTGGAGGGGCATCTGATGAGTGTGAAAACACACATCATTTATAACCTAAAAACCACTTAAAACACGAATAAATACATTATATTAAAGTGTAAAATATTAAAATTACGCGGGTATTTTGTATTTAGGTGTTTTCAGGTAAATAAGATACATTTGGAACAAATACGAGCATTTACTGGAATACTCTGACAAAAGAATGAAGAAAATGACAAACAAGCCTTCAAATACTACTTTTGCCACATTAATGAAGAATCAAGGACTGAAGATGTAAATTTGCAAAATATAATACAAAGGAAAAAAACTGCTTGAAACTACAAGGGCCAGTTTTGTCATTTACTAAAAGACTTATTACCAGCAACTAGCTGGACCAATTAGGAAGGAAATAAGGGTTCAATTGGATCACCACATAGACTATTATCAACCTTTGGATGAGGATAAAAGATAAAAGGTTCTGATTTTGATCCATGACACATACATTCCAACCATTAAGAACTCTCCACGTCAGCAGTCTTCTCAAGAAGCAATTCGAGATGAAAGAGATGGTTTCAAAAAAAAAAAACAGAAAAGATGATCATTTGTACATCCTCAACACACCTGGACAAATTAATTGTCTTCAAATCAAGTGTAGCAAAACCCCCCAAATCTGGGAATTCATCATGAATATTAATCTTGCACATGGCAGGCGACGATTGGATTGAACACGTTTTTCACCTCACCATTCTCCTCATATATTCCCTATAAAAACCCCAAACCCACCTCATTTCAGATTCGGTTAGCATAGGAGTAGGTGATGAGTTGTATGTGTAAATTTAGGAGTAGTTTAATTCGATCTTCTATATAGTTTGTTTTTTTCTCTTAGTTAGTTACACTTTTCTTGTTAGACTTTTTAACCAACTCTGTTAATCAGTTGTAACCGAATTTAGTTTCAGCCATTAATGAAGTTCTAAATTTTAGTTTACTTCTCTTCTAATGTTCTACCTTTTATACTTATTCAATGTATTACTCTGTTCTCAATTCTATTAAACCCGTTTTAGTCAATCTCGAATTTGTTAAATCAGTTTAAACGGTTCTGTTAAATCCTCTTCACTCTCTGTTTTTTTTAATTCGACTTAATGATGTAGTCTCTTGGTATGCCATTGTTTTTGGAGTTTGTTATAGCATAGTTCAGTCTTACTGTTGATTCAAGTTTAACTTCTGAGATGAATCAGATCTTTATAAGCTACTTCCCTGTTATTAGTGAAGTAATTAGCTGAATTATTGAGGAAATCATCTTAATCATGATTTCTGATAGTTTACAGTGGTGAACTATAGCTGAATTCCTACAAGTGTAGTGTCCAAGTGTACTTAATGAGTAGTTATAGCAAGAATTCAAGTAAAATTCTTTAAAGCTTAGTTACATAAATATTTTAGGAGCTGTTTGGTGTGTTTGGAACAAAGAAGCTGCTTATAAGCTCGCATTCAGTTTATGTCAGGTAAGCTGCTCGCAATTTGATTATCAGATCAAGAAGTTTGTAGCTCAGGATTTCAGTTCAAGCGTAGTCAATAGCTTCGTCACTAAAGGACTAGGCCGGGATGAGCTGGTCACTTCCCTTTAACTTTCGGCATTGCTAGCGTAATTCTGTATTTGTTTAGATGTTAAATGTTTACTAGATGTTCTAGTTCAATACCTTGATTCGCATGATTTTTGTTCTTTCGAAATTTTTGTCTTTGTGAAATCGAATGTTTGGATTAGTCTGTAATTGGTGTTTGTTATCTCTATTTTGTAGCCTTCTTTAGAAAATATATTAGGTGCCATAGATAGCTAAAAAAATTTGCTGTTAGAAGCATAAGTCTACAAAAAGCAGAAAGGATCTTAACAGCTGGTTTAGCAGCAAAAAAATTGTAGAGTAATGAGTGTTCAATTTTAGTCTTTTAGAGATTGGGATTATTTAGAATATTTGCATTAGCTAGGAGTTAGGATCTTAATTTAGGAAATTTTTATCACAACTTATCTCTTTAGTTTAAAGATCTTAAAAAGTTCACTTTGAGCCCGCAATTAGGAGTGATTTTCATTTAGGTTATGTTGGAATTTAAGTTGCTCATTAGATGATAAACTAGTGAACATTAAGCTAAGAATTAAGCTTTTCCTTTGAAAGTTTTGAAGCGTAAATAGTGTAGCTTTTAGGATTAGAATTTGAGATCAGCTTGCAAAGGTAAATGAGTATTAAAATGTTGAAGTTCAATTGTTCCTTTCATTATCAGTAGGCGTTAGTTTTAGACTGTTAATGCAGTGGGCTACTTGTTGGGGCCAATTGCTATTATTAGTTTAATGTCTATTTTTAGTTCTAATAAAATTGATAGTCCAGTGGGTTGCTATGTTTACTTATATTAAAAATCAGAGTATTAGGCCCACCATATTGGTAGCTTAATTGTTTGAATTTGTATTGTTTTAGTAACTTAATAGTATAAAATTAGTAGAATTTAATATTAGTATTGTATTGGTAGCTTAATTCATTTTTTCATTGTAATATAATTGGATCATTTATTTTGTATGCATTTTGCATTTGTAGAATAAATTTGCATTTTACATTTCTTATATTTTGTGCATTTAATTGTGGTATTTGCAATTTTTTTTTAGAATAGTACGTATACATAATAGAAATTATTTTTACATTTTTTAGGTTCTTTATACTAATTAGACATAGATACCAAGCAAACTATTAATAAAAAAACAATTAAGTCTAACTTGAAAACCAGATTTCAATTCGATTAGACACCAATAGAAACGATATACTATAGAACGGAATATTAGCAATCATTAGTTACTCACAACTGGTGAAACGGTAACATCCTTGTTTAACGATCGTACGCCCCCGACCCTGTACCCAGAGGAGCTTGTACGTGGAATGCTTATAGGCAGGCGCACCTTTCTTGTTAAGCCACGTCTACCTCCTGTGATTAATGACGTAAGTGTAGTACTGGCGCTTAACGCCACCCCCATTTGCAGTGTTCCTAGGATTGTGGAAACCTCATCCTCAGCTGATGAAGGTTTGGGATAAAGGAGCGCGTCTTTCGAAGATGAGCCACTCGTAAAGTAGGATAATATTCCCATCCCTGGTTTTAAAAGACTACCCACCCTGACAATTGGGACCTACTGATCCGAAAATTAGATCGGTTTAGATTTGTATTAACGAGAATAAATCAAGTGTGATACTTAGAGAAACTTTGTGTTAAAAACAATCTAAGTACTATGTGGAA
This sequence comes from Glebionis coronaria, assembly GCA_025667525.1. Classification (NCBI taxonomy): domain Eukaryota; kingdom Viridiplantae; phylum Streptophyta; class Magnoliopsida; order Asterales; family Asteraceae; genus Glebionis; species Glebionis coronaria. Next base: position 205,897,673 of record CM046879.1, read on the forward strand.
ATAATACTTAGATCAAAGAACAAAGCAATATATCAAACTTTCAACTTTTGATTAATAACCAACGGCGTACTATACTATTGAAAGTGTTAATGAAACATAAACCCTAAGGCCTCCTTTTATACACATAAGAAGCTTTGAACATTAAGCTAAGTATCAACCATATTAGAAAGATATCAAAAGATAGACATAACAAAATAAAATATTCGTATACATCTTCCTAACTTAAACAAACCTGTTGACTTTATCAGCTAACCAGTCTTGACAGTGGCTTGATTCTTCTTGTCTGCATCTAGTCTGTCAACGACTTGTTAATACTTTGTCAACGGCTTTATTCCATTTGTCAGTGGCTAGGAGGCTTAGTGAATTTTTTTTCCAACAATCCTCCCCTAAACTTGATAGTTATCCCAAACATCAAGTTTTTGAATAAAAACAAAATACACAGAGAATTCTTACAAATAAAACCTATTTTGGTAATTGAGTGAGTAGAAATCTCATCAAGTCAACTCCTACTCCACTTGTATAGTTCACCTTCAGCTTGGTGCTCACCATCTTCTTCAAAACTTCTTGTGACAATGGATACTTCCTATAAACCAACAAGAACTCTGAAAACATTGTTGTGCAAAGATGGTAGACTCCAACAACCGAATACAAATGCCACTCCAAAGTACTTAAATCTTCCAAATCCAGCCAAACTGGATCAACTTCATCATGATCAAACATTCTCTTGAATGTTGACCATATCTTTATTCCATTCTGAAAAGTAGGAGATTCGGCCTCATACTTCTCCTTCAATAGACTCCAAAGAGTCTCCAAGTCTTCTCTATCTATGCTGCCAAACAGGGACATAAGAGATGTAAACATATGTACCTAATAACAGATTTTTAGTTAGTTAATAAAAAGGTTTGTAGCAAGATCTTTCTTTGTGTTGCTCGTACCTAATTATATATGTCGTTGTTTCGTTCTTGGTATCTTCTCGAATCGATCACGGTTCAAAGTGGAATTGTTGTTCTTGGTAACTAAAAAGGGGGAGCTTTTGATCTATATCTACTAAAAAGATAAGTGCGAGAAGTAATAAAAGTAGACTAAAAGCAATTTATGAAAATGAACTTGAATTAAAATTAAACAGTAAAGAAAATACCTTGGAGAAACAGCTGATTCGAAATAATAATCCTTTATTCGGAATAATCAAAATTCATGCGGAATAATAAGTCTATGCAAAAAAATTCTTCATTCGGAATGTAACACTCATGCGGAATACTTCCTTGGTTCGGAATGTTGGTTGACTCGGAATAAACACTGATCCGGAACAAATCTATTTATTTGGAATAATGTGCTTCATGCGGAATCAACTCATTCGGAATAAAAATAACCTTCATTCGGAATCTGCTCATTCGGAATATTTACTGATTCGGAACAATAGCTTCATCCGGAACATTGATTTGGTTCGGAATAAAAATTACAAAAGTGCTCATTCGGAATATTTGGCAAAAAGATTCATTCGGAACATTTCTTTATTCGGAACATTTCAAACAAAAAAGCTTCATTCGGAACTTTTAAGAAAACTGACTCGGAATATTTTTGGCAAAACTTTGATTCGGAACTTACCTACTCATTCGGAATAAAATAATCAATAACCCTTCATCCGGAATGATTAGTTCATCCGGAATATTTTTACTACAATCCTTTGGTTCGGAATAATATATTCTAATCCTTGATTCGGAACAATTAATTCATTCGGAATCTGGGGATGAGAAACAGTAACGAGAAACGAAGAACAGGGGAATAACAAACACCACAAATTTAACCAAAATCCACCAAGTTTTTACTTAAACCAATTTAACCACTAATCATTTACTAATGACAAACATCAATCCAAAATAACAAAAACATAAAACCCACTTACTTTTGAAGATCAAACTCAATAAAATGAAACTTAGAACTTTAAATCAACAAGAGAAGAAAGAAAGATTAAATGGAAACTTGTATTAATGATTAAGATTCAAACAAACAAAATGGAAAGATTAAACTTACAAGATTGTGGAAGAATCAAAGAAAATGAAAACCACCAATCTCCTTAAGGGAGTTGGTTCCTACGAACTAGGAAAGAAATAACAGAAAGGAAAAACTAGTTGAAAAAAACGTGAAGGGAAGGTCTATTTATAGGCCTTCTCTTTGGTTGGTGAGTGGGCTTTCTCCATTTCTTTTTGTCTCCTCGTCTTTTCAGAAAAGTCGACGTTTTTTATTTCGATTCGGGATTTGTCGACGAATAAATTCAACTCGTCTTTTAATTTCTTCACTTAATAGACTTGAGTTTCTTCGACATATGTAAATCTTCCATCTTTGGTCCTTTTCTTCGATAAATCTTCAAACAGGCCCATTGACTTCAAATCTTTTGCATCTCTTGGACTATAGACTTCGTCTTTTCGTCTTTTTCTTCGATAAAACCCGTGCAATCCCATGTTTTCTTCAATATTCATCCGGTTGGCTCTGAAAACACAACAAACACACAAACCACGCATAATTCCAAACAAATGACATTAAATACGCGTTTTGGTCTCGTTTTAGCAAGAAATGAGTGGTAAAAGGATGGGTGTTTTCACACCTATCAAATCCCCTACACTTAACCATTGCCATGCCCTCATGCAATGCTAAAATTTTAAAGCACGGTTTAGATTTCTCATCATAAATAACCCACCTTGGCCTTTATTAAATTCTAAACACTAACAAAACCAAAATAACTAAATAAGTAAAGTATTTAAAGAGTCACATTGGGGTTCTAGATTGTCATGAATGTTCATCATTCTCAAGTTTCACGTTCCTCATACCAAGCTTAAAAACGATATCATTTTTATTATAAGTTAGCAAACTAAAACGAACTCATGTGGCCCAATTATTCACTTAGACTCCCTTATTCCTAGGTGTATCTCTTATATTTTATTTTTGTCTTGAATGATCACGAGGATGCATTGTTTGACTTATTTCGATAGTTATTTAGGCTGAAAACAAAGTGGGATGATTTAATCAATAGTTAGCTAAAGGACAAAATCTTTTAAAACTACTTCTCGGGACCTCATAAAGTTCATATCTTGGCATAACTCGCTTCACGATTTGAGACCTTTCTCGGACCAATATTTGGCAGCGACTTCATACTTCGAATCTTTGAGAGACGTTCTTGAAATTATAGTCTTCTCTTCATAATAGGCCTTTCTTCACTTGAAGTTTTGAGAGATTCTTCATCTTTGGACCACGACTTCTTTCATTTTTCTCCAATCTTTATTTTGGACTTTGATATAAAATGATCCGCCTCCTTTTAGGACTTGGATCTATTTATCCTCATACCTTGCTAGGGTCTTTTCGGATAGACTTCTCCATGACTTTTGGGGAGTTTTTGCTTTTCGTCGTGTGTCTCGATCCTTCATATTGATTTTCGATAAATGATTCTTCACATCACTTGTGGATCTTTAGCAACAAAATGTAGCCCTCATGCCTTGTTAGGGCCTTTTCGGACTCGCCAATCTTCGCATCCCGCTTCAATAAGTTATGCCTTGGATATGAACTCTAATCAATATCGAGCAACTTTTAAACGATCTTGGGCTAGAAGCTAAGTAACTTTTCAAATCGTACAACCTTATTTATTGCAAATAAGTTTATTAGCAAGCGATGGGAGAATAGGCTCATGGGAAACTCACATAAATTTACGAAGGAGTACCAAACTTATAATTGACTCTATCATCTCTCGTCCTCCACAGTTTAAGATCTCAAGGAATGAGATTCGTGGATGCTTAGCCAATTAAATCACAGCTTTGGGTTTTCGAGTCATCTATAGGATCTTGCAAACTCTTAGACTTTTTCAAATTTAGAATTTGCGTTTTAAAGTTCCCTTGATAAACGACTCTCTAGGATCAATTATAGGAACTTGTGAAAAGTTCTTGTTCTTAACCCGTGAGAGTTAAGACTTTCGCGTTTTAAAGCTCCCTATATAAAAGCCTAGCAAAACTTGACTTAAACACGTTAAGGATACTAGCTAGAGTAAACTTAGATATGTAAACTCGGGTTGAGTCAAAATATTCAGACTTTGAAAAAAATTAAAACCACTTCATTGAAATTTTATTTTAGCAAGGAAAGAAAATAATCATAATAAAGGAAACTACAACTATACAACTAGGCCAAAATAGATTAAATATTTTGAAAAATGTCGAAAAATTGAATTTTCCGGTTAAATGAAGGCACTTTAATGGAAAAGTCCACTTAAAAGTTCGATAGAAGTCTCCCCTACACTTAATATAAACATTGTCCTCAATGTTTAAGCATGTGGGAAAAGTCTCCCCTACACTTATGACATTGTGCACGTTGGTTAAATCAAGTCAAGGAGGAGACAACTAAAGTGATCAATTTCAAATGTGAGTATGAAGAAGATTGAATCACGATAGTTGAGAGATAGAACCGGATTTGCGGATAACATGGGAGCACGGTTCTTCAAAGATTCCAAGAGTGCACTTATCCCTGTAATCACATCACCATACAAAATCAGAGATTTTAAACAAAACAATTTTACATATTTTGTGCATCACAGGTTCCTGAGATCTAGAAAATAGGTTTGAATGATAAAAATTCCCAAGTCTATATCTTTCCACGTCATCGTTATGCTGCTCCATGCTATCAAATATCAATACCGGAAATATATGCTTAAAATCAAGACGAATACAAGATCCTTTTCTCTAGTGATAGTCGTAGAAATACGTCTTTTAGGAAAAAGAGCGTAAAATAGGGCAAGTGGGACGATTTAGGAAAACCGTGTTTGAATGACCCTAAAAGTGAGTTCGTTCTCGAGGAGGCACGTGTGTTGTGTTGAGAATTGATTAATGTTTGTGATTTTATTGAGAAGAAAAAAAAAGAAAATAGAAATGAGAAAGGAATGACGGTTACGAAAACGGATTAAACTAAGACGAAAAAGGTGATCACGTAAAACCGTAAATAGTGCAAAAATTAAAATTTTAACCTAAAAATTCCTAAAAATTAATAAAAATCCACAATAATATTCTAAGGGTTTACAAAAAATCCAAACTTGCTAAAACCTTTTAATTAATTAGATAATGACTTTTTAATGCTAATTAAATCCCTAAAAATCACAATTAATTATTAAAAAGCCCTAAACAAGATCTTAAAGTTTGTAAACCTCAAAAATAACCTAATTAAGCTAAAATGTATTTTTTAAAATTTTAAAACCAAATAAAACTATTTTTAAACACTTAAAAACTATTAAAATCAATTAAAAATTAAATTAATTCTAGAAAATAATTGAAAAGCCCTAAAAATATTTGGAAAGTTACAAAATTCCTAATTATGTGTCTACAATATAGGAAAAATGAAAAAGTTAAAAAATCAAAATTTTAATTTTTAATAATAAAATAATAATAAAATAATCAAAAAAATTCAAATTTATAAAAAAATTCTGAAAAATTACCAAAAATCTAAAATAATGTAACTAAGACAGAAATGCAATTAAAAGTTTCTAAAACCTATTTAATAATTTTATATTAAATTTTAAAGTTGGTAAAAACCCTAAAATCCAATAAAATCAAAAATTAGACTTTTTGAAAACTTAAATGGCTGTAAACCTCAAAAGTATAAATTAAAACCTAAAAACTATTTTTTCAGATTTTTAAAATTACTTTTACTATTTTTAAACTAATTAAATAAAAACGGGTAAATAAAAAATGATAAAAAATAAATAAAGAAAGAGAAAAATCCAAACTTAGGCTAGAAAAATCCCTAATGTAATTCTAATCATAGGAAAAATGTTAACAAGCTAATAATCTAAACCAATAAGCTTGTAGCAGCTTATTTAGCTACGGCTTATTTTAGATAAGCCCAGACAAAAACCCCTTAAGTACAATTTGAATTTAATACTTAGCAGTCAAAGACCCTAGGGCACGCTGGTTAAGACGTTTGTGTGTGGGAGGAGTGGCGCAGGTTCGAGTCCTGGCCACGTCCTTTTTACTTTTAATATTTTTTTTCTTTTAAAACTTTAAAAACACAACACAATAACTTAACTTACTCTAAACACAAATCAAATGACCAAAAGGCAAGGATTAATGCCTTAGAAAACCAAAAAAATGTGACCAGATATGAATTATGACTGATCAACACAAGAGTGTTATCTTCACTTGTGAAAAGATAATCAAGAGGACTTGATCTTGGGTTTTTGTGGATGTTTGATGGACAAATGGGCACCCCTATACTCAGTTGAGTATAGGGAGTCAAGACAACACAAAAACAAGCAAATCTTCCAACAAAATCAAACACAAAATTACCAATAAAGTTTCTGATGAACAGTGACCCTTACTTACTTGCACAAATCCGAATTTCAAACTCTAAGATCTTGCATACAAGCTAAGAATATGACTTGCAAACCCTAATCAATCCTAAACAGTCCTAACATCTAGCAGTATTCAAGATTTGATGCACAAAATTCACACAATTCAAGCAGAACAAGGCAGTTGACTGTTTTTTTACCACTTTTCCATATTTTAAGCATGCATATGGTTTAAAACCTACCCAAACTGAAAACCAAACTAGCCTAAAACCTATTGATACCCTATTGAGTGATTCTAAACTGGTTTTTAACTCAAAATCTTTCAAAATTCTCAGTTAATAAGCAGATCCAAACACCCCTTTAATATTTTAGAAAGTACCTTTTCAAACCAAAATCAACCAAAATCAAACCAAAATGATCCTAATCATTCTAAACATTCATAATAGCCTAGAATGAACATAATCAACCATATAACATCAACAAACTAACAACTTGCAGTCAAAATCACATAAACCATAAATTTTCTGAAAACTTGAAAAAGGAAACAAGGGACTACCTTGTTGGGCCTACATCCAGGCCCAACCAAGGCTGCTTTGCCTTTTCCAAATAGGCCCGGGCCTATGCTGATCCTTGGATAAACAATATCAACAAAAACCTGCTAAGAGAAAATGAAGAACAAGCACAATAATACAATTTCTGATTTTTCAAACCTTTTAAAACTTCCTTCTCACAAATCAGTAACCTTAACCAATGAGTATGTTTTGAAACAAGCACAACTTCAGGAATCCAACAATATCAATCCACTTTCACTTCTTGAAATTCTTGGATTTCTGAAAATAAATGAAACTTTTTGAACCTTTTTGAAAACTGAAATAAACACCAAGTGTTTATCAGAAGAAATATGGAACTCAGAATCTTGCCAACACAACAACAAACTTTTAAAACACAAAAAGGAATTACTTTAACTTTAAAAATACCAACTTTTATATTAGAAAAAGGAATTACAAATGTTGAGCAAGAAAAACTGGAACAACAAAATACAACCCACATACGGGTGTATTTATACTAGGCTATAGAACAAACTAGAAGCTTAATAAAATATTACAAAATGTGTAAACCCTAATGGCTGAAAAGCCCTAAATGCCCTTGAAGTTCTTGGTCAAAATCGTGCCATGTGATTGATGAAGAGATGCCAGCTGTTGAAAGTTCATCTTGGATGTTTATCCAACCTTTGGGAGCACGAAATCCTTTTGGCACGTTGGATGAGTTGTACACACTTGTCTCTTTCTTCAAACTTGAGCAGGGGAGGGTCCCATGACCATGTGGGGAGGTCGGGTGATGGTTTTCGAGGTGGGAAAGGGATGGGGAGTGGGTTAATTAGGTTTCTGGATAATCATAGCCATTACCCCCTTGATTTAAGGAAATTAAGACCTGGAAATTTAGGGTTTATGGGAGTTTAGAGGGTGAGTTAAATCCTGTTTATGGGTTTAATATTCTTGAAAACATGTTTACCCCCATAATTCAAAACTGATTAATAAATCAGTTAAGTGGGTTGTGACGTGTGTGAATGGAGGGATTTGATTGGCTGGGGTTTTAAGTGGGGTGACGTGTCATGGGATGATAGGGTGATGGGGGTTTGGATGTCTGGCAAAAACAGCCCCCAAGGTTTCTTCTTTCTTCACTTTTTATAAACAGCAAACAAACTCCAAATCCCTTTATAATAAGTTTGCCAAGTTGACACTTTTGGCACAAAATGTTTTCAAGCTTGTAAACAAGGACTTCAAATGTCAATTCTTCATTCTTCAAGGACTGATCTTGTAATATCTTCAAACTTTAGGGACCCTATTCATGATTATGAATATTTGAGGGGTATAAAGTGTTAATCTTCAAAAGTTGAGGGACCAAACTTGCCAATCTTCAATTCTTCAAGGGTATTTTTGGAAATTCCAGATTTGGGCCCGATTCATTGTGCGGCTTCGTTTCCCGTGTTCGTTTTTGAATGATTCTTGTGATCTTTTTGTCATTTCCTCAATATCCGTACCTAAAATACACAAGTAACAAACACGAGCATATATTTGGCAGTTTTAATGATATTTAATGCATTTTAAGCCCGATTTGGACGATGAGACTATGTATAAAAGCAGTCTCATCACTCCCCCATACTAAACCAATGTCGTGCCCTCACGCAATGCTAGAATAAAGTATCGTAGCACCTCCAAAATTCAATTTTATTCACTTTATTGAAATGATAAACTAGCTATACTACTACTATTACTACTACTTGTGTTATAGACATAATGTATGATTTTCATCGTAAAATGGGATGTTTAGGTTCATAGAATAAGAACACGTGGATGCTTCGTTAGAAATAATTTCGTCGTCCTCGATTTTCACCCCAATTCCATGCTAAGCGTGCAACGAGATCATTGTCATTATAAGTTAGTAATGCTAACACTACTCATATGCCCTAATCACGTACTTATCCTCCCATTATTCCTAAGTTGTATCTATTATATTTTATTTTGTCTTGAATGTTTCACGAGGATACATCATTGACTTATGCGATAATAGAGATTTAGGTCTAAAAATAGAGTCCTAACGGTGTAACTAAGACCATCAAATCAATAACCCCTCCTAATAGACAACGATGTTAAAAAATTAAGTTGACAAGAAGGATCGATAAACACGGTTTTATAACGGTTTTGAACATGAGACTTATTACCAAGACTTTTATACGCCCCCTAACGGAAGGGCCTTATTATCTTTGGTTTACCTCCATCTTTTATTCAACTTCGCCATGAAGCTTTTATTATGACTTCGGTCTTGCCTTGCCTTTTATTATCCGCCTCATCGGTGGTTTTATTAGCCAAAGACGTATATCCTCACGCTAAAGCGAATTTTGGATCTTTAAAGCTTCGAAGATTAAGGCTTGATTCACTTTCAATTTTTGCATAGATTTTAGGCCTTGTGGGGCTTCAAACTGTTTGCTAGATTTAGGTGAGCACTTGAAATCTTATTATTGGGTGAAGCTTTCGATTATTGAGGTGCCAATACTTCAAAACCGTGACGCTGGCGATACCTTAATGTCTTCCCAATTTAATTACACGGAAGCTACTAGAAAAGACTAGAAACCCAACAATCCTAACTAAACCGCTAAGTCAATATTTATTAAGCAAAAAATATTTACAAGTGAAGGGAGAATAAGCAAAGAACGAGAACACATGAGTTTTTGAAAGAATACGAGTACTCTACGTTTAGCATAGTAACTTATAATTAACTCTATCATTTCTCGTCCTCATTTAAGAGACTTAGCCTAATGTGTAGTTAAGGAATCAAAGCTAAGTGCTCAACACGCACGGTCGAGTAAAAAATTACTCTTATTCTCGCCATCGAAAACCTACATTCATGTCTTCAAACACTTATGAATTATGAGAAATTTTTTAAAATTTGGCCATTTTTAGCCTTATTTTGCAGCAAAACGATAAACAAAAAGATAAAATTTGGAAAGCGTGAAGGTTTGGCAAGGCAAGTATCTATTCACCCCCATACTAAAGTTAAACATTGTCCTCAATGTTTCGAGTCTAGGGGTGCAAACACCCCCATACTAGAGACGTAGTCGAATGCCTAATCTAGCATGGAAAGGGTGTAACCATTAAATTAATAGCCGTTTATGAAGTGTGCTAAAAACCTAAGGTTAGAACATCAAAAGGATATATCATTTGGATATTGAGAAATGTCTCCAAAGCAAACAATCGAGTGCTCCCATAAAACGAACACAAGAGGCTCCAATCGTGAAGATCATGATCTAAAAACCACAATGCACAAACAACCACGGAACAAAGGTTGGAAGGGCACAAATCCCCTCACATTAACTAATTAGAAATCAATAATATGTACATGGATAAGCATGGGTCTCCCCCACGAGGCACCTTGTTTTTGATAACCGAGTCAAAAGCTCGACTTGAATCCCCATAAATGTGATCATTTAGGGATATCATGGTATGGTCAATTTTTAGTGGGGCTTACATGATAAACAAGGCCCAAAAACAACCGGTATTAAGGACTAAGTCCTTTGATGGTGCAAAATACCGAGATCGAAGATGGCGTTCTCGTTTTCATTGGAAAAACAAATCAACGCCACTTCATCGTGTGCCAACAAAAACTCAAAGAGTTTCAAGAAAATAGTAGAGAAGAAATAGAAGGGTGGGACAATGGGTAAGTCGTAAAAACATTGAGCTACTCGAGGTAGACTCGCACCAATCAAATGAAAAGATTTTCCATTTATTGCATCGGTAGAAGACCGAGATTTCCCTTTATAAGCAATTCCAGGATCAAATATCTCGTCTTCGGTGGAGAAAGGGGAGGAAACATAAGGGGACTCCCCCACACTAAGTCCACACAAAGCATCGTCAAAAGGAGAAGATGAGCTTGTAGTACTCAATACACGTGGTGATGACGGAGTTAGAATTGTAGAAAAATCTTTTAAATTCAATTCAAAATCTTTTCCTTTTTCATCTTTTAAACCCTCCTTGTGAAAACCCGATTTAATTATGTCAAAAATATTTGGTGTATCTAAAGCAATGTTAGTCACACTAAAAATTCTCACATTTGAAAAGCGTTTTGGTATAGGTGGTGGTAAGTTTTCAAAACGTTTGTCGACAAAGAAAACTTCCCCATCGGGATCAACGTATTCATCATCCGAAGAATCACTCGAGATTGGAATCGTAGGCTTAACACTCTTAACCTCCACCGACGGAGGGGACGGAACTTCATTTTTCTCAACAACTCCTAAAACTCTATTTGAAATCTTTTTGCAAATGTTTTTGATAGGATTGACATTGTACAAAGATGTGATAGAATACACATGAGAAAGTGTGGCGTTTTGGGTTGCATTAATGACGAGTTCTTCCTCATTGAAACGAAGAGTGATTTTCCTTGCATGCACATCGATAAGTGCTCTCGAGGTATCCAAAAAAGATCGACCTAAAATTAACGGAACTTTAGGATCGATAGGAATGTCAACAACAATAAAGTCTACAGGATAGTAGAACTTTCCAACTTTCACAAAGACGTCCTCGGCAACTCCACAAGCTAGAATCGTAGAATGATCGGCCATCTCGATTGACATTCTTGAAGGAGTGAGATTGGGAAGATGGAGCGATTTAAAAATCTCAAGAGGCATCAATTTAATACTAGCACCAAGATCGGCCAAGGCGTAGCATTCTTCCATGTCTTGTATAGCACATGGGATTAAAAACTTTCCAGGATCACCGACTTTTTGAGGTATGCGGCTTAGAAAAACCGATGAACAACTAGACGATTTTTGCAATTTCTCTTTGTTATTCAACATACTTTTGAAGTTCGCGGCAAATCGAGGCATCATGACTAAGGAGTCGGCAAAACTTATATTAAAATGCAAGTCACGAAACATTTTCATAAAAAGTTCAAATTGATAATTATTTCGTTCTTGTGCCTTTTCCTTGTCTCGTCTTGAAGGGTACGGTAAAGGTGGTGTGGGTTGGGGCATAGTAGGCATAGGCATCGGCCTTGGAATCTCGGGTTCCACTATTGGTATTGGTTCAACCGTAGGTGTGGTTTGAGCGGTACTTCGTGGGCTTGGAAGGTGCTCCTTTTCTACCACCACCTCGGGTTCCTTCTCTTTTTCCTTCTCAATAGAAGTACTTGGACAAGAAGTGGGTTCTTTGAAAGTTTTACCACAACGAGTAGTAATAACCTTCATTTCTCCTTTCGGGTTCATGATGGTATCACTAGGAAGACCACCCGAAGAAGAGGGCTTACACATGATAGCTTCAAACATTTTTCCCATTCGGTCTTCAAACTTAGATTGCCTAGCATCCGCTTTTAATAATTCTTGCTTAATCTCATGTTGACCTTGCTCCATTTTTTGTTGATTTTGTTGGAGTCTTTGAACATTTCCTTCCATTTTATTAGCATGAGTTTTAAGTTCATTAGCAAGTTCGTTTTTAAGCTCGTTTTTCAACTCGGACCTTAAGCTAACCATTTCACGTTGCATATTGTAAAACTTAGCATCATTAGCCTTAGCATAATTCAAAAATTCTCCTTGAAGATTTTTGGTGTGATCATTTTGAAAACCTTGAGTAGAAGTTTGAAAATCACGGTTTTGGTTTTGGTTTGAAATTTGCCCATTTCCACTTTGATAATTACCCTTGTTGTAATTCCTTTGATTTCCTTGATAATTACCACCTTGGTTGTTGTTTCGATAATTATTAGCATTTTGATTTGGTGGAGCTTGATTTTTGCGGGAACCTTGACCGATTTGGTTATAAGTTCCCGTGGCTACATAAGCACTCGAAGTGTTACCATCCGCGGTAATGCACTCGGAAAGATCATGAGCTCCACCACACGACAAACAACTCTTAGAAACCGCTTTAACCGAAGCGGAATTCGAAGCTTCTTGAGCTTTCCAATGGGACATAAGGCTAGCAAATCTATCAAAAAATCGATTTTCTTCATTTGCCTCATCATGTAAAGCATTAATGCTACGAGACGATGATGAGCCCAATTTGGCAACACTCGGTGTGTTACGAGGGCTATAAACCTTAGCTCTATTCTCAATTATGACCAAAGCTTCTTCGACCGTTTTACACAAAAAATTACCACCCGCGGCGGCATTTAAATAATCTCTTTCATGATCATTAAGTCCATTGTAAAACGTGTCTATTTGGTGCAAGTCGGAAAAACCGTGATGAGGACATTCATGTAACATCTCCTTAAACCTATTCCAAGCCGTTGAAAAACTTTCATTTGATTCTTGTGAAAATTTAGAAATCTCATTTTTCAAATGCATAGTCTTAGAGGGCGGAAAAAATTGGTTCACAAATTTTGAAACGAGATCCTTCCACGTCAATATAGAATTGGGTGGCTATTTCTCTAACCAAATTTTAGCGGGCCCCGCTAAGGAATACGGAAAAAGCATCATCTTAATCGAGTCATTCGAGACATCCTTAAATTTGCACGTGGCGGTAAGACGATTAAATTGGCGGATATGGTTGTGGGGATTGTCCTTCTCATCACCACGGAATTTGTTGTTTTGGATCATCGACAACAAACCCGTTTTCACCTCAAAATTCTCCGCAAGGATAGCGGGAATCACAATAGCTTCTCCATAACCCTCGGTGGGTGCTTGAAGTAACTCCATCATAGTTCGATTCGCCATGGTAGGTGCTTCTCGTACAATGGGTTCGTCAATAGGAGACTCCTCACTAGAATGAGTTGGAGTGGGAGTTTTGTTCTTTCGTCTACGTGCACGTTTTGCTTGATTACGAGTTAGCATAAACGTCACGTACAACGAGGAGACGAGCAAAGAAGATTCTTTTTGGTGTTTTTAATTTTTCAATTTTTTTGTGGTTTTTTATGGTATTAACTTTTTTGGAAATTGGTGAAATGTATTAAGTAGACAAAAATCTACAAATCTCCTCCTTAATCAAATCTCTTGATTAAAGAAGCCTCAAGGAATGAAAACGATCACGTGAAGTGAACGCCTTCGATGACTTTAGAACTATGGTGGAACACCAAATCGTTCAAGAGGGTTTAATCAAATGAAACCAAGAAAATATATATGATATGTAATAATACTTTGGGCGGCAAAACCCTCGATTCACTCTCAAAATCAAATACGCACAAGCAAGCGGAGGAAACGAGGCGGCGCGAAGCACTTAAGAGCCTTTTTCCTTTAGGTCGTGAAATACAACCGCCTTATACCCACCTTGTAGTTTGTATTTTTCAAAATCGAGCTTCTCGAAAGTATTTATCTATTTTTGCCTTTTTTCTTTGGTTTAAGATTCGAATACAATGATTGGGTAATGACCTCCCAAGTCAAGGTTGTGATTGCTCACGTATTTTGAGTACTTGTCAATTTGTTGTTCTACGTATACAATATAGTAATAGTATTCACACAAAAACCGAAAAACGATAATACGTATTAGTAGAGTGCTACTAATACAAATACTAATTATGGCTATATAAAAAACAACAATTGGTTCAATCAAAACACAACACGCCTCCCCGGCAGCGGCGCCAAAATGATAGTCGTAGAAATACGTCTTTTAGGAAAAAGAGCGTAAAATAGGGCAAGTGGGACGATTTAGGAAAACCGTGTGTGAATGACCCTAAAAGTGAGTTCGTTCTCGAGGAGGCACGTGTGTTGTTTTGAGAATTGATTAATGTTTGTGATTTTATTGAGAAGAAAAAAAAAAGAAAATAGAAATGAGAAAGGAATGACGGTTACGAAAACGGATTAAACTAAGACGAAAAAGGCGATCACGTAAAACCGTAAATAGTGCAAAAATTAAAATTTTAACCTAAAAATTCCTAAAAATTACTAAAAATCCACAATAATATTCTAAGGGTTTACAAAAAATCCAAACTTGCTAAAACCTTTTAATTAATTAGATAATGACTTTTTAATGCTAATTAAAGCCCTAAAAATCACAATTAATTATTAAAAAGCCCTAAACAAGATCTTAAAGTTTGTAAACCTCAAAAATAACCTAATTAAGCTAAAAAGTATTTTTTTTAATTTTAAAACAAAATAAAACTATTTTTAAACACTTAAAAACTATTAAAATCAATTAAAACTTAAATTAATTCTAGAAAATAATTGAAAAGCCCTAAAAATATTTGGAAAGTTACAAAATTCTAATTATGTGTTACAATATAGGAAAAATGAAAAAAGTAAAAAAATCAAACTTTTAATTTTTAGTAATTTAATAATAATAAAATAATCAAAAAAATTCAAAGTTTATAAAAAATTCTAAAAAATTACCAAAAATCTAAAATAATGTAACTAAGACAGAAATGCAATTAAAAGTTTCTAAAACCTACTTAATAATTTTATATTAAATTTTAAAGTTGGTAAAAAACCCTAAAATCCAATAAAATCAAAAGTTAGACTTTTTGAAAACTTAAATGGCTGTAAACCTCAAAAGTATAAATTAAAACCTAAAACTATTTTTTCAGATTTTTAAAATTACTTTTACTATTCTTAAACTAATTAAATAAAAACGGGTAAATAAAAAATGATAAAAAATAAATAAAGAAAGAGAAAAATCCAAACTTAGGCTAGAAAAATCCCTAATGTAATTCTAATCCTAGGAAAAATGTTAACAAGCTAATAAGCTAAACCAATAAGCTTGTAGCAGCTTATTTAGCTACGGCTTATTTTAGATAAGCCCAGACAAAAACCCCTTAAGTACAATTTGAATTGAATAATTAGCAGTAAAAGACCCTAGGGCACGCTGGTTAAGACGTTTGTGTGTGGGAGGAGTGGCGCAGGTTCGAGTCCTGGCCACGTCCTTTTTACTTTTTATATTTTTTTTTCTTTTAAAACTTTAAAAACACAACACAGTAACTTAACTTACTCTAAACACAAATCAAATGACCAAAAGGCAAGGATTAATGCCTTAGAAAACCAAAAAAACGTGACCAGATATGAATTGTGACTGATGAACACAAGAGTGTTATCTTCACTTGTGAAAAGATAATCAAGAGGACTTGATCTTGGGTTTTTGTGGATGTTTGATGGACAAATGGGCACCCCTATACTCAGTTGAGTATAGGGAGTCAAGACAACACAAAAACAAGCAAATCTCCCAACAAAATCAAACACAAAATTACCAATAAAGTTTCTGATGAACAGTGACCCTTACTTACTTGCACAAATCCGAATTTCAAACTCTAAGATCTTGCATACAAGCTAAGAATATGACTTGAAAACCCTAATCAATCCTAAACAGTCCTAACATCTAGCAGTATTCAAGATTTGATGCACAAAATTCACACAATTCAAGCAGAACAAGGCAGTTGACTGTTTTTTACCACTTTTCCATATTTTAAGCATGCATATGGTTTAAAACCTACCCAAACTGAAAACCAAACTAGCCTAAAACCTATTGATACCCTATTGAGTGATTCTAAACTAGTTTTTAACTCAAAATCTTTCAAAATTCTCAGTTAATAAGCAGATCCAAACACCCCTTTAATATTTCAGAAAGTACTTTTTCAAATTAAAATCAACCAAAATCAAACCAAAATGATCCTAATCATTCTAAACTTGCATAATAGCCTAGAATTAACATAATCAACCATATAACATCAACAAACTAACAACTTGCAGTAAAAAACACATAAACCATAAATTTTCTGAAAACTTGAAAAAGGAAACAAGGGACTCCTTGTTGGGCCTACATCCAGGCCCAACCAAGGCTGCTTTGCCTTTTCCAAATAGGCCCGGGCCTATGCTGATCCTTGGATAAACAATATCAACAAAAACCTGCTAAAAGAAAATGAAGAACAAGCACAATAATACACTTTCTGAATTTTCAAACCTTTTAAACCTTTTAAAACTTCCTTCTCACAAATCAGTAACCTTAACCAATGAGTATGTTTTGAAACAAGCACAACTTCAGGAATCCAAGAATATCAATCCACTTTCACTTCTTGAAATTCTTGGATTTCTGAAAATCAATGAAACTTTTTGAACCTTTTTGAAAACTGAAATAAACACCAAGTGTTTATTTGAAGAAATATGGAACTCAGAATCTTGCCAACACAACACCAAACTTTTAAAACACAAAAAGGAATTACTTTAAGTTTAAAAATACCAACTTTTATATTAGAAAAAGGAATTACAAATGTTGAGCAAGAAAAACTGGAACAACAAAATACAACCCACATACGGGTGTATTTATACTAGGCTATAGAACAAACTAGAAGCTTAATAAAATATTACAAAATGTGTAAACCCTAATGGCTGAAAAGCCCTAAATGCCCTTGAAGTTCTTGGTCAAAATCGTGCCATGTGATTGATGAAGAGATGCCAGCTGTTGAAAGTTCATCTTGGATGTTTATCCAACCTTTGGGAGCACGAAAACCTTTTGGCACGTTGGATGAGTTGTACACACTTGTCTCTTTCTTCAAACTTGAGCAGGGGAGGGTCCCATGACCATGTGGGGAGGTCGGGTGATGGTTTTCGAGGTGGGAAAGGGATGGGGAGTGGGTTAATTAGGTTTCTGGATAATCATAGCCATTACCCCCTTGATTTAAGGAAATTAAGACCTGGAAATTTAGGGTTTACGGGGGTTTAGAGGGTGAGTTAAATCCTGTTTATGGGTTTAATATTTTTGAAAACATGTTTACCCCCATAATTCAAAACTGATTAATAAATCAGTTAAGTGGGTTGTGACGTGTGTGAATGGAGGGATTTGATTGGCTGGGGTTTTAAGTGGGGTGACGTGTCATTGGATGATAGGGTGATGGGGGTTTTGATGTCTGGCAAAAACAGCCCCCCCAAGGTTTCTTCTTTCTTCACTTTGTATAAACAGCAAACAAACTCCAAATCCCTTTATAATAAGTTTGACAAGTTGACACTTTTGGCACAAAATGTTTTCAAGCTTGTAAACAAGGACTTCAAATGTCAATTCTTCATTCTTCAAGGACTGATCTTGTAATATCTTTAAACTTTAGGGACCCTATTCATAATTATGAATATTTGAGGGGTATAAAGTGTTAATCTTCAAAAGTTGAGGGACCAAACGTGCCAATCTTCAATTCTTCATGGGTATTTTTGGAAATTCCAGATTTGGGCCCGATTCATTGTGCGGCTTCGTTTCCCGTGTTCGTTTTTGAATGATTCTTGTGATCTTTTTGTCATTTCCTCAATATCCGTACCTAAAATACACAAGTAACAAACACGAGCATATATTTGGCAGTTTTAATGATATTTAATGCATTTTAAGCCCGATTTAGACGATGAGACTATGTATAAAAGCAGTCTCATCATCTAGCTAAGTTATTATTCGCTCATAAAATCAATAAATTATTGCACTAAGCTCATGATACCGCTGCTAGACATACCAAAAACTAACAATTGCCCTTATGAGGAAGTCTGCCAAACTATCCTGTATAGCAAATATGGTATGCATGTTTGACCATATAGGTTCTAGCAAGTGAGACTTGCCCAGACATGGGATGTTAGTCCCCAAATAGTACTATTTAAAATATTAGCGCTCACTTTCAAGAAATGATTAGCGGTTCACATTAAAAAAAGGGACTTTCAAGGAAGCAGTAAACATAGTGTTAATAATTATATCTGGGAAGCATACTAAAAATACTTGTATTCTAATTTAGCATATATCCCCCTTACGGGATTTTATCATTTTTTAAAAGTAGTATATTAGTGAGGCTATGAACTCACTTTATATCCAGAAATTCTGAATCTTGGCAGATTTATATCTCATACAACAACTTGAGCTAACAATCAAGAACTTGGTCTCACACCAACTCTGTATTAATATATTTGGTATATTATTAAGTCTTTTGTTTTGAGTTCAATATTCTTAGTTATCAATTATTTATTATTAAAGTTATATTTCATCATAATCATGATATCATGTTTTGGGCCATCATACTTAGAAGCTATTCTATAAACGTTTGAGGAGTGAGGGCACTTTAAATCGTAAACACAACCACTCAGTCAGAACGTAATATCGAGATGGAACATCTTTGTACAAAGTTCCCTACTAACATGATTCATTCATATAAGACATTTCTTCAAATATTAGTATGTTCTTTTACTATTATAATTTCATTCTTATATTTTCCATAATTGGCAAAAATAGTCCTTATTGATATTTTGGTCATAATTACACTTTTAACCCCTAAAGTATATAGTTTCATTATTTACAATTTAAACATTCACTATTTAACCTTAGAGTCTCATGCTTTCCAATATTTATTATTATATATTTTACTTTCAGAAAATGACAATTTTGGCCCAAAATGTTACAAAGTTTCAAAAATGACAGTTTTAGTCCCTATACTCATAAAAATCACATAACAACCTCAAAAATGGACGAAATGATATAGGATTTTAAAAAAAAGTTTCAAAACACATTTATAATGATAATAATAAAATTTCTCCACAATTATAACTTTTAAAATGGGTTTTATATTATTATTTCATGTAAAATACAAATCTAGGGTTTTAAGACATCTTTAACTTATAACTTTCATTTAAAATAATCAAATGACTTAATTTCTTTTAGATTATATTTATAACATTATTTTGGCATTGTAACAAGTCTAAGAATTCATTATAACAAGATCAAAGCTTACTTAATATAGTAATTACGTAGGTAGCTCCAAAATGGCTCCTAATAGCTTCTTATGAACTCAACTTGCTACCAAAGCTTCAAAAGCTTCAATAGCTTCTTTCTAGACCTATTTTCTCGTCTTCTATGAGTACTAGTATGTTTGTAGGAGTGGAAATTGAGAATGGGTAGGAGATACTAAGAAAACGGGATTCAAGTTCTTCCATGGGGTATTCAACTCTATTTATAATCATTTCAACACTTAGGCTACAAGTTTCTATCCTTGAACGTGTAATACATATAGAGTAGTGACTAAGGTTCGCTCGTGAATCTCTACATAAGTTTATAGACTCTAGGATGGAAAATATCTAAGGTTATGGCCAAAAACATTACACGACATGGTTTAGATAAGAATGGTTATGTGTAGCCTTCAAGTAGCTTATGTACCTACTTTTTGGCACTTCAAAATATCTAGGGATGTTCAAAATGTCCAAATTAGGGTTTGAATTTGGGAGGGAAGGATTTTAAACATGTTTCTGGAGGGAAAATAAAAACCGAGTAATAAATTACGGCTTGTAACTTTATGGTTTGTAATTTTTGTTATTAAGGGCTTAGGAATGTGTTTAGTGATGGATTAGGGTATATTTAGGGTTTATAAATTGTGACTAAGAAGTTTGGGTCCTTGGTTTGAAGTTTAACAAAGGTTTGAAGTGAAATTAGGAAGATATACTTTGTAGATTAGGATTTCTAATGATCTAGGGTTTAATCTTAGTAAAACTCTTTATCTTTCACTTATTTGCTGATGTAAACTCAATTTAGGTCTTAGAAATTGTGTTTTAAGTATCTAAAGTGATTCCATACTTGGTTTAATAAGTTATTCTAAGTAAACATGTCCAAAGGGTGAAAATACTCATTTTGACCTAATTTACAAGTCATGCATTGAAATCTTGTAACTTGTGCTTAAGACTTGTCCTAAAAGACTAGGTAATGATTCTATGTAGATTTCTTAATATAAGGGTTTCTAGGCTACTAATCCTAATAACTTTCTATTTTGGGTGATTAGTGTTTATATCATTATGTAATCTTATTCTAAGTCTCATACAGTATGTTCATTACTTTTAGGGTTTGTACATTCTTAGTTTAAGGGTTTATATAGGGTAATCATAATCTAGGTATAATTATGGGAGCTTAAGATCCTATGCTTTGATAACTTGTACTTTATACTTTATTAACTTGGAACTTGTATTAAAATAAACGTATAATCTCATTATGATAATTAGTTGAGGTTTATAATTAGTCGCAAAATAGACTCTAATTTAATGTATAATAGATTTTATATACTATGTAACACCCCCAAATATTCATACTTTTGTTTAGCGGAAGAGTCGTTGGTGTTACGGGATAGCACATTACTCACATCATATACAACGCTTAAAAATCGCGTCGTTTAATAATAAAGCATTTTCCATTCAGGAATATCAAATTTACATAGGTCCCAAGTCATAGTATTTCATACAAGTTTTACAAAGCATTTGAATGGAATCAGTTATTTAAGTGCGGGCCATGAATTCTTGTCGTCTTCCCGAGAATTACCTTCAAGTACCTGAGATAAAACAT
The DNA here is from genome assembly GCA_025667525.1 of Glebionis coronaria. Classification (NCBI taxonomy): domain Eukaryota; kingdom Viridiplantae; phylum Streptophyta; class Magnoliopsida; order Asterales; family Asteraceae; genus Glebionis; species Glebionis coronaria. Next base: position 205,918,736 of record CM046879.1, read on the forward strand.
GTTAAAAGAAAAGGTCAGCGAAAACGCCGAGTGAATTCATAGAGTTTAATAAAAACCATTAATATATCATCGGTATATATTTATTACCAAAAATCATTTTGAACAAATCCTTGTAGTAGGCCATAAAATAGGCCAAAAACATTTTATACAAATCCTTGTCAAAATCATAATATAGGCTTTTGCCTTCAAAACCATTATAAGAACCAATGTTGTAAAAACATCATACAATACGTTTTATAACGTTGTATAAAGTTAAATAAAACCGTTATATGAATATGGTTATGTAAAACAAAACACGAACATAATATCAATAATAAGACCCCGTATTGCTAGTCAGGCAATATATTGTAGTTCAATGCGTATAGCAGTATTTTCGTTGTTGGATTATTATAAGCCGCATGACATTGCTACCTTACTATAGCAAACAACGGGTAGCTAACCCGAAACTCATTTGCCCATCTAAAACAGCGTGTCGTCACAATAATCACGCTTATATAAATCTTCTCATACATAAATTCGCTTACCAATCAATGTGGCACGACGGGGATCAACCGTCAAGGCGCGAACTGGGGGTGATCGTCCCCAAATAGTACTATTATATGCATAAGCGTCTACCAAATCCAGTTAATTCACAATTCATGCTAATGGGACTTTTAGTGACATAACCTAACTTAAGTAATCCATTTTATTTCATACATCGGGTCATATAATCATTCGTTGGGTCATACAATCATTCGGGTCCAAATCAATAAACAAGCAATCGGGACAAATGGTGTCCTATTTTTATTAAAACTAACATGTTATCTCCCTCGCGGGTTTATAAAACATTTCATAAAAACATTTAAAAGAGTGCGAGGCTATGAACTCACGTTGATTGGGAAAGGCGGTTATAGGCGATTTGGATGTACGGTACGTGCTTCAATCACGGAAACCTAGACAAATAATACTCGTCTTAGACGCTTTTCCAATGACTTTATAAAAAAAATAACTATGTATATATATGATTAATTTATAAATATGATGATGATCAAGTGGGATTGTACATCTTTATTTACTCATTATAGTGTCATGTGTTGGTAAATTTTCATACTAGTTTCACTAGTTTAACTTCTTTACTTGTCAAGGCCCAATAAGCCTAGTATAGGCCCAACCTTATATTAGTCCATCTTATACTTTTAACATCAGTCCTAAGCTTACATGTTGGGCCCAAGTGGGTTAAGCCCAATAAGCAAGTTTATTAGTGTTTAGCCAAATTAGTTGGATTAATAGTCCAATAAGGCTAATTTGGCCCGTTAATGTCCGTATGTTATAATGCTCGGGTTTTATCAGTTTTTACTTGTAATATGTACTTATATATCAGTATATGAGTTATAAAAAGTTTACATTAGACGGGTCCGACCATCTAAGTTTTAATTGACGAAAACGTTAATTTTACGGTTTTAGCCGAAAAGACGTAAAAATCATGTTTATAGTTTTATAACTTATAAAACGTATCAAATTGCCATTTTTATAAAATGTCTCATTTATTTATTATTGTACATACTTATATAAATGTTATATATAAGTTAGTGGGTTTTAAGTTTACATTTTATATATTATTTACTTGAGTGCTATTATAATACTATATACTTTAATTTTCACAAATCGGATTTTTACTTTCACTTTCAACATTTTTAGCATATCTTGAGTTCTACAAGGAAATAGAAGCTCATTTTTGGATGACATAAACTTAATATTATGTGCTACAATTAAATTAGTTTTAGCTACTGCTCAATCCAAGTCTAAGTGTCCCTAACAGTTCTCACAAAACAGACTATTCAGATTGGTACTTCAATATTGTTTTGATCATATCTCACTCATTATAATGATTCCATTGCATGGCCAACTCTCACATATGTACAAGTCTTAATAATTACTGTATATTGATTCATCTATACCATTTTATCAGTTTAAAAAATGGTCCTTTACTGTTTTTAAACAGCCTAATATTTTAAGCAAGATTTTAACATTTTTACATGTAGTTTTCAATCTTTTTAACCATGTTGATCAACACATGATCCCCACACAATATTTTTATCATCATTCATCATCATATACATATAAATAATTAAAGAAAATACAAGATTACATATTCAAAATAACAAAAAGGATAGGAAGAACAATCTCTATACCACCAAATTGATGAAAAGATGGGGTTGATGATGAACAAGACTTGGTTTTGGGTAACCAATCTTATGAGATATCAACACCACTTCTAGGATCACCAAGTATTTGTATACTCCTCCAAGAAACAGCCCTTGATCTCCATATAAACTCCTTGCTAGTTGTTAAAATCACCTCCAATCAATAGAGCTTCAAAAGGGCTTCATCATATGTGTGAATAACATATGATTTCATGGTTAACTTTGGATCAAAATGGGTGTTTTATGGTGATATGGGACGGCATGGATGAGTGAGAGAGAGAGAGAGTTGTTAGTTTTTGAGAGAGTTTGCATGTATCAAATGAGGGTGATTGTAACTTGTTAGTGGTTTTGTGATGTGTTGCTAGTTTACAACGTGGCTAGGACAAGTGTCCTAGCTTACTTCTAAGCTTGACACCTCAAAGGTGTTGTATCTAAGCTAAGCCGTCCCATATTGGGGGTGGGGCAAAAGTGGTTTTGTCCCATCCCCAATTCTTTACGGGTATTCCTCGATTTACGTGCCCTCTGGTCGTTTTACGAAAAACGTTTTTATAAATTATGAATCAGTGGCACAAAACGAATCTAATAAAAATTGTCTCATAAAAAACGGAGTTCAAAAACGTAAATACGTAATCCTAGGGTTTCCGGTTTAGTCGTAAAGGACGTTAAGTTATGCACGTATGTCCTAATCTCTCCTCGTAAATTTTTGAGTTTATGAACCAACAAAAATTTAAAATACCTAAATAATATTCAAGAATAAATTTATTTCCTCAAGTGTCGGACTGTTACCAAAAATGGTGTATGTAAACGTAAGCACGTAACGTAGAATCCTCCTGTTTAGACGTAGTCGATGCTACTTCAAGACGTAAACCCAAATTTCTTCCCATAAATGAGTGAGTTCATAATATAACATTAAAATAATGTTTTTAAATAATACTTGAGAATAAAATATCAACCATAAATTGACGGATTGTCACAGTATTTACCCCTAAACAAGATCTTTGTCCTCAAAGATCGATTTATCTTACTACTCGCTTCTTATAGAGTTAAAGCCATGTGGGTATTTCCTTCACATCCGATCTTTTCTCACAAGTGTAATTCATTACAATATGCGAGTTTCATCAAACATAACTACGAGAATACGATCAGGCTAAATGTTGACTTACTTTCTCTATCCATGATGTTCATGGGTTTTTGATGAATGCAACTTTCGCCGATCCAAACTTTACTAAGAAACAATCAGATTTTCACTTGATAGATATTCCATCAAGTTCGATATACGATACATAATTCACGCATCCCTTGAAGTCCTAGGGTAGATCCAGCTTATATGCCTTTTAAACCAACTTTTACATTATCTCAATGGTCCCATACAACGGGGACTTATTTCCCATGATCTTTCAGATCATAAATTCATTTTTCCAAGGTGAAAATATTTGGCATAACTTTTCTACCCATCCTGCACATCAAGATCTATATTTCATATTCATATAACCTCCTGCCCACTACCGGTAGTCAATAATCAGATCCTAATTTATACAATCATTTTAGGTTTCACGGGTCGGGTATCTTGTAAGGTTAGGTTTGTCATCATAGGCAACCTTAAACCTAAAAGACATGTCCAACTCACCATGGGTGTATCTCGGGTGTCTTCATCCCAACTTCTGCTTACATATGCTATAATATTTAGATCCTCACAAGATTCGATCTCCATCCTAATACGCTAATTATCAATGATAATCTCTCCAAAGGAAAGCGGTCATACGGTTTATTACCAAAGGTCAATCATTCAAACATAAAACAAGACTTCTAGTGTTTTGTATCGTTACTTTACCTCTTCCCTTCGATTCGGGTGGTAAACAGTACTCTCATCAAGGTTCGTTCCAAATGATTTCTGAGCAAATCTCTAGAAATTTGATGCGAAGCAAAGATCTTGATAGAGATGATCGAGAATATATCATTAACGGGAATGATATTACTAGATTTGGTCAGTCTGTTGACGATGACCCAAATCGAATGAAATTCAGATGATGACCTTTGCAATATTTACACGTTTACTAATGTATGAGGCGGATGTCTGCCTTCATAATTTGCCATCAGTACAACTTCTTAAGATAAAGATACATTAAATCTAAAATGACATGAATAGAATACTTAATCTTATGAGATTCCAACATAACTAAATCTCAAAATCTCCATATTTAGGCAATCCACAAGTGTCCTCTAAAACATTTAACGCCATCGGCTTCTCAATTCTAATGGTTCACATTAGCCGCGAACCCCTTTTATTATCTATATTATCCTTTTTACAAACATCAGTTGTTTTTAAATTGCTCGACAATATATTTTGCACAGTCATTATTAAGGAACACATCCTAATTGATTCTTTATCCTTTCTACATAATGTTTCGGTATCTATATTCACCTTTCCTGAGGAAGTAATTATCATGACTGCAATTCACTCAGAAATTCTTTCTTCATGTTTTCTAAGTTTTAGTTTCCTCTCAACTATTATTTTTATTAGTTTCGCTCAATCCAACGTTTAAAGCGTTGATAAATATTACAAGTAATTAAATAATAAATATTCAATTTTTTTTATGAAACGTAACTGTAAAAATTTTAAATTTCTTAGTTCGACCAATTATGTAAAAATGTTCAAAATAAATTTGAAGTTAATTAACACGATTTTCGTTAATTTATCGAAAATAACTAATAAGATCCGTAAATGTGTGAAAAATCTTTGTTTATACTTTGGTCAAAATTTTCTTAGTTGAAAAGCAAAAAATGTCGTTTCACATTCCATGTCTTGGTTTAAACGGTTTCCTCAATCCCTCTTAGGTTGTCTTGAGGTATACACAAACATTTACCCCTAAAGGAGTTTAGTTAAATTATTTTGGTATAAGGAATGATTCCTTAAAAATCCTTTGATAAAATATTTGTCAAAACATATTTGTGCTTTCTTTTTGGTAAAACCCAAAGCCTTAATGGCTCTAATATTTGAAGAGTCAATATATTCCATTATCTATTAATCACACGGTCATCTAATGTAAAGGATCAAACCTTAAACCACATGTTAAATACTCAAGGTACATGTTTTCACTACTCGACCAACACAGGGCAGTCTATAAATCATTATTAACTCCTTCCTATTCTTAGAAACAAACAGATGGTTCTTAATGATCACAAGCATGAATTTATCAAATTACAACCTACACACGTGATTCACCATATTTATGGATGCTACGTGGGTATTGGTCAATCCAAACGACATACATGAAACTCATAATGTTCATTACAAGTTCTGGATGTAGTGATTGGAATAGATAATCTTCTTCGCGGACGCGAAGTTGATAATAACCATGTCGTGGATCAAAATTTTGAATATACGCTAGAACCTTGTAAATGATCGAACAATTTTATCATCTTGGGTAGTGGATATTGATTTTGATCATCAATTTACCTAGTTCACGGTAATTCAAAAAATATAAGGAATGATAACACCATAGCTCTTCATGATGACGAGCTCGGTAGAATAAAAGCTTTTTCAAACAACTCTCTCAGTTGCACGGTAATTCTTCTGATTCAGATGGTGCTGACGTACAGTGCACATGCCACAAGTGCAGCACCGGGAATGTAATCAATAGCAAATTCAGCTTGCCTTAATGGCGAAAGTCTAGGTAATTTACCAGCAAATACCTCCTAAAGTTTCAGATAACAGAAACATCCTTTAATGAATTTAATTTAAGTTCTTTCTAGATTAAAAGATCTATGACTAATTCATAACCATTCATGGTATAATTTCAAGTCTAAATGCAGGATATGGTTAATAACTAGGTTTTAGTTATAAATTTTTTTCTCTTTTCTTTGTCGTATGTCTAATCGAATTGATTACTGGTTTAAGTGCGACTCAGTCGTCTTTTGGTGGAAACAATTTTTTTTGGTCGTTGTAGAATTAAAATTTGCAAGACTTAAAAAGTAAATGACGGGTAAATAAATCTAAAACTAATTAAAACTTAAATGGTGCAATATTAAAACTTTAGAAGAAAATTAATTAAATGACAGAAAATTAAAGCGCGACGAAAAATTAAATTGACAACGCAATAAAAATAACACTTAAGAAAAATAGCGGGAAAATAAATGCTTGAAAATAAAAGGAAGTGAAAACAAACCTAAGTTGGAACCCGAAATACTGTCACTATCCGAATTACCAAACTTACACTGCTTATCCGGATTCTGGGATGAGATCTTAATTCGGAATAAATCTGTAACATTTATCCGGAATATCGAACTTAGATCCTTTATCCGGAATGATCTCCTGCGGCTTATCCGGAATATGTTTAGACCCTTATTCGGAATTCCTCAAACAAAGCTTATCCGGAATAAGTTGTCACCTTATCCGAAATAATTTCTTAGCGTTACCCGGAATCCACAAGTCACTCTTATCCGGAATGTTATTAACCGAGTCCTTATCCGGAAAAATGTTGGAATCCTTATCCGGAATAAAATTCGATGCCTTATCCGGAATCCATAGATTGTCACTATCTGGAATACTTTCTCCGGACACTTATCCGGAATCCAAATACTTAACCTTATCCGGAACCGTCTCCAATCCACTATCCGGAATACTTGTCCGGAAGCTTATCCGGAAAACTCTTGTCAAGAAGCTTATCCGGAATACTTGTCCGGATTCTTATCCGAAATATGGAGTTCCGAAGCTTTATCCTGAATACCACAAGTGGAGATTATCTGGAATAAGGTTTGAACCCTTATCCGGAAAAAGAGGGTTTACCAGAAATCCGAATAACAGTTAAAATCAAATAATCTATAAACTACAATTAAGCTAAACACAAATAAGCACTTAACTCAAACTTTTACCAAATCAAACTTAAGAAAAAGCTATAAGACCAAAATTTAAAAACTTTTAAGAAAGCTAAATGATAAAAATATTAAAAATCAAATTTTTATAAAAATTAACTAATAAGCACTTAATCAATTTTAAGAAAAACACAATAAGCTATAAAATTAATAAGATAACTCAATCATAATCATAAAAACATAACCAATAATCAAACAAGCATAACCATAAGCACAAAAACATAAAGATTAAATAAAACAAGAAAGGTAGAATGAGAGATTAATAAAAACTTGATTAAAGAAAAGATTAAACAACAAAACTAAAAAACACTTACTTGGAACTAAAGGAATTTAAGTGCAAGACAAGTATTTAAAATGACAATTAATTAAAATGACATGAAAATAAGGTGGAAAGACTAATGTGTCAAATTAGCTAGCAACTCCTAATGACACATTAGGAGTCTATTTATAGTGATTTGGAAAACTAAGCATGTGTTGATTCATTCTTCTTTCTTTCTCGACTTCTCGTCTTCTGATTTCTTCGACTTTTTCGATTTTGTCTCGGGATTAAGAAACTCGTCTTGTAATTTATTCATTAATTTAGACTTGAGTTCTTCGGCTTCTATTAAACTTCCGTCTTTAGACCTTTTCTTCGATAAATCTTCAGAATAGGCCTTGGACTTCCGTTCTTTTGGTACCCTTGATCTTTCGACTTCGTCTTTTGTCTTTTTCTTTGATAAAAGCCCGTGAAAGCCCGTGTTATCCCCCACTTTCACATTTTGATCCTAAATCACAACAAAAACACAAACCACGCATAATTCTGACATTTACGACATAAAATACACGTTTTGGCTTGGTTATTATTGTAGTTAAATGGTAAAAGGAAGGGTGTTTACACACCTATCAAATCCCCTACACTTGAACATTGCAATGTCCTCATGTAATGCATTAGTTACAAAGCAAGTTTTACATTTTGCATCATAATCAATCCACATTGGCCTTTATTAAAGAGACAAAATATTTAAAAGAAGGAAACAAGTAAAAAGATCAAAAACTTACCTTAGGGTTTTAGAATGTCATGAATGATTATCATCCTCAAGTTTCACATTCCCTCAAGTTTCACATTCCCCAATTATTCACTTAGACTCCCTAATTCCTAGGTGTATCTCTTATATTTTATTCTTGTCTTGAATGATCACGAGGATGCATTGTTGACTTATTTTGATAGTTTGTTTAGGCCGAAAATAAAGTAGGACGATTTAATCAATAGTTAGCTAAAGGACAAAATCTTTTAAAACTGCTTCTCGGGACCTTATAAAGTTCATATCTTGGCATAACTCGCTTCATGATTTGAGACCTTTCTCGGACCGATATTTGGCAGCGACTTCATACTTCAAATCTTGAGAGACGTTCATGAAATAATGGTCATAATAGGAATTTCTTCACTTGAACCTTTTTTTTGAGAGATTCTTCATATTTGGACCACGACTTCATGATTTTTCTCCAATCTTTATTTGGGATTTTGATATACAACGATCCGCCTCCTTTTCGGACTTGGATCTATTTATCCTCATACCTTGTTAGGGTCTTTTTGGATAGACTTCTCCATGATCTTTAGGGGATTATTTGCTTTTCGTCGTGTGTCTCGATCCTTCATATTGATTCTTGATAAATGATTCTTCACATCACTTTTGGATCTTTAGCAACAAAATGTAGCCCTCATGCCTTGTTAGGGCCTTTTCGGACTCGCCAATCTTCGCATCCCGCTTCAATAAGTTATGCCTTGGCTATTAACTCTAATCAATACCGAGCAACTTTTAAACGATCTTGGGATAGAAGCTAAGTAACTTTTCAAATTGTACAACCTTATTTATTGCAGATAAATTTATTAACAAGCGATGGGAGAATAGGCTTATAATCAACTCACATAAATTCATGAAAGAATACCAAACTTATAATTGACTCTACCATCTCTCGTTCTCCATAATTTAAAATCTCAAGGAATGAGACTCGTGGATGCTTAGCCAATTAAATCAATGTTTTGGGTTTTCGAGTCATCTATAGGATCTTGCAAATTCTTAGACTTTTTCAAGTTTAGAAATTGCATTTTAAAGTTCCCTTGATAAACGACTCTCTAGGATCAATTATAGGAACTTGCGAAAAGTTCTTGTTCTTAACCCGTGAGAGTTAAGACTTTCGCGTTTTAAAGTTCTCGATATAAAAGCCTAGCAAAACTTGACTTAAACACGTTAAGGATACTAACTAGAGTAAACTTAGATAAGTAAACTCGGGTAGAGTCAAAAGATTCACAACGTTTAAGAATTAAAACCACTTTATTAAAATTTATTCTAGCAAAGAAAGAAAATAACTATAACAAGGGAATAACTAATAGGCCAAAATAGATCAAAAATTTTGAAAAATGTCGAAATATTTATTTTCCGGTTAAAATGAGGACAAATACATGGAAAAGGCCACTTAACTTCGATACAAGTACCGCCTACACTTAATATAAACATTGTCCTCAATGTTTAAGCATGTGGAAGTAACCTCCCCTACACTTAGGACATTGTGCACTTTGTTTAAATCTTGCTAAGGAAGAGACAACTAAAGTGATTCCTAATTTAATATTGGAAAATATAAAATAGAGAATCAAAAGAGTTTAGGATAGAACCGGGAAGTCGGGTACACAGGATCACGGTTCGTCAAAAGTAATCAAGAATGGATTTTTGAAAGCTCGAATCCCTGCACATGATAAGAAAGAAAACAACAAACACATACTAGGGTCTCCCCCTACACTTATTATAAAAATAAGAGAAAAAGGATAGATAGTGCGGGTTGCCTCCCGAGAAGCGCTTGTTTTTGTTAACCGAGTCGTGAGCCTGACTCGACCTTGATTAGCATAGGAAGAAGGTTGAAAAACATCCACCAGGATCAAATACATGGTTTTCGTCCATCAAATAGCACAAACTTAAGGCGAACAAGGCAAGCCAAAGAAGAGTAGACAAGGTTCCCTTAAGCAAAGATGGAGCACGGTGGTAGCAAGGGTGAAGAGGTGCAAGCATATCTCCAAAAGTTTCAAAAATCTTTCCTTTTATTTCATCAGATGGATACTAAGATGGCTTAAAAAGTGCAATACCGTGGTTGAACACCTTTTCCTTTAGGGGAAAATAACACTTAGGCTCATCAGACCTTGAAGAAGATCCGATCATAAATCTCACAATCTCATCCATAGAAGGTGGATATAGAGGTGTCAAGACATAAGTGCTGCGGATATCGGTGTCGGCCAACTTTTTCTCCATTTGAGCGGGTTTGTTCATATCCAAAGTAGGATAAAGACCATAATCATCAAAGTCCAGAGGAGGAGAATCACTCTCATTTGGGAAGTATGTGTTGATAAAAGTAGCAAAGTCTTCCTCAAATGAGTAGTCATCCAAAGTAAGATCAAGTGTTGTTGGCGGAGGATCTTCATCATGTGAAGAATCACTCGAAAGAGTATCAGCCTCATCAAAATCATCATAAGTGGGCATGTCGGGATACTCAGATGTAAAATCATCATAATCTTCTCCATTGGAACTAGAATCGTCATCATAAGCATCAAAGATTGGTGGAGAATCATAAATTGGTGGAGGATCAGAATTGGATAGAGAATCATCCACATCATCTTGGAACAGTGGATTATCATAGCAAGAATCGAATAAAGGATTGTTGTAGACGACAAAATCATCAAGCACATTAATCATATTTGCTGATTCTCTTCCATAGGATTTGTTTGTGATATTCCCCATTTTGAACACTTGTGCATCATTCCCGACCCTTAAGATTAACTCACCTTCGGCAACATCAACTAAAGCTTTTCCGGTTCTTAAAAATGGCCGACCAACTATTAAAGGAATACGAGGGTCCATTTCATAATCAACAACAACAAAGTCGATTGGAAAAGTGAAGGTGCCAACTTTAATAAACACATCTTCGGCAATACCAACGGGGTAAGCGAGAGTGCGCTTTGCAAGCTCAAGAGTCATCTTTGTTGGTGTAAGGTCGGGTAATGATAGTGTTGTCCAAACACTTAAAGGCATCAAATTAATACTTACCCCGAGATCAGCTAGGGCAGTAAATTCTTCAGTTTTGTAAAAATTGCACGGCAACACAAAACGACCAGGATCTCCAAGTTTTTCCGTAAGTTCTTTAAGAATAACTGCAGAACAGTTTTCATTTAAGCGTGTGTTGACAAGCTCAACCAGCTTTTCTTTCTTGTTAAGCAATTCCTTGAATGCTTTGATGAATTTTAGCATGTGGACAAGTGCTTCAACAAGGCTAATGTTGAAATTCATTTGAGAGATCATCTTCAAATAGTTCGACACTTGAATGTCATCCTTGGTTAGCAAGTTAGGCTTGTCCAAGCGAGAAGGATAAGGAATATTTGGTTTATAGGTGGAAGGTGGGGTTGGTGGAGGGTTCTTCTTCTTGGGTACGTCAGTAAGAGGTGGAGACGGTAATGGAGAACTAATACTAGGCGTGGGAGTAGGAGGGATAAATGGTGGTGGAGGAGGTGTGGATGGAGTAATTGGGGGAGGGGTAGATGGTCCTACTACGGTTGCTCCACTGCGTGTAGTAATAGCACTCACATTCGCTCTTGGGTTGGTGACGGTGTTTGAAGGTAGAGAGCTCGAAGTAGAGGGTTGAGTAGTTGGTAAGAAACTTGCCAGCATATTCTTCAAATCATTTGGTTGAGTGCTGAAGGACGTTTGTATATCATGTCGAAGCTCGGATCTAATTTCATTACCTTGCTTAGTGATATCCCCTTTCAAATTGATAATTTGGCTTTGCAGATTCTTAATTTTCTCTCCTTGGGTTCTCATTAAAGCTTCAACATCTTGATTAATGGGTGGGGCTTTTTGAGCGGGTGGGTGATAAGGATTAGAAGATCGAGGTGGGTTTTGAGTGCTTTTATTATAGTTGTTGGGGTTGTGGTTTTGAGGAGAAAAACCGGGTGAAAGATAGTTGGTATAACGGTAACTTAGCAAATTCCGATCACCTTGAGGTCGGGCTTGGTAATTTTCCGTTGAATAGTTACCATAAGTCGCATACACGTTTTCTGGATTGCCTTGAGTAGAAGGACAATCAGTGTATGAATGAGGACCACCGCAAGTCTCACAAGAAATTGCTACAACTTTAACTTGTTGTTGTTGGTTTGTAGCGATGAGCAAGATATTTTTGTTCATTTCGGCCATCATGCGGGTGAATTCGGCCATGCCGGGGTTTGCTGAAGTAGAAGAAACATTGACTCTCGGGTTGTTCCTTGAAGATGCGGAGGAATCCCAATTTTTGTGATGAGTAGTCATGTTCTCAATAAGCTCTCTACACTCCTCGGGTCTTCTTTTCATAAATGTGCCACCGGCAGCTGCATTAATAGTATCACGATCACGAAAAGTTAAACCAATGTAGAAAGTATCAATCAACGTAACGGGGAGCATGTTGTTGTTTGGACATCGATCGATCAAAACATTATATCTTTCCCAAGCATCAAAGAGAGATTCATCGGGTTCTTGCATGAAACCGTTGATTTGATTTCGAAGGCTCGTGACCATGGATGGTGGAAAGTAGTGCGACAAAAATCGTTGAGTCATGTCGTCCCAAGTATGAATGGAATTCTTCGGGAGACGATCAAACCATTTTTCGGCGTGGTGGGATAAAGTATGTGGAAAGAGCTGTAGGCGAAGGACATCCATAGTAACACCGGGCAACTTCATGCTTTGAGTAATAGTAATGAATTTGTCGATGTGCTTGTTGGCATCATCATCAGGCAATCCGCGAAATGGATTAGTTTGCACTTGTTGGATCATGTGATGCTTCAACGAAAACTCCAGAGCCCTGATTTGCATCGGCGCAATCGGTCCTCCTCGTCCATACATTGTGGGTTGACAAAGCTCCTCCATTGTTCTAAGGTCGGGTGGGGGAACATTGTTGTTGTTATTGTTGAGGTGCGGTGGGTTATTGATGTTGTTCACACCTGCCATAGCTAAATCTTCACGAGTCTCGGGCTCTGGATAAGTTGAAGATCTAGTACGCATACACCTCCAAAAGCAAAAGAAAAAGATACCAAAGCAATAGACAATATATATACACTATGAAAATAAAAATAAAATCTTTTAGGATTTTTGAAAATTTTTAATTTTTATGTATTTTAACAATTTTTAATTTTTATGGATTTTTGGAAATTTTTAAGCAAGCAAAATAACGTTCACGAGTGAACGGATCCCAAAATTCAACACGTCTCTCACGGAAAACCGTTAGTCTTTACGAAAAGAGCCGGCAGCGGCGCCATTTAATAACTAGGTTTTAGTTATAAAATTTTTTCTCTTTTCTTTTTCGTATGTCTAATCGAATTGATTAGTGGTTTAAGTGCGACTCAGTCGTCTTTTGGTGGAAACAATATTTTTGGTCGTTGTAGAATTAAAATTTGCAAGACTTAAAAAGTAAATGACGGGTAAATAAATCTAAAACTAATTAAAACTTAAATGGTGCAATATTAAAACTTTAGAAGAAAATTAATTAAATGACAGAAAATTAAAGCGAGACGAAAAATTAAATTGACAACGCAATAAAAATAACACTTAAGAAAAATAGCGGGAAAATAAATGATTGAAAATAAAAGGAAGTGAAAACAAACCTAAGTTGGAACCCGAAATACTGTCACTATCCGAATTACCAAACTTACACTGCTTATCCGGATTCTGCGATGAGATCTTAATTCGGAATAAATCTGTCACATTGATTCGGAATATCGAACTTAGATCCTTTATCCGGAATGATCTCTTGTGGTTTATCCGGATTATGTTTAGCCCCTTATCCGGAATTCCTCAAACAAAGCTTATCCGGAATAAGTTGTCACCTTATCCGAAATAAATTCTTAGCGTTATCCGGAATCCACAAGTCACTCTTATCCGGAATGTTATTAACCGAGTTCTTATCCGGAATAATGTTGGAATCCTTATCCAGAATAAATTCGATGCCTTATCCGGAATCCAGAGATTGTCACTATCCAGAATACTTTCTCCAGACACTTATCCGGAATCCAAATACTTCACCTTATCCGGAACCGTCTCCAATCCACTATCCGGAATACTTGTCTGGAAGCTTATCCGGGAAACTCTTATCAAGAAGCTTATCCGGAATACTTGTCCGGATTCTTATCCGGAATATGGAGTTCCGAAGCTTTATCCTAAATACCACAAGTGGAGCTTATCCGGAATAAGGTTTGAACCCTTATCTGGAAAAAGAGGGTTTACCAGAAATCCGAATAACAGTTAAAATCAAATAAGCTATAAACTACAATTAAGCTAAACACAAATAAGCACTTAACTCAAACTTTTACCAAATCAAACTTAAGAAAAAGCTATAAGACCAAAATTTAAAAACTTTTAAGATAATTAAATGATAAAAATATTAAAAATCAACTTTTTATAAAAATTAACTAATAAGCACTTAATCAATTTTAAGAAAAACACAATAAGCTATAAAATTAATAAGCTAACTCAATCATAATCATAAAAACATAACCAATAATCAAACAAGCATTAACATAAGCACAAAAACATAAAGATTAAATAAAACAAGAAAGGTAGAATGAGAGATTAATAAAAACTTGATTAAAGAAAAGATTAAACAACAAAATTAAAAAACACTTACTTGGAATTAAAGGAATTAAAGTGCAAGACAAGTATTTAAAATGAGAATGAATTAAAATGACATGAAAATAAGGTAGAAAGACTAATGTGTCAAATTAGCTAACAACTCCTAATGACATATTAGGAGTCTATTTATAGTGATTAGGAAAACTAAGCATGTGTTGATTCATTCTTCTTTCTTTCTCGACTTCTCGTCTTCTGATTTCTTCGACTTTATCTCGGGATTAATAAACTTTCGTCTTTAGACTTTTTCTTCGATAAATCTTCAGAATTGGCCTTGGACTTCCGTTCTTTTGGCACCCTTGATCTTTCGACTTCGTCTTTTGTCTTTTTCTTCGATAAAAGCCCGTGAAAGCCCGTGTTTTCCTCCCTTTTCACATTTTGATCCTAAATCACAACAAAAACACAAACCACGCATAATTCCGACATTTACGACAGAAAATACACGTTTTAGCTTGGTTATTATTGTAGTTAAGTGGTAAAAGGATGGGTGTTTATACACCTATCAATGGTCATCCATCAAGAATTATTTTGATCACTTTTGATAATCAACATCTTATCTTTTTGGGGATTTCTTCACGGGTTCCCTTCAATTAAGAGAATGTCGTCATGTCATAATCAATCAATTGTAAAACCCTTAAAAATAAGGTCATAATTTAATTCTATTTTTAATTATTTTGAAGTATTTTATAACATTAAATATTATTATGTTTAACGGTTTAAGTTGAAACCAATATTAAATATAATATTTTAATATTTTGACGAGTAACGAGGACTACTAATGATCGCGATACCGACGAATGCCTAAAATTTTATATTTTATTATCGATCATTTCGATATTTAATACTTTTGACGATATCGTTTTAATTACGTATCGAGTCGTTATATTATTATTTTTCATGTACGTTTAAATTTTTAAGTATTTTTAAGAAACCCGAGTCCCGTAAACATTTTTAAAATTGACTAATAGTTATTTCCCGCTTTTTAGCTAACTATTTTCATTTTTAGCCACAACTATTGTCAAATTTCAACCAAGGTCCCTACCCCACTATATATAAACCCAAATCAAACACACACACACACCATTTCACCACTTAAATTTTTTCACTCATCATCTCTTTCTCTCTCTAAATTGCCGAAACCCACCACCAGACCCCAAACACATACAAATTTCAATTTAACTCAAGATTTAGGATGAATTAAGATAAACTAAAGCTAGACCCATTCTTATTTTTGATCAAGGATCACATTGGTATAAAAAATTATTACATGCAAGCACTTTTATTTTCTTGATGTTGGTAGGTAGAAGCCATGATCATGCATGGTGTTTTTAGCATGATCTATGGTGGTTCTTGCTAGAAACTTTGTTAAAAACTTCATTTTGATCTAAAGGTTTTAATTTTTATTATGATTTGGATGTTATGGTTGATGTATGATGATATTAGGGTATATTAATGATCATTTCTATGGTTGGTTTTGATCAAAAAGTTGATTTTGTACAAGATTTTAATAGTCATTTTATAACAGTATGTAAAGTGTAAAATCCGAATTTTTATGTTTTGAAAATGGCTTAACTTATAGCCTAGGGTTGTAGATAATTTTATTAGCTTCTATTTGATATAAGGTAGAGCTTTTAGCTCCAAACGAGCGCGAAGTTATGATGTTTTGAATGATCGTGTACCGGGAGACGAGTATCGGCACTACAAATAGTTGTTGTCGATATTTGGATCGAATCTCGGGGACTCAAAATGGAAGTTTTGAAATATGTAACCTACTGATAATGAGGTTTTTATTTTATAGGTTGAGTTTACTTTAAAACCCGAGTGTCGGTTTTGTAAACGGAGTCGTTTAAATAAGTTAAAACGGTTGTATGAAAAATTAACAGAAATCTGTCCGGATTTTGTAGTTTTAAAATGAGTCGGGTGAGGGACTTTAAAAGTAATTTCATTTGATAAACTTGTAGGAGGACTTTATATATAGTAAGTTAGTTTATCGAGTCATTTCATAAACGGTTGACAAGTTTAAAAAGGGGTAAATAAGCTAGTACATGTAGTATGTGCCGGCGGACTTTGTTAAAAGTGTAAAATGGTGAAGTAAATGTGTAGTAGAGTATAATGAAGTTATTTATATCATTTTCTCTCGAGTTTGTCGTGATTTTATGAGTCAATTTTTATATTCTTATGTATGGTTTATTTCTCGAGTCTATTATTAATGAACGCACCTTATTTAATAGGTTGCGGTTCTCGTGTTTGAAAGGCATCATCTATCATCGGCGATCGTCTCATTACCACAATTGGCTAAGGTGAGTCTATTGCCTCGCTTTATACTAGTTATTAAATGATTTTAAACCCGCGAGGGGGAATACATGTTTTTATAAACTTAGAACACAAGTCTTTTATGGTATGCTTGTCCCTCTTTGAATGGACCCGTGGTTGCCTTTAAATTGCATTAAGTGATTGCCATTGTTAAAGCCTCAATTATGGACCGTTAATTAACCTATGATGGGTTAACCGCTAGTACAATTAATAGATCTATGGGGTAAGCCACCCCGGTTCAGTTTGTATGGACTTGTCACAGAAGCTTAGGCCCGACCTCCACACTGTTCGGACATATTGTATTGAGAAGTCAGGTATACGGCAATGTACCAATAATCTGGAGGTAACCGACAATTAATATATCTCTCGTCTTATTAGACTGATATGGGAGTGTCTAAGGGCTCGGTTCCATGAGCTTATTGCAATTTATGCTATATACAATTATTATTGTTGATGCAAATTAGTATTCGATGCTTGTTAAGCATGCCACAAACTTATAACCTTTCCTTGTGTTCCAATTGATTACATAAACCTATAGATTCACTCGGCATTTTGTGCTGATGTTTTACTCACATGTATTTCAGGTAATCAAGAAGTGGAAGCTTGGAGGTCATGGGAATGAAGTTTTGCACTGCTTTTGTTGTTCAAACTCTTTGATTTATTTATCGTTCCATTTTTAAAACAAACTAATATGTTATTTTAACTTATCATTTGGTAACGATTACTTGGGACTACGCTACTCTGATAAATGTTTTAGGAACGATAAATTTGAAACGTCTCTTTTCGAGTCGTTCTTTATAAATTATGTGTTATTGTATCATTGTTTACCACCCAAAGATGTATTTCGCTGCGTGTAAATTTGGGGGTGTTAAAGATTGGTATCAGAGCCATGAGTTATAGAGAACTAGGTCTTTATTTTAAAAACCTAAACTATAACTATCAGTTTTTATTTTTCAAAGAGTCGGTGCACATGACTTCGCGTGACTTCAGGTTCAAGCTACTTCTGAGATTACAACTTTAGTATGCGTTATTACGTATACCTTATTGGCAAGTATTTATAAATAAATACTATGATCCATTTCTGGATATATATTTATATCTAGGATCCTTCAACGATATATATTTATGTCGTTAAACTTTCGATAAAAGTTTATCATTTATTAATAATTAACTTAAATAAATACAATGAATTTTTAAGATCTTTCTGTATTTATTTTTGAAGTATTTAAATTGCTTTTATTGCAAAATTTTATATTATGACCTTACATACCTTCATCTGCGTGAGCTATGTTCATTGTTTAACCCTTTGAGATACCTATATAGATATCCAAATTGTTTTCCAGCTGTTTGTGCTTTGGCGTCTTGAAACGTAGTCTCTAGACCATTGTGTAGCTCAATGTGTCCCTAGAAAAGACTAACCGCTATTGCGTGAGTCATACATTTTGAAACATTTCCTATAATCGTGTTGAATAATATAATGGTTTTTCTTAACATTTTGTTGATTTTTATCACAGTTTTGCACGGTATGTGAAGATTTAACTCATTGACATTTATATGTATCGACTCCGAAGTGTACTGTTCGCTTATATCTCGGTAACGTCATCATCATTTTATAAATCATCGTCTAGATTATGGCGCTAGATTGGAATACGATTTTACTTCTATAAAATTGTATCATTTGTTTTTCATTAACCTTCTTGCTCCCGGAATGTAACCTATGAATGTTTCATTCTTTTCTTGTTATGTTTTGTGTTTTTGGACAATCGTGGAACCAAGGAGATTTGCCTACATTGCACCTTGAAACTTAAATTATGGACGTCATTCACCGTTTTGCTTCCTAAATTTCGTGTTGGATGCCTTGAAGCATCTTCTGTCATTCATTATGCTATATTTTTATTTGATTCTCATTATGAGATTTAATTTTCGTTGTTGTAAAATCCACAAGACATGTGTGTATATATATATTTTTTGAGCCGTTTGGAAGTGTCAAAAAATACATTTTATGCAGAAACTGCAGGGGCAGTATAAACAGGTCAAGACATAAAAGTAAAACATACGTTTTTAAAATAAAATAATCAAACCTGCACATAACTTGTAGGGGTATTTTGGTCATTTTATATTAAGTTTCAGGTCTCGAGTAAAACTAGAAAGTCGTCTGAAACATCGATTTGCATCAAAATGCTTTAGAGCCTTGGAGATGTCGTTTATCGGGTCAATTAATCGGCTCATATTTAAAAGTCAAATCTGAAAAGAAAAAAAAATTCGGAACATAGGTTTTAAACGTTTCTAAGCAGTTTTGAGTTCATTTTAGATCGTAAAATTTTAACAAATATTATTTTACAACTAAGGAATACTAGTTGCATGTGAAAATGTTTAAAAATAGAAACATTTCAGGATTAGCTATTACCGGATTAATGGTGTAATTTGAAAACGAATAATATACTTTCTTAAAAGCATGTTGTGTCAAGTATCTTACATAGAATACACATATGGATTTATTTATTCTTTTTATATATGACTCGTTTGTCATTCGATGTTATTTTATTTATATTTTCTTCTAACCTTCCACTGATTTGGGTTGAGTTTTGAAGTTTTTCCTTCACATTCTTCTTCGACATTCTCATCACGTGTCTCATGGCGTTTTCGTCTAAACCATATAACCTTTTGAAACCTTAACAACTTGTAACCATTTCATTGGTTGTTTTATGAGCTACTATTTGCCACTTTTTGCAAACCTTTGGATACTTTATACGTTGTTATAATGTCACCTTATAAATAAATCTGATATTGTTTTACGATTATTTTCACCAATTCTTTTTACTTTGGTCTTATAAAATACTTTTCGTAACATTAAAAGTTGCTTATTGAGTATCTCACAAATTACTTGTAACCCATAAAATCATAAACTATTTTTAAAAATTCCATTTTTCAAATGGCATGGTTTATATATAAACATAAGAAACGTAATACTTTTCGACGAAACTGAGCACTACATTGTTATTCCTAAATTATACATGGCCTGATCACCTATGTCTAATTTAGAAGGAGCCATGCTAGCCTGAATAGTAGTCACCTTAAAAATATTGATAATAATCAACTTTATACTTGTATTTATTAAAAAGATAAATAAAATGAAATAAAGTGAAAAGAAGTTTTGAAAACCTTTATATTTTATGCAAGTAGCACAATTTCTATGCATCCTCATATGTTTTGCTTACCTTCTCTTGAATGAATTACGCGCTTACAAATATGTTTTAACTCGACGATCGTTTTTCTACTAGTTACTTCATTTTATCTTATAACTGATTTCATTTGACCGTTCGTCTAATTACTAACTGTTGATAAATGACTTGAAAGTCTCGATGTTGTATCCTTCCTTCTTGTCCAATCTTCTTTATGCGACTGGGTAGATCTTTGGAATGTCTCCGCACGTGAATAATGAATTATCACTAGAGTGATTTCCGTATATCCGGGATGACATCCTTCACTCTCGTTTGTCTCGAAATCCACTCTTGTGAACCGTGTTTTGACTTCTCTCTTTAAGCACTAACATCGTTCATTTGATTTATTTTAATTACAAGTGACTATTAGGAATTTTCTTTTATTAAAAATTTTCTATGGATCTTATTTCCGATCATGTATTGACCACCGCTAAGTTAACGAGCTGATGTTGGTGAACCACCGACCGCACTAACAAAATTGACAACTTGTTTAATCTATTATTTCTTATCGTCTTACTATCAACGCCTTTATTTTATTATTCTCTTTAAGAATTCTTACGACATTTGCTTCGTCCTCTTTTGTACCGTTGATTTCGTACTAATTGTTGCCCATTATTTTCATTCGTATTCGTTTGTTATCTTGTCACATTTTGAAACCTGAATATATCCCATGCATTTATTGAATTCATTTTTATCTTGTTCTGTTCCTCGTATTGAAGATAACTATTTTATTCTGAGTTTAAAATGAATCTTGGGAAGCAGTGTATAAGAAGAAACGATAAGTGTCACCAGGATTTATGCGTGTATTTGTGGAATGACTGAAGACCGAATCTCTTAATGAAAGGAGTTAATAATTCGTTACAACCTCGAGGAGTATGTTGAAGCCGTCACCGCAAGTGGAACGACTCTTGAGATCAAGTGGTTATTATCAAGGGTTCGTTCAAGGTTTTCTCGATGATTAACAGTGGAGATCTATACTCGATGTTTATGTTCGACCTTTTCTTTTTATGTACTTATGTGGTATGTGATCTAGTCAAATGATCGTAAGTTGTGAGATCTTGAGACGGCATCATCCGATGACGTTCGATCATGTAGAACACATATTATGAAATATCTTCTTGACTTTCAACGATGATGTTTATTGAGACTTTAATGCGCGTTGGCGAAAGTGAGATGGTGTCTTTGTATTATCTTTTGAGTAGGGAACCGCGTGAGCACCCTCCGATAAAGAAAATGTTTTCTTGTTAGTTCTTTTAGATGTGTGTTCATGGCAATCCGGTCAGTGGCTATCCTTTAAATTGCAACATTCCTTTTAACTGGACTTACCCGAAAATCCCGTCATCAATTCTTGTCATCAAATTAGCTTCGTGTGATTCATAAAATTTTCATGTGTCGAGCTTGATGGGTGACTGTGGATTAGGATTTATTTATTCCTTTTTGGTGAGATACAACTTGACGACAAATTGCGTTTTGTAAAAGAACTAGTGGAGATCGTGGATCGAGATTCATGTGGGAACGTGAGGACTTCTTTATAAGGAATGACCTCTTCCTTCCGGGTAGTGAACAACTCGTGTATGAGGTGAGTTGAGCACCGGGACGTCGCTCCCTTATGGTGGCGAGGATGTAAAACCCGTAAAAATAAGGTCATAATTTAATTCTATTTTCAATTATTTTGAAGTATTTTATAACGTTAAATATTATTATGTTTAACGGTTTAAGTTGAAAGCAATATTAAATATTATATTTTAATATTTTGACGAGTAACGAGGACTACTAGTGATCGCTATACCGACGGATGCCTAAAATTTTATATTTTATTATCGATCGTTTCGATATTTAATACTTTTGACGATATCGTTTTAATTACGTATCGAGTCGTTATATTATTATTTTTTGTGTGCGTTTAAACTTTTAATTATTTTTAAGAAACCCGAGTCCCGTAAACATTTTGAAAATTGACTAATAGTTATTTCCCGCTTTTTAGATAACTATTTTCATTTTTAGCCACAACTATTGCCAAATTGCAACCAAGGTCCCTACCCCACTATATATAAACCCAAATCAAACACACACACACACCATTTCACCACTTAAAAATTTTCACTCATCATCTCTTTCTCTCTCTAAATTTCCGAAACCCACCACCACACCTCAAACACATACAAATTTCAATTTAACTCAAGATTTAGGATGAATTAAGCTAAACTAAAGCTAGACCCATTCTTATTTTTGATCAAGGGTAACATTGGTATAAGAAATTCTTACATGCAAGCACTTTTTATTTTCTTGATGTTGGTAGGTAGAAGCCATGATCATGCATGGTGTTTTTAGCATGATCCATGGTGGTTCTTGCTAGAAACTTTGTTAAAAACTTCATTTTGATCTAAAGGTTTTAATTTTGATTATGATTTGGATGTTATGGTTGATGTATGATGATATTAGGGTATAGTAATGATCATTTCTATGGTTGGTTTTGATCAAAAAGTTGATTTTGTACAAGATTTTAATGCTCATTTTATAACAGTAAGTAAAATGTAAAATCCGAATTTTTATGTTTTGAAAATAGCTTCACTTATAGCGTAGGGTTCTAGATTATTTTATTAGATTCGATTTGATATAAGGTAGAGCTTCTAGCTCCAAACGAGCGCGAAGTTATGATGTTTTGAATGATCGTGTACCGGGAGACGAGTATTGGCACTACAAATAGTTGTTGTCGATATTTAGATCGAATCTCCGGGACTCTAAATGAAAGTTTTGAAATATGTAACCTACTGATAACGAGGTGTTTATTTTATAGGTTGAGTTTACTTTAAAACCCGAGTGTCGGTTTTGTAAACGGAGTCGTCTAAATAAGTTAAAACGGTTGTATGAAAAATTAACGTAAATCTGTCCGGATTTTGTAGTTTGAAAATGAGTCGGGTAAAGGACTTTAAAAGTAATTTCATTTGATAAACTTGTAGCAGGACTTTCTATATATATTAAGTTAGTTTATCGAGTCGTTTCATAAACGGTTGACAAGTTTAAAAAGGGGTAAATAAGCTAGTACATGTAGTATGTGTCGGCGGACTTTGTTAAAAGTGTAAAATGGTGAAGTAAATGTGTAGTAGAGTATAATGAAGTTATTTATATCATTTTCTCTCGAATTTTGTCGTGATTTTATGAGTCGAGTTCTATATTCTTATGTATGGTTTATTTCTCGAGTCTATTATTAATGAACGCACCTTATTTAATAGGTTGCGGTTCTCGTGTTTGAAAGGCATCATCTATCGTCGGCGATCGTCTCATTACCACTATTGGCTAAGGTGAGTCTATAGCCTTTCTTTATACTAGTTATTATATGATTTTAAACCCGCGAGGGGGAATACATGTTTTTAAAAACTTAGAACACAAGTCTTTTATGGTATGCTTGTCCCTCTTTGAATGGACCCGTGGTTGCCTTTAAATTGCATTAAGTGATTGCCATTGTTAAAGCCTCAATTATGGACCGTTAATTAACCTATGATGGGTTAACCACTAGTACAATTAATAGATCTATGGGGGAAGCCGCCCCGGTTCAGTTTGTGTGG
The DNA here is from genome assembly GCA_025667525.1 of Glebionis coronaria. NCBI lineage: Eukaryota > Viridiplantae > Streptophyta > Magnoliopsida > Asterales > Asteraceae > Glebionis > Glebionis coronaria. The sequence continues at coordinate 205,942,561 of CM046879.1, forward strand.
ACTTGTCACAGAAGCTTAGGCCCGACCTCCACACTGTTTGGACATATTGTATTGAGAAGTCAGGTATACGGCAATGTACCAATAATCTAGAGGTTACCGACAATTAATAAATCTCTCGTCTTATTAGACTGATATGGGAGTGTCTAAGGGCTCGGTTCCATGAGCTTATTGCAATTTATGTTATATACAATTATTATTGTTGATGCAAATTATTATTCGATGCTTGTTAAGCATGCCACAAATTTATAACCTTTGCTTGTTTTCAAATTGATTACATAAACCTATAGATTCACTTGGCCTTTTTTGTTGATGTTTTACTCACATGTATTTCAGGTAATCAAGAAGTGGAAGCTTGGAGCTCATGGGAATGAAGTTGTGCATTGCTTTTGTTGTTCAAACTCTTTAATTTATTTATCGTTCCATTTTTAAAACAAACTAATATGTTGTTTTAACTTATCTTTTGGTAACGATTACTTGGGACTACGCTACTCTGATAAATGTTTTAGGAACGATAAATTTGAAACGTCTCTTTTCGAGTCGTTCTTTATAAATTATGTGTTATTGTATCATTGTTTAGCACCCAAAGATGTATTCCGCTGCGTGTAAATTTGGGGGTGTTAAATCAATCCATTCTATTGGCACTACCAACTTTTCAGTTTTATTGCCGTCGATAAGATGTGAACTTCTCAAAAGACTAATAATAAATCATAACCCTTCACAAATTCAAGGATATATGGAGACATAACTACCATTAAAAGAGTAAGGTCAACGCATAATCTACGCGGGAGAATTTCAAATCAAAGGCAGACGAAAACATTAACGAATATGAGTCTATCCCATGTTTTCATGAATTGAGTACGCATTCGAAAGCTCCTCGGATCGTTACCCAGGTCATTCAAATGAAATCTAATCAAAAGAAATGATAGGAACGTCGATACATCTAGTCGGGTATCAACACTCGGTAATCAGATACTTTTCCAAAGAATTTCACCATGGGAGAATTGGACAAAGAGTGGATATCAATTGTCAGTTAAGACAATTTCCACAAATGATTAAATTCGACTCAGAAGAATAAATGGTACGGGCACATGTGTAGTTGTCTTTAACAATATGTCCCTATTTTACACTTCTTGCAGATCTCATAAATTTTTATCTTTCACAATCTTCAAAGAAAATTTAGTGTTTATTAATAATTCCATGGTGACTACTAATCAGCCTTGCATAGTCCCTTCCAAATTATATGTAGGCGAGCAACTATATACAATTCTAAGGTTAACGATGCAATACTTAGTTCGTCAAAACTTTGTCATCATGTTTAAAATAAAAACTAATTTCATGTTTAATTCTGGAATAAGAATCAAAATAAATTTACAGAGATGTTCTTTGTTATGGAAACAATTAAATTTTCCTGAGTGTTTCATAAACAACTTCATTTCGATAACGATTATTTATAAATCTCACTTTAAATAATCCTTACGGTGATGAAAATTCAATTTTTCTCAAGGGATACTGTTTTATCTTTATAAAAACAATGAGCGATCTGCAAAAGAGTGATGAAAAGTTGTTCACCAATAACTAACTACAATATAATAGGAAATGAGCTTAGCTAAATAATCAGGAGGTTCATGACCTCGATTGCGCGCAAAAAGAATAATTCACAACATAACTCAAATCGAGATGAGTACTTGTTCAATGGTTGCATCACTAATGCGAACATTAGGATGAAGCAATGAAGGATAGATAACATCGATACATGTAGGATTTAGCAATCAAAGGTAGTCTTTTCATTAATCACAAACAAGTCAAATTTGTACCGTAACACATTAAGTGTCACTATGTCATACAATTCCAAGAACTCATCCTACAAACTTATATCTCATTTAAGTTAGGGATTCATAAAAGATACCATAATGAATACTAATCTACAATAGTCATTAGGTGTTCCACATGTCCCTAAAGATCCATCGGTCCCAATTTCAGAAGAAGAATTCTTCGATTTATTTCTTGGACACTGGGCATCCTCGTTAGTGGACAATGGCCTAGGAACAACCCTTAATACGAATCAACAATCATTTAAAACCTTATAATTCAATCACAGGACTTAACAACTTCCTCTCAACAATTTCATATTCCATACGAGTTAAATTTTTACTTCATTCAAGTTCCAATCAATCTTATACTCAATGCGACATCCTACCTCATTTTCTAATACTTTCAACCTTATTCTTAAACCTTAAAGGGGCAATAAAAACTCGATGTGAACAACACTTAATTTCCAATCCTATAACTCTTTCATCAATAGTTATCAAACGAGTCACTAGTATGAAATGACTCATACATTCAATTAGACTTCTCGGAAAGGTACTAGTGGCATGAGGCTTTTTGGTAAAGGCTCCAATGACAACCTCAAGTGCAACATTCATCCTTTCGATTTCAAATTTTAAGAATTAGGTGACACCGAATTAGATGACATCTTTCTAGGTGGTAAGGTTTTATCAAACTCCACTCTATAAGGAAAGATCGTGATGACATCGATATCAGATTTATTCTCGCCAATTCTTATTTAGTATCACAATCAACTAGTATCAACATTTCTACGAATATCGACCATTTTGTTGGGATCATAAATATCTACAACTTGGTTTAGATCTGGCTTAGCTAGAATTTTCTACAGAAATAGCTTAGATTAATTTACTAGGGGATTTAGGGTTTCTTGTGACAATCTACGTCGTATAAATACCTCGTATAAATATTAAAATAATCATCAAATAATCATGTAATCAAATCACATCATATATATATTATATAATCCAAGTCATATATATATATATATATATATATATATATATATATATATATATATATATATATATATATATATATATATATATATATATATATATATATATATATATATATATATATATATATATATATATATATATATATATATATATATATATTAAAATAACACTTCTCAGTCTGGCCTTGTCGGTAACTCGGGAATTCTTCGACACCGTTATAGTCAAAAAATTTTTAGACATTTTGAGAAAAATGTTTATAGTTAAAAGATTTTGAAATGTTTTATTCAAAACCTCGGTTTTAAAAATATTTCGTTCTCTATAACAAGAGCTCTGGTACTAAACTGTAACACCCCCAAATATTCATACTTTTGTTCAGCGGAAGAGTCGTTGGTGTTACGGGATAGCACATTACTCACATCATAGACAACGCTTAAAAATCGCGTCGTTTAATAATAAAGCATTTTCCATTCATGAATATCAAATTTACATAGGTCCCAAGTCATAGTATTTCATACAAGTTTTACAAATCATTTGAATGAAAATTGTTATTTAAGTGCGGGCCATGAATTCTTGTCGTCTTCCCGAGAATTACCTTCAAGTACCTGAGATAAAACATGTTAAAAGAAAAGGTCAGCGAAAACGCCGAGTGAATTCATAGAGTTTAATAAAAACCATTAATATATCATTGGTATATATTTATTACCAAAAATCATTTTGTACAAATCCTTGTAGTAGGCCATAAAATAGGCCAAAAACATTTTATACAAATCCTTGTCAAAATCATAATATAGGCTTTTGCCTTCAAAACCATTATACGAACCAATGTCGTAAAAACATCATACAATACGTTTTATAACGTTGTATAAAGTTAAATAGAACCGTTATATGAATATGGTTATGTAAAATAAAACACGAACATAATATCAATAATAAGACCCTATATTGCTAGTCAGGCAATATATTGTAGTTCAATGCGTGTAGTAGTATTTTCGTTGTTGGATTATTATAAGCCGCATGACATTGCTACCTTACTATAACAAACAACGGGTAGCTAACCCGAAACTCATTTTCCCATCTAAAACAGCGTGTCGTCACAATAATCACGCTTATATAAATCTTATCATACATAAATTCGCTTACCAATCAATGTGGCACGACGGGGATCAACCGTCAAGGCGCGAACTGGGGTGATCGTCCACAAATAGTATTATTATATGCATAAGCGTCTACCAAATCCCGTTAATTCACAATTCATGCTAATGAGACTTTTAGTGACATAACCTAACTTTAATAATCCATTTTATTTCATACATTGGGTCATATAATCATTCATCGGGTCATACTATCATTCAGGTCCAAATCAATAAACAAGCAATCGGGACAACTGGTGTCCTATTTTTATTAAAACTAACATGTTATCTCCCTCGCGGGTTTATAAAACATTTCATAAAAAACATTTGAAAGAGTGCGAGGCTAGGAACTCATGTTGATTGGGAGAGGCGGTTATCGGCGATTTGGATGTACGGCACGTGCTTCAATCACGGAAACCTAGACAAATAATACTCGTCTTAGACTATTGTCCAATGACTTTATAAAAACAATAACTATGTATATATATGATGATTTTATAAATATGATAATGATCAAGTGGGATTGTACATCTTTATTTACTCATTATAGTGTCATGTGTTGGTAAATTTTCATACTAGTTTCACTAGTTTAACTTCTTTACTTGTCAAGGCCCAATAAGCCTATTATAGACCCAACCTTATATCAGTCCATCTTATACTTTTAACATCAGTCCTATGCTTACATGTTGGGCCCAAGTGGGTTAAGCCCAATACGCAAGTTTATTAGTGTTTAGCCAAATTAGTTGGATTAATAGTCCAATAAGGCAAATTTGACCCGTTAATGTACGTATGTTATAATGCTCGGGTTTTATCAGTTTTTACTTGTAATATGTACTTATATACCAGTATATGAGTTATAAAAAGTTTACATTAGACGTGTCCGACCATCTAAGTTTTAATTGACAAAAACGTTAATTTTACGGTTTTAGCCGAAATGACGTAAAAATCATGTATATAGTTTTGTAACTTATAAAACTTATCAAATTGCCATTTTTATAAAATTTCTCATTTATTTATTATTGTACATACTTATATAAATTTTATATATAAGTTAGTGGGTTTTAAGTTTACATTTTATATATTATTTACTTGAGTGCTATTATAATACTATATACTTTAATTTTCACAAATCTGATTATTACTTTCACTTTCACCATTTTTACCATATCTTGAGTTCTACAAGGAGATAGAAGCTCATTTTTGGATGACATAAACTTAATATTATGTTATACAATTAACTTAGTTTTAGCTACTACTCAATCTAAGTCTAAGTGTCCCTAACAGTTCTCACAAAACAGACTATTTAGATTGGTACTTCAATTTTGTTTTGATCATTTCTCACTCATTATAATGATTCTATTGCATGGCCAACTCTCACATATGTACAAGTCTTAATAATTACTGTATATTGATTCATCTATACCATTTTATCAGTTTAACAAATGGTCCTTTTATAATAACTCGAACTTTAAAATCAAAATTTTGACCGAGATCTAATCTTATTTCTAGTATTTAGACCAATATTTATTACTCGACTTTTATTTGTCATGTTCGTTCAATGAATAGATTTCTCGGCTAACAGACAAGGTTAAGGCTTTAACGTATCCAATACGTTTTATTTATTATTTATCGGCAAAGTTTATGTCCGTCATCTACCGTGAACATTTTCATTATGACATAGAAATAATTTCTATTGTCGCCGTTTTAATTTATCATTTTATGAGCATTCTTCGTAATTTACGTTAAACCTTTTGTTGTCATTCGTTTAAATAAAGCGTTAACGCTTATTAAATTATAAGCCCTCGTTAATTTATCGAAATATCGACGTTTTCCGAATGTCGATGTTTTCATTTTATATTGAGCGTTTATTTTTCGTGTAACTTTCAAATCGCGTAACTTTTAAAATATCAGGATTCGATAATACCCGCTTTTTATTATATTATACACAATTCTAAAAAAAGATTATACTAATAACCCATTTGGTTGTTTTAGCCGACTCTACTACAACCAAGACACACCCATAATTTATTAATTTGAGGTACTTGTTCTTTCCATGAGCAATTGTCCATATCTTAAAATTGCAACGATACGTGTCAAACAACTCTTTGTTTCATGTTCTAAAATTATTTATGCTCTATCCATTTTCTATCCATTTTATTCTAAAAGTTAGATCCTACTTTTCTTGTTTCCCTTATCTTGCCGAGCATAGCATGATACACTAAATACCATCTTCAAATTTGTTTCAAAATAGTCATTATATTGAAATAATGAAGTTCTTGAACACTAGTACCTATTGTTGAGGTATTTTGTTCCTTAATACATCATCATATTTTTAAAATGATTCATGGGCTGAATATTAAGATGACTTACAAGAGATTTTATTTCTTGATTATTGATATTACATGGGATGAAGAACTAGATTAACGGTTCTAGACTTGGTTCCTTTCACCGAGACTTTTCGTGTAAGATCATTGTTTTCTTTTATTTTTCTTGTTCTTTTTTTAAAAAAAAAATCATGTATATGTTATTTCATCTCTGTAATTATTGATGTAATAACTATCTCGCTTATCTGGACATTGTATATGAACTTCTAACAAACATATGCGAGCTAGATAAGCTTTGGGTTAAGTTGTAATAGCTAGAATTTTGGGCAGTGGCTAATTTGTGTAATATAGTTAAAATAAGTAGGTAAAGGCACTTAGATAAAACTATAGGGAGATAGCTATATGTATTGTGGTGATTCGGCCGGGTGGCCCGTCTCGTGACGATACCCGATGATTTAGATATGGTCGAAACGATAAAAAGGTGCCGAATCTGATCACCAGTTTTTAACGGCAGAAAACTCCAAATATTTATATACTGACCCCTAAATATGTAAAACTAAAAGTTGTAGATAAACTTATGTAGAACACATACGAATCAGATTCTTTTCTACGGACAAACAGTTTGGAAATGGCGGGCAAAACGGTGGAACTGAAGTTGGCTGCGAAAAACAGCCAACTCTTCTAAGTAATACATCGGGTAAATGAGTTATGATAAGTATAAATTAGGGGTAATTTGACTTAAAATAAGTAAACTATATTAGTTTATAGTAATTTTGGTAAAAAGAAACTCATCTATATTATTTACGGTTTATGAGAAAGGATCTCATCTACGACGCATGTCGGAAAATTGTAAGAATTAGACATTTAATGGGTCATTAGTGGACTAGTAATGGGCTTTGTTTATCAAGAAATGAATAACATTTTATAAATGTTGTATTATTATTAAAAGTTTTATAAAAGGTTTATAAAACTTATACAATGTCCAAACTTACTAAAGTGAACTATATACATATTTGTTTGAATTATGTAGAGTCTCGAACCTAAGACGAGTTTCGTCAATATTAGGTCTCGTTCGGTTATATGTCGACCGTTGGACATCTCGTTCTCGATCAATGAGTGATTGATATCTCGTGAAGTCGTGTATCGACTATTGGACGTTTGTTCCTTGATCTACGTTTAATAGCTATACCAGGTGAGTTCATAGCCTCGCTTTTACAGCTTTATATGTGTTTATAAACCCGCGAGGGGGAATACATGCTCTTGGTATAAAAATATATGATGTTTATATATATATATATGGTATTAAGAGAATCCATGTTTATGAATAAACATGTGGTTTGCTATATGCTTTGAACGGATACATGTTGTTGTAAATGAATGCTAGATGTTTGATTAAATTCTTTTGAAAGATGAACACAAGCGTTGATTGTATTGATTGTGAACCGCTATTTGCTAAGTACTATATTGCCAAAATTTGAAAGTCCCTAAAACCCATGAACCGTTAACTACCTGTAATGGGTAGGCGCTGGTACAGACGGATGGATCCATCGGGGATGGCCCCCACCTGGGCAGGTCGCACCTGTGGGTTGGAGGCTCAGCCAGGTGTGTTGTATTAGAAGTAAGGGGGTATTCGGCAAAATACCTAACTAGGGCATTATTATACTTAAGGCTTCGGTGTCATGGCTTAGTAGAATAGCGTGGACTTTGGGTATTGCATGTGTTGCACTATCGACAGTGGATGAGATTCTTGTGTTCAAAAGCTTTATGGTTTATTTCAAACCCCATTATTGTTTATTAAAAACCTATGAATTCACTCAACCGTTGTGTTGACATGTTAGCATGTATTCTCAGGTGTGTAGGTTTAAGAGCAGTTGGAGCATGGAGCCGCGCAGGATAAAGTAAAGGCAACACAAACAATTTCCATTCGATACATTTGACAAATCTTTATTTTTTTTTTCTTAAGGTTTGTATAAATTGGTGGGACCTTTTTTTTTAGTTAACTCTGATTTAATAAAATTATCGAATGGTTTATTTTATAAAACGTCTCTTTTGAGGTCGTTTTCTATGACTGTGTGTGATGTGCTATGAAGTAACACCTAATGTTGATATTCCGCTGCCTTGTGAAATTGGGGATGTTACAGATTGGTATCAGAGCACTAGTTATAGCGAACTAGGTCATATTTAAAACCTAGACTATAACTGCTCTTTTGTAAAATTGTTTGATTGCCTTACAAAGTATCCGCGCGCTCATGGCTCCTAGAAACCATTCTTGGTTGTGATAATGTGATCTTATGTGTATGTAGAAATGGTTGTATGTATATGAATGTATATACTATGGTATTTAAGGGTATTCGCATGAAGCAATGGTCCTTGCATGATTATCGTACATTTTATGATACGGTTTAATAGAGAGTTTGGCCTCGCCGCCAATCACCTTTCTAGATAATTAATTTATTATCCGAATGCGAGTATGGAACTCGTTGATATTTTGATTACATATATATTGTTTCATAATATATCGCATATCGACTAATTTAAGCTCGATTGTTGTCATCGCATCGTGATGTGCCATTTTAGGACATCTCATTTTGAAACGTAATTGATAAACATATTATTTTATTTATGTACTTCTTATGATTTTGAAGAATCATTTCTTCAAGAAGACATCTTCTACGTAATAAGACGTTTAATTTATTGTGTTTGATTACGTTTCGTTGGCGAAAAGGAGGATGCCAGTGTTGGACCTAAAATATCTATATACCCAATCAACTATATATAATTTGGGTACAACAAAGATATGCTCATAGTAGTCATTAGTTGAGCAACTTAAAAATTTATATTTAAATGGAATGGGACATTTAAATATAGAGATTCTAAATTGCCCAGCTATGTGTCGTTTAAAGTTCTCTTATTGAAATGGATTGGGACATTTGAATAAGAAATTTTTAAACCACTGGACCTTAGATTATCGATGGTTTATTTATTCAAATGGTATGGGACATTTGAATACACAAATCATGGAATAAGTTTGACACCCTGTACTTTCCTTGGCATTTGATTTAGTTATAATATCGTGTTTTGTGACGGTATTACCTGAGTAGGATGATTTATAATCGTCTTGTTGAAATAAATTGGGACGCCTTTTTATTTGAACAAGAAAGCTATAAGTTCCCGAACCATAAATTTATAATCCTTGTTTACATGGATTGGGACGCCTTTGGATGTAAACAACAAATTATAAATGAGTGGGCTCAAGTCTGCCAGACTTGGTTTATGTTTATTTTGTATACGGGTGTATTTCTTCGACTCGTGTTTCGTTGGTATGAATCGTTCATTACCGTCGTCATTATGGTTATTATTGATTATCGTCTATGTACGAGTATTACGTTAGAATACTCTCGAGTTATGATTTATTTTTATGGACTATTTCTAATAAGTCCCTACTATCGCGAGCTTAATAAGATAACCGTTAAGGACCATTACTCGTTCCAAAAATAAACGACTTGTCTAATCGACACCAGGATTTAAATGTGTATTTGTGGTTTGACCGACGATTAAGTCATCAACGACTACTTAGCTTGGATGTAAATATTTTGAATTTTTTTTATTAACAAGTGTTCACTAAAGGCTTTCTTGGTGATCAACGGTAGCTAGCCATATTTGAGATATGTGCAAAGCCTTTTCTTGTAATGTATTTATATGATATCTGATTTAGTCAATTCGCCATACATTGTGTGAGATCGAGGCGGCATTCTGAAATGACGTATGATCTTGGGTAACGTGTAGCTCATAATATCTTTTGGGTATGGATCCGTGTGTGAGCACCCTGTATTATATTTTAGGTATGGATCCATTTATGAGCACCATGTAATATCTTTTGGGTATGGATCCGTGTGTGAGCACCCTGTATTATATTTTAGGTATGGATCCATTTATGAGCACCATGTAATATCTTTTGGGTATGAATCCGTGTGTGAGCACCCTCTGATAAAAATAAATAAATAAATAAATAATATTTCAGGATATGGATCCATGGCTATTAGGCCCGTGAACATCCATTAACTTGAAAAATTTTCTTTGACCGGATTATCTGAAAATCTTGTCAAGTATTCTTATTTATCATGGCTTGGCTATTTAGCAAGCATGAGTTAACTTGATTGAACTTATTGATTTGGCATGGCTTGACTATTTTGCAAGCATGTCGTAATCTGATTATATGATCTTGGTGATGGCTTTTGTGTTCGTTTTGGATCGTAGTTCTTTTGATAGAAAAATGTATACTCCGAACGATTTCCGTATCGATGAATTCGCTTTTGACGAAATAGGTTTGCATGTTTGAGATCATGCAATTGGGTGATTTTGTACGACTAGCAATAATTATCTCGTTTTGAATATTTTGTAAAGTTTTGGATGGAGTTATGTACTATCCATGTAAATTTCATTTTATAACGTGATCTCTTCTATTTAGACACTTGGACTATAAGTTTCAAACTGATCGATGGATCACCGATAGTTTTGAATTGATTGTCGCATTGGATATTTTTCAAACTCATATCACATGTCGTATGTAATTTTTTTGAACTCATATCAACTGCCGCAAGTTTAATAAGCTAGTAGTAATGTACCTTGAAGCACTTCTAAATATTTACAATATGTTAATTTTTAAGCTTCCATGGCTTCTCCTTCGAGTTATGTATTCATCTCTCTTGATAAGGATTGGAGCATCATTCAAACCGTACATTTTTACATGTTATGTATACTCATTTCTTTGAGTTCTGTTCATTCAACCTTCGTTGGAAACCCCAACGATGACTCGTCTATTCCTCATATCTTCATCATTTAACCGAAGGCAATTAAGACAAATTAAGCGCCGGGACGTCGCTTCCTAAAGGGGTAACTACTATAATAACCCGAACTTTAAAATCAAAATTTTGACCGAGATCTAATCTTATTTCTAGTATTTAGACCAATATTTATTACTCGACTTTTATTTATCATGTTCGTTCAATGAATAGATTTCTCGGCTAACAGACAAGGTTAAGGCTTTAACGTATCCAATACGTTTTATTTATTATTTATCGGTAAAGTTTATGTCCGTCATCTACCGTGAACATTTTCATTATGACATAGAAATAATTTCTATTGTCGCCGTTTTAATTTATCATTTTATGAGTATTCTTCGTAATTTACGTTAAACCTTTTGTTGTCATTCGTTTAAATAAAGCGTTAACGCTTATTAAATTATAAGCCCTCGTTAATTTATCGAAATATCAACGTTTTCCGAATGTCGATGTTTTCATTTTATATTGAGCGTTTATTTTTCGTGTAACTTTCAAATCGCGTAACTTTTAAAATATCAGGATTCGATAATACCCGCTTTTTATTATATTATACACAATTCTAAAAAAAAGATTATACTAATAACCCATTTGGTTGTTTTAGCCGACTCTACTACAACCAAGACACACCCATAATTTATTAATTTGAGGTACTTGTTCTTTCCATGAGCAATTGTCCATATCTTAAAATTGCAACGATACGTGTCAAACAACTCTTTGTTTCATGTTCTAAAATTATTTATGCTCTATCCATTTTCTATCCATTTTATTCTAAAAGTTAGATCCTACTTTTCTTGTTTCCCTTATCTTGCCGAGCATAGCATGATACACTAAATACCATCTTCAAATTTGTTTCAAAATAGTCATTATATTGAAATAATGAAGTTCTTGAACACTAGTACCTATTGTTGAGGTATTTTGTTCCTTAATACATCATCATATTTTTAAAATGATTCATGGGCTGAATATTAAGATGACTTACAAGAGATTTTATTTATTGATTATTGATATTACATGGGATGAAGAACTAGATTAACGGTTCTTGACTTGGTTCCTTTCACCGAGACTTTTCGTGTAAGATCATTGTTTTCTTTTATTTTTCTTGTTCTTTTTTTTTAAAAAAAAGCATGTATATGTTATTTCATCTCTGTAATTATTGATGTAATAACTATCTCGCTTATCTGGACATTGTATATGAATTTCTAACAAACATATGCGAGCTAGATAAGCTTTGGGTTAAGTTGTAATAGCTAGAATTTTGGGCAGTGGCTAATTTGTGTAATATAGTTAAAATCAGTAGGTAAAGGCACTTATATAAAACTATAGGGAGATAGCTATATGTATTGTGGTGATTTGGCCGGGTGGCCCGTCTCGTGACGATACCCGATGATTTAGATATGGTCGAAACGATAAAAAGGTGCCAAATCTGATCACCAGTTTTTAACGGTAGAAAACTCCAAATATTTATATACTGACCCCTAAATATGTAAAACTAAAAGTTGTAGATAAACTTATGTAGAACACACACGAATCGGATGCTTTTCTACGGACAAACGGTTTGGAAATGGCGGGCAAAACGGTGGAACTGAAGTTGGCTGCGAAAAACAGCCAACTCTTCTAAGTAATAGATCGGGTAAATGAGTTATGATAAGTATAAATTAGGGGTAATTTGACTTAAAATAAGTAAACTATATTAGTTTATAGTAATTTTGGTAAAAAGAAACTCATCTATATTATTTACGGTTTATGAGAAAGGATCTCATCTACGACGCATGTCGGAAAATTGTAAGAATTAGACATTTAATGGGTCATTAGTGGACTAGTAATGGGCTTTGTTTATCAAGAAATGAATAACATTTTATAAATGTTGTATTATTATTAAAAGTTTTATAAAAGGTTTATAAAACTTATACAATGTCCAAACTTACTAAAGTGAACTATATACATATTTGTTTGAATTATGTAGAGTCTCGAACCTAAGACGAGTTTCGTCAATATTAGGTCTCGTTCGGTTATATGTCGACCGTTGGACATCTCTTTCTCGATCAATGAGTGATTGATATCTCGTGAAGTCGTGTATCGACTATTGGACGTTTGTTCCTTGATCTACGTTTAATAGCTATACCAGGTGAGTTCATAGCCTCGCTTTTACAGCTTTATATGTGTTTATAAACCCGCGAGGGGGAATACATGCTCTTGGTATAAAAATATATGATGTTTATATATATATATATATGGTATTAAGAGAATCCATGTTTATGAATAAACATGTGGTTTGCTATATGCTTTGAACGGATACATGTTGTTGTAAATGAATGCTAGATGTTTGATTAAATTCTTTTGAAAGATGAACACAAGCGTTGATTGTATTGATTGTGAACCGCTATTTGCTAAGTACTATATTGCCAAAATTTGAAAGTCCCTAAAACCCATGAACCGTTAACTACCTGTAATGGGTAGGCGCTGGTACAGACGGATGGATCCATCGGGGATGGCCCCCACCTGGGCAGGTCGCACATGTGGGTTGGAGGCTCAGCCAGGTGTGTTGTATTAGAAGTAAGGGGGTATTCGGCAAAATACCTAACTAGGGCATTATTATACTTAAGGCTTCGGTGTCATGGCTTAGTAGAATAGCGTGGACTTTGGGTATTGCATGTGTTGCACTATCGACAGTGGATGAGATTCTTGTGTTCAAAAGCTTTATGGTTTATTTCAAACCCCATTATTGTTTATTAAAAACCTATGAATTCACTCAACCGTTGTGTTGACATGTTAGCATGTATTCTCAGGTGTGTAGGTTTAAGAGCAGTTGGAGCATGGAGCCGCGCAGGATAAAGTAAAGGCAACACAAACAATTTCCATTCGATACATTTGACAAATCTTTATTTTTTTTTTCTTAAGGTTTGTATAAATTGGTGGGACCTTTTTTTTTAGTTAACTCTGATTTAATAAAATTATCGAATGGTTTATTTTATAAAACGTCTCTTTTGAGGTCGTTTTCTATGACTGTGTGTGATGTGCTATGAAGTAACACCTAATGTTGATATTCCGCTGCCTTGTGAAATTGGGGATGTTACAGATTGGTATCAGAGCACTAGTTATAGCGAACTAGGTCATATTTAAAACCTAGACTATAACTGCTCTTTTGTAAAATTGTTTGATTGCCTTACAAAGTATCCGCGCGCTCATGGCTCCTAGAAACCATTCTTGGTTGTGATAATGTGATCTTATGTGTATGTAGAAATGGTTGTATGTATATGAATGTATATACTATGGTATTTAAGGGTATTCGCATGAAGCAATGGTCCTTGCATGATTATCGTACATTTTATGATACGGTTTAATAGAGAGTTTGGCCTCGCCGCCAATCACCTTTCTCGATAATTAATTTATTATCCGAATGCGAGTATGGAACTCGTTGATATTTTGATTACATATATATTGTTTCATAATATATCGCATATCGACTAATTTAAGCTCGATTGTTGTCATCGCATCGTGATGTGTCATTTTAGGACATCTCATTTTGAAACGTAATTGATAAACATATTATTTTATTTATGTACTTCTTATGATTTTGAAGAATCATTTCTTCAAGAAGACATCTTCTACGTAATAAGACGTTTAATTTATTGTGTTTGATTACGTTTCGTTGGCGAAAAGGAGGATGCCAGTGTTGGACCTAAAATATCTATATACCCAATCAACTATATATAATTTGGGTACAACAAAGATATGCTCATAGTAGTCATTAGTTGAGCAACTTAAAAATTTATATTTAAATGGAATGGGACATTTAAATATAGAGATTCTCAATTGCCCAGCTATGTGTCGTTTAAAGTTCTCTTATTGAAATGGATTGGGACATTTGAATAAGAAATTTTTAAACCACTGGACCTTAGATTATCGATGGTTTATTTATTCAAATGGTATGGGACATTTGAATACACAAATCATGGAATAAGTTTGACACCCTGTACTTTCCTTGGCATTTGATTTAGTTATAATATCGTGTTTTGTGACGGTATTACCTGAGTAGGATGATTTATAATCATCTTGTTGAAATAAATTGGGACGCCTTTTTATTTGAACAAGAAAGCTATAAGTTCCCGAACCATAAATTTATAATCCTTGTTTACATGGATTGGGACGCCTTTGGATGTAAACAACAAATTATAAATGAGTGGGCTCAAGTCTGCCAGACTTGGTTTATGTTTATTTTGTATACGGGTGTATTTCTTCGACTCGTGTTTCGTTGGTATGAATCGTTCATTACCGTCGTCATTATGGTTATTATTGATTATCGTCTATGTACGAGTATTACGTTAGAATACTCTCGAGTTATGATTTATTTTTATGGACTATTTCTAATAAGTCCCTACTATCGCGAGCTTAGTAAGATAACCGTTAAGGACCATTACTCGTTCCAAAAATACACGACTTGTCTAATCGACACCAGGATTTAAATGTGTATTTGTGGTTTGACCGACGATTAAGTCATCAACGACTACTTAGCTTGGATGTAAATATTTTGAATTTTTTTTATTAACAAGTGTTCACTAAAGGCTTTCTTGGTGATCAACAGTAGCTAGCCATATTTGAGATATGTGCAAAGACTTTTCTTGTAATGTATTTATATGATATCTGATTTAGTCAATTCGCCATACATTGTGTGAGATCGAGGCGGCATTCTGAAATGACGTATGATCTTGGGTAACGTGTACCTCATAATATCTTTTGGGTATGGATCCGTGTGTGAGCACCCTGTATTATATTTTAGGTATGGATCCATTTATGAGCACCATGTAATATCTTTTGGGTATGGATCCGTGTGTGAGCACCCTGTATTATATTTTAGGTATGGATCCATTTATGAGCACCATGTAATATCTTTTGGGTATGAATCCGTGTGTGAGCACCCTCTGATAAAAATAAATAAATAAATAAATAATATTTCAGGATATGGATCCATGGCTATTAGGCCCGTGAACATCCATTAACTTGAAAAATTTTCTTTGACCGGATTATCTGAAAATCTTGTCAAGTATTCTTATTTATCATGGCTTGGCTATTTAGCAAGCATGAGTTAACTTGATTGAACTTATTGATTTGGCATGGCTTGACTATTTTGCAAGCATGTCGTAATCTGATTATATGATCTTGGTGATGGCTTTTGTGTTCGTTTTGGATCGTAGTTCTTTTGATAGAAAAATGTATACTCCGAACGATTTCCGTATCGATGAATTCGCTTTTGACGAAATAGGTTTGCATGTTTGAGATCATGCAATTGGGTGATTTTGTACGACTAGCAATAATTATCTCGTTTTGAATATTTTGTAAAGTTTTGGATGGAGTTATGTACTATCCATGTAAATTTCATTTTATAACGTGATCTCTTCTATTTAGACTCTTGGACTATAAGTTTCAAACTGATCGATGGATCACCGATAGTTTTGAATTGATTCTCGCATTGGATATTTTTCAAACTCATATCACATGTCGTATGTACTTTTTTTGAACTCATATCAACTGCCGTAAGTTTAATAAGCTAGTAGTAATGTACCTTGAAGCACTTCTAAATATTTACAATATGTTAATTTTTAAGCTTCCATGGCTTCTCCTTCGAGTTATGTATTCATCTCTCTTGATAAGGATTGGAGCATCATTCAAACCGTACATTTTTACATGTTATGTATACTCATTTCTTTGAGTTCTGTTCATTCAACCTTCGTTGGAAACCCCAACGATGACTCGTCTATTCCTCATATCTTCATCATTTAACCGAAGGCAATTAAGACAAATTAAGCGCCGGGACGTCGCTTCCTAAAGGGGTAACTACTATAATAACCCGAACTTTAAAATCAAAATTTTGACCGAGATCTAATCTTATTTCTAGTATTTAGACCAATATTTATTACTCGACTTTTATTTGTCATGTTCGTTCAATGAATAGATTTCTCGGCTAACAGACAAGGTTAAGGCTATAACGTATCCAATACGTTTTATTTATTATTTATCGGCAAAGTTTATGTCCGTCATCTACCGTGAACATTTTCATTATGACATAGAAATAATTTCTATTGTCGCCGTTTTAATTTATCATTTTATGAGCATTCTTCGTAATTTACGTTAAACCTTTTGTTGTCATTCGTTTAAATAAAGCGTTAACGCTTATTAAATTATAAGCCCTCGTTAATTTATCGAAATATCAACGTTTTCCGAATGTCGATGTTTTCATTTTATATTGAGCGTTTATTTTTCGTGTAACTTTCAAATCGCGTAACTTTTAAAATATCAGGATTCGATAATACCCGCTTTTTATTATATTATACACAATTCTAAAAAAAAGATTATACTAATAACCCATTTGGTTGTTTTAGCCGACTCTACTACAACCAAGACACACCCATAATTTACTAATTTGAGGTACTTGTTCTTTCCATGAGCAATTGTCCATATCTTAAAATTGCAACGATACGTGTCAAACAACTCTTTGTTTCATGTTCTAAAATTATTTATGCTCTATCCATTTTCTATCCATTTTATTCTAAAAGTTAGATCCTACTTTTCTTGTTTCCCTTATCTTGCCGAGCATAGCATGATACACTAAATACCATCTTCAAATTTGTTTCAAAATAGTCATTATATTGAAATAATAAAGTTCTTGAACACTAGTACCTATTGTTGAGGTATTTTGTTCCTTAATACATCATCATATTTTTAAAATGATTCATGGGCTGAATATTAAGATGACTTACAAGAGATTTTATTTCTTGATTATTGATATTACATGGGATGAAGAACTAGATTAACAGTTCTTGACATGGTTCCTTTCACCGAGACTTTTCGTGTAAGATCATTGTTTTCTTTTATTTTTCTTGTTCTTTTTTTAAAAAAAAAAGCATGTATATGTTATTTCATCTCTGTAATTAATGATGTAATAACTATCTCGCTTATCTGGACATTGTATATGAATTTCTAACAAACATATGCGAGCTAGATAAGCTTTGGGTTAAGTTGTAATAGCTAGAATTTTGGGCAGTGGCTAATTTGTGTAATATAGTTAAAATCAGTAGGTAAAGGCACTTAGATAAAACTATAGGGAGATATCTATATGTATTGTGGTGATTTGGCCGGGTGGCCCGTCTCGTGACGATACCCGATGATTTAGATATGGTCGAAACGATAAAAAGGTGCCGAATTTGATCACCAGTTTTTAACGGCAGAAAACTCCAAATATTTATATACTGACCCCTAAATATGTAAAACTAAAAGTTGTAGATAAACTTATGTAGAACACACACGAATCGGATGCTTTTCTACGGACAAACGGTTTGGAAATGGCGGGCAAAACGGTGGAACTGAAGTTGGCTGCGAAAAACAGCCAACTCTTCTAAGTAATAGATCGGGTAAATGAGTTATGATAAGTATAAATTAGGGGTAATTTGACTTAAAATAAGTAAACTATATTAGTTTATAGTAATTTTGGTAAAAAGAAACTCATCTATATTATTTACGGTTTATGAGAAAGGATCTCATCTACGACGCATGTCGGAAAATTGTAAGAATTAGACATTTAATGGGTCATTAGTGGACTAGTAATGGGCTTTGTTTATCAAGAAATGAATAACATTTTATAAATGTTGTATTATTATTAAAAGTTTTATAAAAGGTTTATAAAACTTATACAATGTCCAAACTTACTAAAGTGAACTATATACATATTTGTTTGAATTATGTATAGTCTCGAACCTAAGACGAGTTTCGTCAATATTAGGTCTCGTTCGGTTATATGTCGACCGTTGGACATCTCGTTCTCGATCAATGAGTGATTGATATCTCGTGAAGTCGTGTATCGACTATTGGACGTTTGTTCCTTGATCTACGTTTAATAGCTATACCAGGTGAGTTCATAGCCTCGCTTTTACAGCTTTATATGTGTTTATAAACCCGCGAGGGGGAATACATGCTCTTGGTATAAAAATATATGATGTTTATATATATATATGGTATTAAGAGAATCCATGTTTATGAATAAACATGTGGTTTGCTATATGCTTTGAACGGATACATGTTGTTGTAAATGAATGCTAGATGTTTGATTAAATTCTTTTGAAAGATGAACACAAGCGTTGATTGTATTGATTGTGAACCGCTATTTGCTAAGTACTATATTGCCAAAATTTGAAAGTCCCTAAAACCCATGAACCGTTAACTACCTGTAATGGGTAGGCGCTGGTACAGACGGATGGATCCATCGGGGATGGCCCCCACCTGGGCAGGTCGCACATGTGGGTTGGAGGCTCAGCCAGGTGTGTTGTATTAGAAGTAAGGGGGTATTCGGCAAAATACCTAACTAGGGCATTATTATACTTAAGGCTTCGGTGTCATGGCTTAGTAGAATAGCGTGGACTTTGGGTATTGCATGTGTTGCACTATCGACAGTGGATGAGATTCTTGTGTTCAAAAGCTTTATGGTTTATTTCAAACCCCATTATTGTTTATTAAAAACCTATGAATTCACTCAACCGTTATGTTGACATGTTAGCATGTATTCTCAGGTGTGTAGGTTTAAGAGCAGTTGGAGCATGGAGCCGCGCATGATAAAGTAAAGGCAACACAAACAATTTCCATTCGATACATTTGACAAATCTTTATTTTTTTTTCTTAAGGTTTGTATAAATTGGTGGGACCTTTTTTTTTAGTTAACTCTGATTTAATAAAATTATCGAATGGTTTATTTTATAAAACGTCTCTTTTGAGGTCGTTTTCTATGACTGTGTGTGATGTGCTATGAAGTAACACCTAATGTTGATATTCCGCTGCCTTGTGAAATTGGGGGTGTTACACCTTTACTGTTTTTATACAGCCTAATAATTTAAGCAAGATTTTAACCTTTTTACATGTAGTTTTCAATCTTTTTAAACATGTTTATCAACACATGATCCCCACACAATATTTTTATCATCATTCATCATCATATACATATACATAATTTAAGAAAATATAAGATTACATATTCAAAATAACAAAAAGGATAGGAAGAACAATCTCTATACCACCAAATTGATAAAAATATGGGGTTGATGATGAACAAGACTTGGTTTTGGGTAACCAATCTTATGAGATATCAACACCACTTCTAGGATCACCAAGTATTTATATACTCCTCCAAAAATCATCCCTTGATCTCCATATAAACTCCTTGCTAGTTGTTAAAATCACCTCCAATCAATAGAGCTTCAAAAGGGATTCATCATATGTGTGAATAACATATGATTTCATGGTTAACTTTGGATCAAAATGGGTGTTTTATGGTGATATAGGACGGCATGGATGAGTGAGAGAGAGAGGGCTGTGAGTTTTTGAGAGAGTTTACATGTATCAAATGAGGGTGATTGTAACTTGTTAGTGGTTTTGTGATGTGTTGCTAGTTTACAAAGTGGCTAGGACAAGTGTCCTAGCTTACTTTGTAAGCTTGACACCTCAAAGGTTTTGTAATTTCCTCAATTTGCGTTCCCTCGGGTCGTTTTACGAAAAACAATTTTATAAATTATGAATCAGCGGCACAAAACGAATCTAATAAAAATTGTCTCATCAAAAACGGAGTTCAAAAACGTAAATACATAATCCTAGGGTTTCTGGTTTAGTCGTAAAGGACGTTAAATTATGCGCGTAAGTCCTAATCTCTTCTCGTAAATTTGTGAGTTTATGAACCAATACAAATTTAAAATCCCAAAATAATATTCAAGAATAAATTTATTTCCTGAAGTGTCGGATTGTTACCAAAAACGGTGTATGTAAACGTAAGCACGTAACGTAGAATCTTCCGATTTAGACGTAGTCGATGCTACTTCAAGACGGAAACCCATATTTCTTCCCATAGATGAGTGAGTTCATAATATAACATTAAAATAATGTTTTTAAATAATACTTGAGAATAAAATATCAACCATAAATTGACGGAATGTCACATACTAATCTTGGTTATTAGGTCTTAATTTGTAATTAGTTTTGGATTAGTGAATATTAGTACTTTGTGATTGCTTATTTCTTCTTTATGTAGTAGATTAGAACTAATATTTTTTATTGATTATAATTTGTATAATCACACTGGTTGACATTTTGTCTATTAATGGTTTCTAGGTGATGATCTAGACTATTATGTACACTTATTTATACTTTAGCTTTTTATAGTTTATACTTACTTATTCTTAGATATCTTTATATTTCTATATGATATTATAATCCTTGTTCTCATTCCTTGTTCACTTGTTCATATGTATTATGTAACACCCCATTCTGTTAAATGGAATGTCCCGCGTGATTATGGCGTGTCATCAAAGCATACAAGGATAAATGTATTAAACATTACATGACCATAAAGGAAATACCGGAAACAAAAATCGGTACCCCATTGTAAAGCTCATCACATACAAACATAAGTATTGTAAATGAAAAGGACTAAACAATGTCCTTGGAAATGAGTATCAAAAGTATGAATAAATGCATAAAGTAATGAAGGCTAGGAAGCTTCCAATCCATATGCACGTACGCTTAAAGTCTACGAGCGTCCCTGAGTACCTGCCGTTTTGGGAACATGAAAGGAAAACGGCTGAGCATAACACTAAGTGCACGGATATACAAGCATAGAATAAATAACATAAACATATACAACATATAGCAGCGGAATTGATTAAGTCCTAGAAAACCTGACGTAACTTAGTAAAACTGGTTTTATAGTTTGTAAAGCCTTATATTTATCTTATAAAAACTGTTTAACATGTTTACCATTAGCCAATATAGGTCATGAAATATCAACGTGCATGAATACTTGGAGGGGTGACCTAGTCATGCAATTAGAGGGGCTGCCTCTAATTAATATAAGTTTGGGTAGGAGGGATCAGCTCCTTGTGAAGGATGCAAGTCACACACCACATTCACCTGATTAATCTGTAAAAACATGTAACCTAGGATGCACCCATACGTCCCATATGATAATAATAATATGACCAAAAGCTGAAGGGATGCCACGAGCTATCACTCTGCCGTGGTGAAGTCATAACACTGGTGCCTCTAGTGTTATGGTTATGGTACCTCCATAAATAGGTGAAACTGGCCAGGCATGTATATGGCTTAGGCATTTTAATTAAACATAAGCAAATAAAAACATATAAAACATATACTGGGAAAATAGTTGGCTGCATACGGGGAATCCTAATAAGGAAGAATGTCCATACTGAAAGGACGGAGAATCCGTACCTTATGTCCAGTGAACGAAGAAGACGAATGGAAGAGAGTCCTACTTCGATATCACTAATGCTACATAAATAATATACGTGTATAAGTATTATGATTACTGAGTACGTAACTGGTTTTATATCATGTCCTAACGTGTTTTATATGTTCATGTCATGTTTTACTGATTTTAACATTATGTTGTGTTTATCATGTATTCTGTCTATTCTGATTAAGTATTACTTGTATTTCTTGTATTATTATACTTGTTGTGTAATAATAAGTAACTTTATAAAAATAGCAGGTTTCCTAAAATAGAAAGTTTCCAAAAATAGAAAGTTTCCATAAATAGAACGTTTCCAAAAATAGAAAGTTCCCAAAAATAGAATAGCTGCCTAAAATAAATATGTTTCTAAAATTTGAAAGCTTCCATAAATAGATTAGCTGCTTAAAATAATTAAGATTCTAAAAACACAAAGTTTCCCTAAATAGAAATAAGCTAGATTATTAAGCTAATAATATAAGCTAAAGTTTTTACTGATTAATATTCTAAGTCATGTGATTTGAAGTATAGTTTATTAATTAATACATGTAAATCAAATAAACTATAGGTTATAAGACTTAATTAAATATAACATGATTTAATTCATTTAAAGTGTAAATAATACTTAGGTTAAAACATGTATTAATATTTAATATTAATATAACCTAAGTCATGTAAATTAATTAATTATATACCATGTTTTAATAATTAATTAATTACTTTAGTCTAAATTAAATCATAAAATACTTAGGTTAAAACCATGTATTATTACTGATAATAATTAACCTAAGTCATGACTAAATTAAATTAATTATATAGCATGATAAATTAATTTAATTAATCTTGTAATTATTTAACTTGTAAAATAATTAACTTGTAAAATTAAGTCATGAACCGAACCTGGGTTTTAATTCTAAACATATAGTGAACCTGTCCGTGCAACCCCTTGAACCGGACCAAACAACCAATCCCTTAATGGTGGTGAACCGGCTTGACCGGTTGCCATGGTTTGAGTCAAACCGCCACCGGCCTAAGCCGGTGGTGCTTGTTGTTTTCAGCCGAGACCCCCTAACAACAAGGCCAACCCCGACATGCGTTAGGGTCCCTTCTTTTTCTTGCGATCGAGACACCAAAACCTCACCGAGACCATGGGGTCTCAGTTGGTAGTGATCAAACAACCATCGAGAGCTTCGGCTCTCGGTTTCATGCATCGGCCGAACCAAACACACCTAAAACATCCATGTTTATTAGCCCCCATTATTTAATTAACATGTTTAATTATTAGTTTTTAATAAACTCATGATTTCATGTGTTCTTGATTAATAAAGAATTAAAAAGAAAAGGTTTATGGATTACCGATGCGTGAACAAAAAGGAATGATAACACGAACGATCTGGCTAGAATTGGATCACCAAAAATCAACAACACCATTTCCTGTGGTGTTTATAACCGGCGGCCAAGGGAGAAAAAGGAGAAGAGAGAGGCTAGGGTTTTAGTATTTTTCTAATTCTTCTGTAAATGAAAAATATGTTCTCCCTTCTTTTCTATTTAGTTAACAAAAAACAAAGTGTGCTTGGCCCCTTTGCTTGGTTCTAGACGCGGCTAAGTGGGGCCCACAAGGGGAAACCCGTTGTTTTATGTGTTCTAATTATTTACGTGTTCTCGTGTCGTGTTTACGTGATTTATTTATATATTGTTCGTGTTATATATATATTTATACGTAATCTTAATAAATATTACGTAAATGCATAATAATAAGTTCGTGATTATTTACGTTCATGATTTCATGTTCGTGATTATAATTATTGTTGATAATAATTATCGTGTCTTAATACGTATTAAATACCTATCGTGTAATAACACGTACGTAATACTTGTAATTACTATTCATGAAACATAAACGTGCTATAAAAGAAAAGTTCTAATCATGTACGCACGATTATATATGTACTGTTCATGGTAAGAGCATGCGGTTTTTACAACTCTCCCCCCCTAAAAAGAATAATTCGTCCCCGAATTATAGATAACGTAAACTGGAAAAAGAGGAACGTACACGGATTCAAAACTTGAAATGAGGGTAAGAAGCCCGGATAGACTCCTCTGTCTCCCAAGTGGCTTCCCGCTCGGTATGATCCCTCCAAAAGATTTTGACGAATGGAATCGTCTTCCTCCTCATGACTCATTCTTGTCTGTCAAGAACTCGTTCGGGTTCCTTTATGAAGGTAAGATCTTCACGAATCTGTTCGAGTGGATACTGAACCATGTGAAGGGGTGATACTTGTACCCTCTGAGTAAGGACACATGGAAAACATCGTGAACATAAGAAAGCTCTAGAGGTAACGCTAAACGATAAGATACTTCACCGACTCGCTCAATGATATCAAACGTTCTGATGAATCGAGGAATGAGATTCCCTTTGATTCCAAAATGTCTAACACCACGTGTCGGCGATAACTTAAGGAAGACGTGATCTCCTACATTAAAATGTGTTGTCCCATATATTTGTGATGATTAAACAAGAAAGAAAGGTAGATAAAAGATGAATTCTAGAGAGAGAAAGTAGTGAGAGAAAGTAGAGAGAAGTGTGTGAGAAACTTGGTGAATATTAGATTAGGAGAATAGAAAAATGAGACAACCAACCTCTCCTTACATGCAAGGAGAGTTTTATATAGCCTTGCCTACATGTGGCATGATGGGCTATATGATAATGGGTTGGGCTTTCCTTTTGGGCTTTGGTTACTTATGAATGAACCTTAGCTTAAAGTTAAGCCCGTAATACACGACTAATCTACTACCTATTACAACGTTCTAATATACCATACATAATAAACATATGACCGAGCATTCTTGTTTGACTCAATATTTTGAGGCTAACAATCTCCCCCAGTGAGAGGTCATTACCCTTTGTGAGAGGTCGTTACCCTTTGTCATTTGTAGAATTGTAGAGATTACTAATCTCGCCATAAATGAGTTTTGAACGTGTAATAGTAGTATTGTTTCTTCATACTGTGATCTTTGAGCCTTTGTAGTTGTCTTTCAACTTTGTCTTTAATCTTGAGATCTTTAAATCATCCTTGGCTTGTCTTTGCCATCTTGCGATCTTGTGTCTTCATCCCCATGCTCACACTATTAATTATCGAATCTGTCTTTAGGCATGAGTATGTGGTTTTTTAATCTTTGACTTTGCTGAGTACACCGTGACGCCACCTTCTAGAGACAAAACATAGACACGGACTGAATGGATTTGACATTCGTCCTAAATCGGTAGCGTTTTACCTCCGGTCGGTGAAGACCGTTATAGAATATTAAATATCGTAACTGTGATAGGTAGATTCAGTTAAGAATATCCTTGACAGGGTTTCGCGGCTGTACTAGTCGTTCTCTTTACTCGACCGTCCCAAAGCAAGACTGCGAACATAAAGAGTGAATCAATTGGATAGATATTCGCTTGATTAAAGTCGTCAATTCAAATTCCTTGAACAAATGTGGCTCATAAAGAATCTTACCATTGTTGCTTTCTAGTTGACACAAGCTTGATTCATAAGAATCTCACAAGTCACCTACCGTAGCGCTGTTTGATGTTGACGCTAGAAGGATTTCAATTCGTCACTATGAATATTAATGAATATCACTTTGAATGTTCTGGCAAGACCATAAAGATATTGCGTAGAAACATGAAACGAGTTTGAATCAGTTCTACATATGTTTAATTCATAAAGAATCTTACATATGACCTACCGCAGTGCTGTTTGATGTTAACACTGGAAGGATTTCCACTCATCATTGTGAATACTAAGTAGTATCACTCTGAGTGTTCTAGAAATATCACAAGGATATGGCGTAGGACTCTCTTGTTCGTCATCCGTGTGTCCTAACGAGATTTGATTGATCTCTTGGCTCTAGACCCGATTTATGCACTTTTAGTGGTCGGAGGCTGGAGCAGATGCTACCTATTCAATATCAACTATCTCGGAATGAGAAAGCTAATAGAAGTCATGTTGTTCTCCGTGACAATAAAACAAACTTCTTTTGAGAAAAGCCTGAGTAGCTAGGAAAGGGTTGTGCTTTACATCACTGGGTCTGTGATGAGTTGTCTTCATGATGTGTTGACCCGGTTTCGGCCTAAGTTGTATGGAGGGCTTCTTTCTTTACACCCTTTATCCTTACATTTCTTTTTCATTCTTCAACCCCTTCAATGCTTACCAAAACATCATTACTAGCACCTTGTTGTGATTGTTCTAGTGCTAGCATCAGTACTTAGTGAACATTCAGCTACGTTCACATTCTACTCCATCTTTCCTAAGGACTTCTAATAATCTATTGGATTGTCCCTGGGAAGATCCATCCGGTTCTGGTTGGATCATAGGACTTAAGCCTAACCACCCTTTTGACACCAATAACGTCGTGAATTAAAGATGTTGTAGGTATTTGATCGTAACAATACAAACCACTTCAAATATCTAACAATGAGTTTGAAAAACATTTAACTCCTTGATAGTTTTTGTCGTTTCATAAATGCTCCCCCTTTACATGTGCATCGATAATCGAAAGTGTTTCGCACGTGTAGGTAAGTGTTAAAGTGCTTGAGTCTTATAAAAGATCACATTTTAATCACATTTTCTCCCCTATCTCTAATATATAAAATCTTTTGATATTAGAGATACCAAATTTGATTAAAATATATTTTGGAAAATAGTCTTGAAAATCTTTGGGAGAAAGATGTGTCAATCTTTGCATGAAGTTGAAATGCTCCCCCTCAAAAATTGATCCAATTGAATTGTCATTGTGAGGATATGATCCACATTTCGCTTTTTGAGGATGGGAGTTGTGGAACACACAATTTTTGAAAGATTTTGAATAATCATTGAGAAATTCTTGAAAAAATTATGTTCAACGCTTTTTGAAAAATCCTATTTCTTTTTGGCGAAGAGGTTTTTCTAATGCATAAACTTGAGTTCGTAGACTTTGAATGTCTTGACGAATCCACTCAAGTGTAAGAAGATTTCTCTTCTTTTGCTGAGAGTAAGAGCACGAAATCGTACACTCCCCCGTGAATATAGATCCGGGTTGCAATCTGAAAGTGATTACAAGCCATTGTGTTGAGCTCAAAATGTTTAATGTTTTGTGACAAGCTCAACCCAAGATAGATTGCTCTACCCTTGTTGGAAAACTTGTCCAAAATAGAAATTTTCCATTAAAAATAGAAATGACATGTTTTGAAAAATATTTACAACTTTCATTCGAGCTTTATGTACACACCTGTGTCGTTATTGAGCGACATTTCTAGGTACATCAATATTATCGATACTGAAAGACATGTCGAGAAGAATATTTTTGGATTTTAAAATATTTTTAAATTTGTGTTTTGTTTTTATATGTTTTATATTTTTGTATTTTGCTTTTTCAAAAATATTTATAGGTAGATGTTTGATAGATAAATCAAGCACGCTTCTTTGCAAGAATCTCCAGTTCTGTTGGAGTCAAACATCTCATACCAATTTGCCTAACAAGATACGCAAACCTCTCTTTCGAAAGAGCTTTTGTAAATAAGTCAGCTAATTGGTAATCAGTTCCAACAAAGTATAATTCAACAATACCCTTTTCAACTTGTTACTTAATGAAGTGATATCTGACATCAATGTGCTTCGTACGGGAATGCTGTACCGGATTGCAGGAGATGGATATGGCAGACGTTGAGTCACAGTACATAGGTACTTTATCAAAGTGGAAGCCATAATCCGTGAGTTGTGTTATCATCCATATAACTTGAGCACAACACGCATAGAGACACATACTCCGCTTCGGTTGATGACAGTGACGTACAATCCTGCTTCATGGAAGACCATCCCACAAGCTTATCTTGAGCTAGAAATTGTGAACCACCAGAAGTACTTTTTCGTGTATCAAGACACCCTACATGATCAGAATCTGAATAGGTCGTTAGAAAGAAACCGGTTTCCCTTGGATACCAGAGTCCCATGTGAATGGTATTCTTAAGGTACCAAAAGATCCGTTTAACCTCCTTGAGGTGCTTTTCAGTGGGTCGTGCTTGATATCGTGCACAATAACACGTAGCATGTGATATATCTGGCCGGATTGCTGTTAAGTACATGAGGGAGCCGATCATGGAACGATATCTCGTTTGATCTATTGCATCTCCCTCCAAATCAGCATCTAGGGATGTGGTTGATAATGGTGTCCCAACTGGGTCACATGAGGTCATACCATGCCTTTTGATTATCTCTTGACAATACTTAGCTTGGTTAATAAAGATACCACTTGGGGATTGGTGAACTTGAATTCCTAGAAAGAATTTTAGTTCGCCCATCATAGACATTTCAAATTTGTTGTGCATTACTTTTTCAAACCATTTTGAAAGTTTTGTGTTTGTAGACCCGAAAATAATATCATCAACATAAATCTGCACAAGCAAAAGGTCATCCCCATATTTATAAGTGAACAAAGTTAAATCAATGGAACCTTTTGAGAAACCTTTGGAGACCAGAAATTGCGAGAGCTCGTCGTACCACGCCCTTGGAGCTTGCTTGAGTCCATAAAGTGCTTTGTTGAGACGATACACCTTGTCAGGATAATGAGGATTGATGAATCCTTCTGGCTGCGTGACATAGACTTCTTCCTTCAAAGGACCGTTAAGAAACACCGTCTTTACGTCCATTTTATAAATGATGAATCCTTTATGTGCAGCATAAGCAAGGAAAATCCTGACCGCTTCCATTCGAGCTACTGGTGCAAAATGATTCTTCAAAATCAATACCTTCTTTCTGTCCATACCCTTTAGCCACTAGCCTAGATTTATTCTTGATGATCGTGTTCTCTTCATCCATCTTGTTTTTCCAGATCCATTGAAGATTTAATGGTATTACATCGTATGGTCTGTCAACAAGTTCCCAGACTTTAAGTCTTTCAAATTGTTGAAGTTCATCCGTCATTGATTCAATCTAAGCATGATCAGCCATGGATTCTTTGATGTTTTTCGGTTCAGATGAACTCACTACGAGTGCGAACATACAAACATCGCCATCGGTGTTTAGTTGTCGTCTTGTGCGAACAGGCTGTGAAGGGTTTCCAATTACTTGAACCAAAGGATGATCTCGGGTCCAATGATGTGTCGAAGGATGTCGTTGATAGAACGTATGTATATTTAACGGATCAACATGGCGAGTAGAAGACTCTCCAATTTCCTGTACTGGTGTACCAAATGGGTTGATAAATTCGTCTTCGTCAGATAATGCATTGTCTGCTTGATTTGTGTTCTCTGGAGCAATGACAGTAGTTGTTGATGTTGTAGGAGCGACTGTTGATGTGATATTCTGAGGAAGTAACTCTGCAGCAACCGGTGTTGAAGTAGATGAAGTTGTATCCTGTTGTTGACGATGATCGGTATCATTATTCTTATCATGAGTGATAGCGGAAGACTTCGATACAACTGGTTTCTCCCCTGTGAAATATTCATCTTGCATTGGTCCATATCACATTTCCAACTCTTCAATTGTCGTGTTGTCTGTCATATCTGCTCTTGGAACATTTTGTAGAACCAGCTTTGAACTTGGCGGTTCATTGCTATGGTCTTGAGTTCCGAGTTTCGTGCGGTTGTGAACGGAAGTCGTTTGTTGTTGTGATCGGGACTTAAACTGTTTTGTTCAAGTGCCATTTCTTGTAATTCTTCAAATCGGATGTGAATAGTCTCGACTATCAATTTTGTTCTCTTGTTGTATACGCTATATCCCTTAGACTTAGTTGCATATCCCACAAGAATACATGCATCACCTTTCTCTTTCATCTTATCCAAATTTTCCCCATCTCGTATTATGTAACAAGTACATCCAAAAACGTAAAGGTGTTTGAGTGAAGGTTTTCGATCATGAATTATGTGATATGGTGTCTTTTCATGTCTTGGGATAATTAAGGAGCGGTTTTGTGTGTAGCATGCGGTTGACACGGCTTCGGCCCAAAAGTATAGTGGAAGTTTTGAAGCGGATAATAATGTTCGAGCAGCCTCAACTAAAGTACAGTTTCGTCTTTCAACAACGCCGTTTTGTTCGGGTGTTCGAGCAATAGATGTTTCATGTTCAATTCCTTCGGCTTCAAAATAGTTTCTCATATTTGAATTCAAAAATTATGTACCTCTGTCAGTACAAACCACTTTAACTTGAGCTTGAAGACCACGTTGTATCACTTTAAGGAAGCTGATGAGAACTTCGGGTGTTTCATCCTTTGACATCAAGAAGTGAGTCCATGTGTACCTTGAGTAATCATCGACAATTACCAGAATATATTTCTTCCCATTGATACTTTGAACACGCATGGGACCACACAAATCCATATGGAGAAGATCTAACTGTCCTTTAGAGCTTGGTGTGGTCTTTGTTTTGAAGCTACTTCGTTTCGCTTTACAAACTCACAAGAAGAACAAAGATGATCTTTGATGAATTACAAACTTGGAAGACCTCTCACAATATCTCTCTTGGAAAGCAAGTTGATGGTATCAAAGTTGAGGTGAGATAGACGTTGATGCCATAACCATGCCTGAGTCGTTGAAGCTTTAGCCATGAAGCAAATTGGAGTTGATGAAGTTGTGTCTTGTAATGAAATTGTGTAAAGATCGGTATTCCGTGAACCGGTGAGTAAATCATTCCCATCATAATCACGAACAAAACAGGTGTTCTTTCTGAAAGCAACTTCCAAATCTGCATCACAGAATTGACCAATCGAGAAAAGATTGTGATTGAGCCCTTCGACGTAGTATACCCTTTTGTTCGTAATATTTCCCTGAACCAAATCTCCATTTCCTAGGATCGGTTTAACTTGATCATTTCCGAATCGGACCGTACCCAGGAACTTCTCCACGAAGTTAATTAGAAGCTTGAGATTCCCTGTCATGTGCTTCGTGCATCCGTAGTCCAGTATGAAGAGAATTATTTTTATCACCTATAGAAGAGTTAGAATACGATAGAGCATTTGCTAAATTAGATACCACAACAGTTGTGATTGTAGAATCATTAGTGTCCTTAGCAACATTTAAAGACAGACTAACACTCGTTGTCACATTTTTTGTCCTAACTTTAGGCATCCATTTATATCCTGGAGGACATCGATTAGCAAACCACCATTTCCAAGACTTGCTAGCAGACTCATATAATTTCTTAATTCGGCTTATAGGGTTCTTAGTGGTGGAGTCTGATGCATTAGTTTTCTTAGCGGGGGTTCCACCAGAATGGTTCACTTTGTGTTTGGGTTTACTAGCACTAATAGGCATTGCAACTTGCTTCTTAGTTCTAGTTTCTACGCCTTTGACATTATTCGAAACACACATAGCATGATTGGCATTAGCACACATTCCACATTTCACACAAACAAACTTAACATTCATAGCATTCAAAGTCAAATCATTCAAATCGTCATTACACACGATTACAGACGTTTTATTCTTAGAAACATTGAAAATCCTAGGGTGGTCCTCTAGTTTCTTCATCTTCCCTTGAATTTTGTTTTGCCAAACCTTTTCATTCATGCGAGTGCTCTTAAGCTGAGGCCGGCTAACACTAGCAGTGGGGACTACTCCTGTAGTAAAAGACACACGTCTATTAGTGTTTCTAGAAGTCTGAGGTGATTGACTTTTTTTGTTGTGTGTGGGTTTAGTGGCTAATCTATACATTCCTTGTTTAATAACATTTGTGTTCTTAATTATTTGTGATCGAATATGTGTTCTTAGAGTATTATGTGGTAACCTATCCTTCCCATCCGTCTTGGGGGCAAACGCAGGTTTTGCAAATGCAGAATTAGAGAAAACAGATGGTTTTCCCAAGACAGAGGGTCTAGTCACTTTTTGCGCATTGGGTTGTCTTACAACAGGTTTCTTAACACTAGGTTCCACAATTTTCCCACCCATCTTAGCAACGAGTTTCTTCAACTCTACTATCACTATTTCCCTGTCTTTTAACTGAGCTTTAAACCCTTTAATTTCCAAACTCTGTTCATTCATTTCTCGAAATGGTTTGGAAAGTTTTTCTTGCAAGTTATTATCATGTGGAAAACTACCAACGTCTTTTTGCAAAGCAAGTTCAATAGAATGACAATGTTTTGAAGGAAATCAGTTTTGTGTTGAAGTAACTCAAAAGCCTTTTTTTCAACATTTTCTTTACATTTCGAAAGCTCAAGTTCAAGACGCTCACATTCTTTGATTTTATAAAGATATTTTCATGCAACATCAGAATATTCATCGATATCAGCACAAGATTGAAGAGTAACACACAAAATATCTTTGGAGAGACATTCTTCTAAGAGTAAATCATATTCATCAGAAAAACGGACTTGTCCATTTGAAGATCGTCAATTTCTTTCTCAATAGACTCAACATATTTTAAATCATCAAACATTTCTAACCGAATTAATCTTTCAAATTCAAGCATATTTTCTTTTAATGTGGTCGTGTTCGGTATTAAGATTTGTTTGATAAGCACAGTTATATCTAGAGGAATTGGTTTTTTCCACTCGTCATTTTGTCGTTGTCTCCATTCATAGTCAACAGTGGATTTAATATTATCAATGTAATGTTGTAGAAACCCAAATGTCTGTATACTTTTGCTTTTAGAAGCATAAAGTGGCAAGTAGTTGATGAACTTAGAAACGTTTGTTTTCTTAGTAGCAAAAGCTTTCTTCCATTGAATTCTTCTTTGTTTGCATTCTAAAAACAATTCCTCACGAGACTTCTGTTTTTGTGTAGTGAAAAGACCATATAGACTATTCTCATAAGCATAATTGTATGGTTTCACAAACTCTTTATTGACCGGTGATCTACTCTCCTCTTCCCAAAGGGATGTCTCATTATAAACAAGAGGATACTCAGGATCGGTCCATTCGGACTCATCCATTTAAATGCGCGGGTTTGCAGCTTGATCTTGGGAAAGGTAGTCAGGACTTGCAAAGCTATCTTGACCCTTAAACATAGACGAAGGTGCTATCAATCTAACGGTTTGAATAGAGTCATGCATTTTATAAACAACTTTCTTCAAAAATTCGACTTGTGCCTCTAGTTCCGTTACTTTTTCAGTATCTTTTTCATGTCGACTTTTAAAATCTCGTTTTAATGTTTCAACCTCTTGTTTCTTAACCTCAAGAATTTTAGCAGAGTCGGTGTTATTCATTGAAAACCGTTGTTTAAGTTCGTTAACTTTGGTGGTAGAAAGGTACGTTTTTTAACGTTCATCCATAAATAAAACATTAAATTGACGTTTTTCTTTGGTTAATAACTTAAGAGTTTCATTGTATTTATTTTCAAGATCGTCCTTTTGACTTTTTAACGCACTACCCTTGTAACCCTCAAGCTCTTTAGTCTTTTGAAGAATCTCAGCACTATAACTTTCAAGGGTCTCATTAGATTTAATTAGAGCGGCTTTGCATTCTTCAAAACTTTGAGTGAGCGCTGCGTTTGCCTTCTTTAATTGCTTTTGACTCTTTCTAGTTTCATTGACATCTTTTTGCAAACTAGCAATTAAATTAGCAAGCGCGACACGCTCCTCATCATCATACTCATTTGCATGTTGATCATCCTCAAACTCATTATTGCACATGTCTGATGATTCAGGTGTGGTATTACTATCAACCGTTTCCATCATACATGTGTCATTAATGGCATTGAGTAGCTCACTATGCTCATGAATATCACCAAGCAGATTATGTTCGTCAGTGGTGTGTACCTTATCGAGTGGCTCAGTGTCAAAGATAGGGCCATTGTCGTCTTTAGTGACTTTGAGAACTTCTTCAAACTTTTCCATGTACGAGTAATGTGCTTCTAATTCTTAGTCAGAGGCTTCATTATCAGTGTCATCAAGCATTGCTCCTTCCTCAGCCGACAATTTGACCCCTGCTTCCATCTTCTTGCATAACAACATATTCTCTTTATGATAGCTATATTCCCTAACTCGTTTCGGCTTTCTGCATTCCTTTTCTATATGCCCATAACCTTGGCAGTTATAACACTGAATCCCACTTTGTTGAACCTCTTGCGTTACAACTGTTTCCCTATTCCCAGTAGCAGCAGCAATCCTCTGAGTATCATACTTGGCAGTTTGTCGATCATACCTTGTAGAACCCTCAACATGTGTTAGATTATGTTGATCATACCTAGAAGGACTTTCACCACGTCGACGTGTATCATACCTGGGATGACTCTCAACATATTGGTGCTTTGTGTTAGATGATGTTCGAAGATTGTTGTTGGTGGGTTTGAAGATTTTATGGTAGGTCTTCATAATGAAAGCAATTTGTTGTTTCATCTCCCGATTCTTATGAGCTTGATCTTCATCACTATCCTCTTCAGATGATGACTCCGGTGGTGGTGATCGTGCTCTTGGTTCTTTGCCGCGTGATCTTGTGGATGATGAAGACTTGGATGATGTGGAATATCGTGGTGAGGATGATTGAATGGAGTATGAGTTTTGAGTACGAGATCGATGATCTTGAGTGGTAGACACTAGAGCAAGTGGATTAGCCGTCTTTGCAACTCGTTCAGCTCGAATTTGATTTGCTTCATGCTAAAATTGTTTCAAGATATCAAAGAGAGCGTGATAGTTTACCTTGTCTAGCTGTTTCTGTTGTTTCACCAAAGTTACAATACGTGTCCACTCTGGTTGAAGTTGTTGAAGATATTGCACATTAACTTGCATGGTGGAGACCTCCAAGTTGTTTCTTGTCATATCATTCATCATCTTGTAAAATCGTGAATAATAAGACTCAATTGATTCTCAATCCAATGCAGTAAACTTACCAAAATTCCAAAACAAGTTTGTTTTAACATCATGCTTGTTGAGTGATTCTCCTTGTTGCAAGCGTTTAATAGCCGTCCACATTTCTTGTGCCGTAGGACATGCATCAACCGTGGAAAAAATATCATCTCCAATTCCACTTAGAGTCATATAGATCGCTTCTTTTTCTACGTCATACCAAGCACGCTTCTCTGGTGTAAGATCAGATAAGGTTTCTTTCTTGTGGTTGCGGGTATTTCTGTAGTAGTGTCTGTGGCTGGTGTATGAGGAACAGTGATATCGAAGAAAACATATGGTCCATTGTTAATACATTGCCTCAATACATCACCATTAGGTCTTGTATCAAGATAGCGAAGAAAACGTGATTGCCATTGAGCATATCGACCGGCCACAAGCATTGGTGGCCTCTCTTTGTTACCCGCCACCATTATGTTGTTATTCGTCACACGATATTCTGCAGTAGAATCCATCTCAATACTCTCTGAAATGATGAAGTGAATATGGATCTTAAGTAGATATGATGTGATTAAGTTGTTGTTGAAATTCCGAAAATTGTTGTTGTTCTCAGTCCGACAATAAAATCCTCAGTCCGACAAAACGGTAGACCAAAAAGTTTTGTATCGCCAAATTTTGAAATTGAGCTAGAAATGTCCTAAAACTAGTATGGAAAAAAATTTAATCTTTGTGTAAACGATATTTCGAAACTAGTCTAGATGGTGGCTAAGTCTAAAAAATACTCGAACAAAATTTAGCGAAACATAGCATCGGAGTGTCCATCGGAATGATCATCGGAATGTTATCGGAATGTTGTATCAGAATACTGCCGGAATGTAGTACTTTAGGAATATGAACTGTCGGAATACCTATCGGAATCAGTGTCGGAATAAGGCTGTCGGAATAACGCTGTCGGAATAAGGCTGTCGGAATCACTGTCGTAATAACCTATCGGAATACACAATCGGAATAAGGCTGTCGGTATCCACTATCGGAAAAACGGTCGGAATATTAAAACCCTTTTCCGATGGAGTGCTATCGGAATAACTGTCGGAATATTAAACCCTTTTCCGATGGAATTCAGTCGGAATGCGTGTATATTTCCGAAACTTTAGGTAGAAATCAAATTTTTGACAAGAAATCCGTGATTTTAACCAGCCAAAAGCAACCAAATGCCTACCTCAACTATGTAGGAGATGTAAATCAAGATGTAGAGCACGAAAAACACAAAAAGATTTGAATTCGAGATGATGTATGGATTAAATCATACGAATCAAATGATATAACAACAATCAATCACAAAACTACCCATGGGGATTGATACCAATTGTTGTCGCATATATTTGTGATGATTAAACAAGAAATAAAGGTAGATAAACGATGAATTCTAGAGAGAGAAAGTAGAGAGAAGTTTGTGAGAAACTATATTAGATTAGGAGAATAGAAAAATGAGACAACCAACCTCTCCTTACATGCAAGGAGAGGTTTATATAGCCTTGCCTACATGTGGCATGATGGGCTATATGATAATGGGTCGGGCTTTCCTTTTGGGCTTTGGTTACTTATGAATGAACCTTAGCTTAAAGTTAAGCCCGTAATACACGACTAATCTATTACCTATTACAACGTTCTAATATACGATACATAATAAACATATGACCGAGCATTCTTGTTTGACTCAATATTTTGATGCTAACAAAATGTAAGTCCCTACGATGCTTGTCGGCATAACTCTTCTGACGTGACTGTGCTTCTTACAATTTCTGCTTAGCTACTGCGACCTTCTCGTTGGGCAACTCTATCACTTCTGGTCCTTCAAGTGTTCGCTCACCAACCTGATCCGAGCAGATTGGGGCACGACACTTTCTGCCATACAACATCTCGAATGGAGCATACTTAATAATTGTGTGCCAACTGTTGTTATATGCAAACTCTACCAGACAGATGTAATCGTCCAAATCTCCCATCCATTCCGACGCACATGACTTCAACATGTCTTCTAATGTCTGAATCGTTCGCTCTGATTGTCCGTCTGTTTGAGGATGAAAAGCCGTGCTAAGCTTAAGTTTTGTACCCCAAGCTTTCTACAGACACCTCCAAAATCGCGAAGTTAAACGAGGATATCTATCTGAGACGATGATGGATGGAGCACCATGAAGTCTCATGATCTCCTTCTTGTAAGTATCGGCGAGTTTACTGACCGAATCTTCCTTGCGGATCGGTAAGAAATGAGCTGACTTGGTATGTCGATCAACGATAACCCAAATCGCATCGTGCTTCCTCTTTGTATGCGGAAGACCGGTAAAAAAATCCATGGTGATCTTGTCCCACTTCCACTTTGGAATATCTAACGGTTGTAGAAGACCGCCAGATCGCTGATGCTCGATCTTAACCTGCTGGCAGGTAAGACATTTGGAGACGTAAGACGCAACATCATGTTTCATACCACTCAACCAAAAGTATTGCTTGATGTCATGGTACATCTTGGTCGAAACAGGATGAATAGAGAATGGGGAGCTATGAGCCTCAGCTAACAATGCTTCCTGGAGTTCTTGATCATCAGGAACACAAAGTCTCGTTCCTTTCCATAAGATACCGTCTGCGTCTACTCGAAATTTTGTCTGCTTCTTCAAATTCTAATTTATCGCCCAGATTTCACCATCATCCTTCTGAGCTTCCTTGATCCTAGAGAGTAACTCAAGTTCTACTCTAATATTAGCCCAGTAAACGTGATATCCACGTACCATGTTCTCCATGTCTAGTCGCTCCAAGTCTCTAATAATCTCCTCCTTTATTTCAATGTCGTTTATCATTCTGGACTTTCTACTAAGTGCATCTGCCACTACATTCGCCTTGTCGGGATGATACTGTAGATTAATGTCATAATCCTTCAACAGCTCTAACCATCTCCTTTGTCTCATGTTCAATTCACGTTGAGTGAAGATGTACTTCAAGCTCTTGTGGTTCGTGAAAATGTCACATGATTCTCCATACAAGTAGTTCCTCCATATCTTCAATGCAAACACGACTGCTGCAAGTTCCAAGTCATGCGTAGGGTAATTTTCCTCATAAGGCTTAAGTTGTCATGAAGCGTACGCGATCACTTTCCCATGTTGCATGAGAACACAGACAAGTCCCTTCCCCGATGCATCACTGTAGATCTGAAATCCAACTGTACCAGATGGGAGAGTAAGAATTGGTGCAGATACTAACTTCTGCTTTAGGTCTTAAAATCTCTTCTCTCTTTCTTTAGTCCAGACGAATTTCTCCCCTTTCCGCATCAGTTTGGTCAATGGTAGTGCTAAACGGGAAAAGTTCTCCACGAACCTACGGTAGTAACCAGCCAAGCCTAGGAAAATGCAAACCTCAGTCGCTGATGTCGGTCTTGGCCATTTGGTAATAGCCTCAACCTTTCCTGGATCCATGGTGATTCCTTCTGCTGATACAATGTTACCTAAGAACGCCACCTTGTCTAACCAAGACTCACACTTGGAGAATTTAGCATACATCTACTTCTGGTGAAGAATCTGTAATACTATACGAAGATGCTATTCGTGTTCCTCCTTGGACTATTAGAATATCAGGATGTCGTCAATGAAGACAATGAAGAACATGTCCAGAAATTCATGGAAGATTCTGTTCATCAAATCCATGAACACTGCTGGAGCATTGGTAAGGCCAAATGGCATGACTACGAATTCGTAGTGCCCATAGCGTGTACTGAAAGCAGTCTTGGCGATATCTTACTCTTTAACCTGTAGCTGATGATAGCCCGACCTCAGATCAATTTTGGAGAAATGTTTGGCCCCTTGGAGTTGGTCAAACAAATAGTCAATGCGTGGTAGAGGATACCTATTCCTGATGGTGATCTTTTTGAGCTCGCGATAATCTATGCAAAGACGCATATTGCGGTCCTTCTTTTTCACGAATAAGACCGGTGCACCCCATGGAGATGCGATCGGTCGAATGAAGCCTCGTTCAAGAAGTTCTTCAATTGATCCTTCAGCTCCTTTAACACTATGGGAGCCATGCGATAAGGAGCCTTGAAAATCGGCACAGCTCCTGGGATGAGCTCGATACTAAACTCTACTTCACGTGCAGGTGGTATGCTCGGAAGTTCTTCTGGAAATACATCTAGAAATTCTAACACTATCGGCTGATTCTGAATTGATGGAGATTCAGCATCCATGTCATGAACAGTAGCTAGATAACCCCCGCAACCATGTGAAAGTAATGCACGTGCTTTCATGGTTGATATGATTTGTAAAGACCGTCCGGATAGGAACCCGTTGTGAATGTACTCTAGTGCATTAACATCACCGAAGATGACTCGATATGAATGACAATCTATGGTAGCATGATGCTTGGATAGCCAGTCTATGCCCAATATCATGTAAAAATCATTCATGTCTAGCGGAAGTGCGTCAACAGGACGAATCTTGTCATCAAACTCTAGGGGAAGGCTCTTGTACACATGGGTTATGCGTACAGAGTCTCTTAAAGGCGTGGAAATGTTTAGTAAATTCTCCAAGGGCATAGGGTATATCCTAACATTCTTAGCATAAGCAGTAGAAATGACCAAATGAGTAGCACCCGTGTCAAAAAGAACACATGCAGCTTGACCATGCATATACAAGATTCTAGTGTTGGTACCTGTAGACTTGTTGGCCTGATCGCGAGAAGTCATGTTAACGCGTCCACTAGTAGGAGGTTTCTTGGTATCAGCATGTCCCGATGTGCCCTCCATCTCGCCCTTGCGGCAGTCCTTCATGTGATGGATAGGGAGGCCACATTGTAGCATGTGTCGCTGTCGCAGCGACATGGCCCTGGGTGCCTACGGTTGCAGGTAGTGCAAAGAGGATGAGTATATCCTCCAGTAGGTGTCCTTGCTGGCTGAGAGCCTTATAAGAACAGTATACATGAGACATGATAATAGGTATAAAGGACAATGCGGAAAAATTCGTAAGCTAGAATACCAGTGATAGCTTGACGGTTAGGCTGTGAACCTCTTTGGTTCTGGTCCCTCCCGTTACCATGATTCCTGGTAGAAGATTCTCTAATGTGTTAGAATTATGAACTATTTCATGTAATCATAAGAAAATAAGTAAATGTAAGGACATGCTGCTGTTGGAGTTTCCAGCATTGTTACGGTAATTATCATTACCGCCACACCTATCCGAAGCAGAACGGTCGTGAGTCTGACCATTTCCCTTGGGATGAGAAGGCTGTTGCTGAGTAGCCGGATGAGACTGGTCCCCAGTCTTCTGCCTGGAAGATGCAGTTTAAAAGAGATATTTATATTGACATATACTGCAAGAATACGGTTTGGTCACCGCTGAATAACGAATGTTTACCTCTTCTCGGGTCTCTCTGCTTCCCCGAACTCTTCTCTTTCTTGAAGCATCTCTAGCTTACGTGATGTGTCGGCCACTTGTGCCACTGTGTTGAACGTAGCACACACCAAGTTGTTTACGACCGATGTACGAAAAGCCCACCGAAAGTGGTATGCTTGCTCTTCGGGAGTACCTGTTGCTTCACCAAGAAAACCAGCCAAACGAAGAAAGCTCTACATGAACTCGTTGTTGTTCTCTCCAGCTCTCTGTCTGATTCCATGGTACTCTCTCTTCACCTTGTCTTTCTCAGCCTTGGGACAGAAATGTCCCATCACCAAATCCCTGAACTGAGCCCAAGTCAAACCAGCCACCCAATTATCACCTCCCTTAGACTGCTTCAATGCCTTCCACCATGATAGCACATCACCTTCGAACCGGTAACAGGTCAACCTCGACTTGAAGACGGGGTCACAGTCCATTGCATCAAAGATCTTCTCAATGTGAGCCAACCAGCTTTCAGCTTCACTGGGGCTATCTGTTTTCTCAAAAGATCGAGGGCGTAGCTTATTGAATCTCTCTAGCCATGTGACCAAAGTTGTTGGAGGAGGAGGAGGAGGTACTGGGTGCTGTTGCTGATTGTTGGTAGCATGTACCTCATCCCTGATTTCGTTCCTCAGCCGAGGAAGCATAGCTTGCATTGCAGCTTGGACTGCTGCATTGAGTTGTTCCTGCTCGCGTGTGAGAACCATCTAATAGTATAACATAAAAATAAATGATTAAACTGATCAAAACATAACATATATACATGAAAAATTTATACCGATAAATCATGAGAAAAATTTTATGCAGGAAAACTAGTACATGAATGCATGATGCAGTTTTATGAAAACTTTTATATGAGTGAGAGTGTACGCCTATGGTCAGTTCACTCAAAACAAAGGACATGGCGAGGGGACGCCAATGGGTCGGTCCCAAAGAAAATTTTCGATAAAACACATGTGACTAAATAGGGCCAGTCCTGTACCAACCATTACTTAGTCATAATCCTGCGACAATGACATATATATGAATGCATGAAAACAATGAATGCATGAAAACCGACTGTCAGTTCTAGGAAGACTATAGTGACTACCCACTAATCACATGTCGTGTTTTGAGAGCCTACAGGTCGAAGCCTTGGCTCTAATACCATAATTATAACACCCATTTTGGTAAATGGAATGTCACGCGTGATTATGGCGTGTCATCAAAGCATACAAGGATAAATGTATTAAACATTACATGACCATAAAAGAAATACCGGAAACAGACATCGGTACCCCAAAGTAAAGCTCATCACACACAAACATAAGTACTATAAATGAAAAGGACTAAACAATGTCCATGGAAATGAGTATCAAAATTATGAATAATTGCATAAAGTAATGAAGGCTAGGAAGCTTCCAATCCATATGCACGTACGCTTAAAGTCTATGAGCGTCCCTGAGTACCTGCCGTTTTAGGAACATGAAAGGAAAACGGCTGAGCATAACGCTTAGTGCATGGATATACAAGCATAGAATGAATAACATAAACATATACAACATATAGTGTTGATGCAAAAGTTGGGTGATCCTTGCTAGACCCGAATTAGGCTTAATTCGGGTTGACTGGGCTCCGGCTCCTACACCAAGTGAACTGTTTGGTTGGGATCCTGCACACTAAACAACACGCGTTAGGCTTACCGTGGGAATGTTTCCCACGATTAGACTCCGGCGTGAGAGTAAGTAATCGGTTAGGGTTTTATGTGAGTTGGGAGTTTAGAACGTAATACCTTTGTGGAACCTTTGAGGGTTCCTTTTATAGGCAGTGAAACCCTAATGGGCTGTCACTGATACTTTGGCCCCAAGGAAGAGATAAGCACCAGAATTAGATTGATTGTTATCTTCTAATTATGGTGAGTGAATATCCTCTTCTATGGAGTGAATCACATTCAGAGATAGAATATGATTCTGTCTAACCCTGCACCGGTCATGCCGGGCCGTGGGCCGCACACATGTGTGCGGTTACTGTTCATCCAAGCCCGTAAGCTCAAATGACATTACTCCCACCCATTCGTGATGGGCCGGATACGGGTAGTACCCGTGGGTCGGGTTCATGACCCGGCTGGGGACTATACGTCATCATGTCCCCCCAGTCTAGTTGTTACAACCATAGGCGTAACTCTAGACTACCAAGATGCTCCCTGGACGTACCAAGAAAAATAGGGAATCATAAGTTGTCTAAGAATTTGTTTTGGCCGCACGTGGCAACCTGACTTAGGAATTTATTCCATTATTATCTCAGCCGCTCGTGGCGACCGAGACAAATTAAATACAGCATTGAATGTCAAGTCTTACGTAAGAGCCGCATATCCCAACATTAATAACTGTTCACCTGCCACTTTGACTAACAAAAGTGCAAACAGTCAGAGCCTCGAGCAGCGTAAACGTCGGAGTCAGAAGTGACCCGTGGGTCCCACCTGACGTTTCACTTGCCACTTGCACCCTAACCACACGATTAAGAATAGTGGCAAACACGTGTCACACATCCAACAGGCCATGACCCACGAGGCAACGCTATAAATAAGCCACCCCTACGGCTGTGTGAAACACACAGTTCTTATCTCCATTTCTGCCATTAAAGCTTTCTTCTTAGCTTCAATCAATCACGCACGAATCCCTTCCTCCGTAGGTTAGAACACCACGCCCGTACATTTTTATTCAGTAATGGCTCACAGAAACAACCCCACAATTGGATCCGTGCTTAATGTAATGACCAGGAGCTACTAGATCACTTTTGTACCAATTATTTTATCTCTACCAACCTACACCCCTCACTGCCTGGCGCCGGAGACCTCATAACTGAGGCTCCGGAGGGTAAAATTGGCCTTTACACTCGCCTTTTCGATGCGGCCAACTACCGCATTCCATTCACCCGTTTCCTCATAGATCTATTAGGATATTATGATGTACATATTAGCCAGCTCCACTGTATAGGCGCGTGTAAGATAAGTCAATTCGA
Organism: Glebionis coronaria; assembly: GCA_025667525.1. NCBI lineage: Eukaryota > Viridiplantae > Streptophyta > Magnoliopsida > Asterales > Asteraceae > Glebionis > Glebionis coronaria. Next base: position 205,986,092 of record CM046879.1, read on the forward strand.
GATCCTTTGTCGTGCTAGAAGAATCCCCCCAACCGTAGAACTATTCCGGCTTTTTTACACCCCCAGCATAGTAAATGGTTGGTTATCCTTTAAGAAACGATCCCCTAACAACCCCCAGTCTCATAATAAGCCAATGGACTCGCTGAAAAACCGGTATGACCACTACTTTTTCATTTACGCAATAGTATGGCCGGCTGATTATGCCTTTAAACATAGGGTATCCCACGACCCCTTGCCGCACGCTAGTACATATAACCCTCGACACTCCCAAGAAATAGATCTGAATAGGACCGGGTTCCATAGAAACCTCCCCGAATCATTTCTATGTTTGCTAGGGATTAGCCGCAACTATTTCAGCCTGTCCAACAGATATCCTGTGTTTTGGAGAAGGCAGGGTGTAGGTAGGCTAGCATCCGTACACAAAAAAGCTCATTCAATTACTTTGTAATGGCTAACATATTTTGTTATTCTATGGCAGAAATGAACTTCTTTGGACTTCTACGCCAAGGCGACCCAAAGCTCGTACCAAAGGGATCCCGTCCAATACGTGAGAACGAATTACCCCTACTTGAGCATACCCGAAACGTGACGGTTGCTCTTGAGGCCGTGTCGGACGCCCACTCGGACGAGGAAGAAACAACTCTGATGAGGACCCCCGTTGACTTCAGCAACGAGGACGGTGATAATAGGATGCTCGAAGGAGGATCCAGGCCCTCCTCGCCGCCTAAGACTGCCACTCCCGCACATGGGGAAGAGCAAGGAGACAACATTGACTTGACCACCTCCAGCCTTCGCCAGATGTTGGGCGATGATGAGGAAGAGGTACAACAAATCAATGAAGAGGAAGAGGAGGAAGGTGAAAAAGAAGTTGAGGAGGAGGTCGAAGAAGCAGCAGCTCAGCCCGTCGCTAAGCGTACCCGCAGAAAAAACAAACGGGTAAGAAGAGCTGCTCCAGCCTAGATTGGCGAACACAACGCCCCTGCCAAGAAACTTCGAGAAGACCACCCCTTATACCAATCTGTTGGGAGCACCACCCAGGCTTCCGAGACGATCCGGGCCGCACATGTCGATCCAGTTACTCAGATTCCCCAACCACATCAGAATTAGCAGGGAACAATATGTAAGGCTTCATCTTGATACGTAAGAACGACAAATTCCCTTCAAGCAATACTTAATATGTATCCAAATGCTTGTTTTGAAGGGATGAACAAACTGGTGCCGTGCCTCCACCTGACGCCCAAATGGAGAAGGGAAAGGAAAAGGAAGTGGAGAGAAACCCCATGCTTCACACGGACGCCATGAAATCCGGCCCCGTATTTGAAGAAGGTACCCCCACAGCCCCCCAAGACCTCCCAACGTCCGGCCCCCCTCAATCGTTCAACCCTATTTGGAATATCACCACTGCATCACGAATGAGGGAAGCCGAGGAATGCCGAGAGTACCTCAATAACTGCATACCACCAGGCTTGGTGCGAGAAGTGAATGCGCTAAGCCATGCGGACCTGGCGGACGAGTACAACGGCGCCTTGGTGCATCAAATGGCAATGGGCACCTCAATGAGGGTAAGATTCGAAGCCGCACTTGGGCATGTGGAGTCCCTTAAGAGGAAAGTTGGACGGAGGGAGAGAATGATCGAGGAAAATGAAGCTCAAATTGCTGCCCTCCAGTCCCAACTTGCTAGTACCGAGGCGACGGTGAAGGAGCAATCAGCCCGTGCGAATGCTTATGACCAAAAAGTGGCCGATCTCGAGGTAAAACTAGATGCCGCAACAACCAAGGTACATATCCATGACGCACCACCCTTTATTCTACAAGAAATGTAATCTAACAATTAATCTCATATAGGTGACCGCGGCGGAGGCGTCTGCCAAGTCCTCCTCCAGCCAGGTATCCGTGCTTACCAAAAAACTTGAAGACGCTCAGATGACAATCCAGAGCATGGAGAAGGTACGAGAGGAGCTTGCTGATGAGAGGGCTATTACCAAGGAGATAAAGGAGGCGTCTTCCCAAAAAGATGTGATGATCGATGCCCTCACAGCCGAACGCGACGACGTGCTATGCCCCCAACTACTAGCAGCCATTTCCGGCCGCAGGTGGATGGTGGGACATGGGGCACGTTTGGCCATCACCAAGGTACTAGAGGCCCCCGAATTTGTGCAACAGTTTGCAAGCCTTATGTCTGATGGTATTGACCACGACCGTCATGAAGGAATGGTCCAGGCCGTAGAGCTGATCAAGAAAAAGGAGAACTTTACCAGATATGCTTTCTTTAACCCTGAAGCTGCTAACAAGATGACTGCTTCCATGGCCGCGATGCGAGATCTTCATTATCCATTCTTGGCTGAGCTGGAGGCCACAAAAGATGACACAAAAGATGCCGCGATGCTGAAGGAACGTGGTGAGAGGTTGCCATGTTTGGCTGAGAAACAAGTGGAGATAGGTAAGTTTCTCCCCACCATGTAGGGTGCTCCTACTGTATTATCTATTTCAGACAATTCTGGTTTGTAACCGTTAAATATTTGTAGTTTTTATTCGTCCGTGCATGTACACGGCTAAGACATGTGTGAAATAACTGTCCTTTGTATGTAAGTCCGTGATGACCAAGACCATTTTGTCATTTGGAAACTTGTGTATTTTTATTTTGTTGAATATTGTATACCAATACTGCATGACATGTCACGTCTTACACAAAAAGGTAAATACATACAAGCCTATGATTTACTAGACATGCGACGTGCGTCTTTACTATGCGGAGCACTGCATGAGCACGGCATACGAAACGTACCTCAACGTCTTGTGAGTAAGGTGTCTAGTAAGGATACATGATCCGTGCCGCCGGGGTTGCATCCCTCTTACGCGGCAAGTTGAATTAGTAGGTTCACTTAATCCTCTTACCCCACTTGGAGGCGTATAGTACATGTACGGTGATTTGAATGAATGCATATGAAACATGACATATTATAATAATAACCAAAATCCATATGACTAACACAATCCTAAAAAATAATTTGCACAAAACAAGCCGTGGAGCTAGCTAGGCACCACGGCATTTTATTAGAACGTTTACATTTTTTGTTTTGAACAAGCATGATAAGTCCTAAGAAACAAAAAAGGAACCTAGACAAAACATAATAAGCAAAACAAATAGAGTGCACGGATCTTCATTAAAGCCACATACGGCGAAGTACCCATGCGGAAGCCGGAGCTTTCAAAGATAGCACCTTTTGAGGTTGGAGATGTTCCATGTGCGCTCCAGGTCGTGGCCATCCATGTCACGTAACTTGTACGCACCTCGTCCCAAGGCTTCTGTGACCTCATACGGTCCTTCCCACTTAGGGCCCAGTTTTCCTGTATTCTATGCTCAACTTGTTTCGTTAGCACGATAGACATAATCCCCCGGTCGGAAGGAAACACCTTTAACCTTAGTGTCGTAATAAGCCTTCATTTTAGCCTTGGACTTAGCCTCATTAATGGATGCTATCTCCCTTTTTTCTTCCAACAGATCCAGGTTGATTCGCAGCTGTTCGTCGTTCGTGACAACATTAACCTCTGTCGTGCGGATGGTAGGCATTCCTATTTCTTCTAGTATAACAGCTTCAGTGCCATAAGCCAATGCAAATGGAGTGTCTCCGTTGGCCGTTTTGATCATAGTCCTATGTGCCTATAGAACATGTGGTAGCTCATCCACCCATTTGGCACTTCGCTCATCCAAACATGCCTTGATGCCGTTTCCCAAGCTTCTATTCGCTCGTTCCACAAGACCATTTGTCTGCGGATGCTTAACGGACGCGAAGCGCCGCTTGATATTCAATGATGCACACCAGTCCTTGAATGGATTGTCCGCGAACTGTTTACCGTTGTCCGAGATGATTTCTCCTGGTAGACCAAAACATCACACAATATGCTCCCAAAAAAACTTTCTAACTTGTTTGCCTGTGATGGATTTGACTGCCTTGGCCTCTATCCAACGTGTGAAGTAGTACATTACGACAATCAAGAACTTAACTCCCCCTGCAGCTACAAGAAATGGTCCTGCAATGTCGATTCCCCACTTATAGAATGGCCATGGGGATGTGATAGGTGTAAGCTCCTGCTGCGGATGTCGCGGCACTGGTCTATGCACTTGGCAATCACTACACTTGCGAATCATGTCGCGCGCGTCCCTGTGCATGGAAGGCCAATAATATCATGTCCGTAAGGCTCTAGCTACCACTGATCGTGGACCTGCGTGCATGCCGCACAACCCTTCATGTATTTCACTGATTACATAGGTAGCCTGACGTGGTCCAACACACCGCAACCATGGCTGCAAGAAAGAGCGCTTATAAAGAATACCTTTTCGGAGTTCGAAATTTTGCGACTTCCTTCTGATGCGCCGTGCTGCTTTTTCCTCGTTTGGAAGGGTCTCACTAGTCAAATAGTTGATAATCGGGGTCATCCATGTAGGTCCATCCTCCTCAACTATAGTAGCGACCTCCCCTTCTGTTATAGACTTCTCCTTGAGTATTTCCACCAAAACTTGCTTGGACAAGTGGGCGAAGCTTGTGGATGCAATCTTGCTAAGCGCGTCCGCCTTCTTGTTCTCACCTCTTGGCACCTGCTTGATGGAAAACTTGCTGAAAGCCGCGATGAGCGACTTGACTTTCTCCAAGTATCGGACCATGTTGTCCTCCTAAGCCACATATTCACCTAGAATGTGGTTCGCGACAAGCCGTGAGTCCACATAGGCCTCAAGGTTGCGGACTCCCATTCAAGCGACGATTTTTAAACCCGCAATTAATGCTTCATATTCCGCTTCGTTATTGGTGGCTGTGAATTCAAAACCGAGGGCGTAAGTAAACTCCGTTCCTTCCGGATTTGTGAGGATGAGGCCAGCTCCTGACCCATCCGTACACGAAGATCCGTCCGTAAACAACACCCACGGTTCTGTTGGAGTCTCGTCTTGTTTTACGATTGGTCCTTCCTCATCCGGCTTCTCTATCAAAAAATCTGCCAAGATCTGGCCTTTAACAGCCGTCCTTGGCCTATAAGATATATTATGCTCCCCCAATAGAATGCTCCATTTTTGTAGCCTCCCTGCCACATCCGGTCTAGAGATGACTTGCTTTATTGGTTGGTCCGTAATGACTACAATTGGGTGTGCCTGAAAGTATCGGCGCAACCGCTTTGTAGCAAACACTAGTGCCAAAACCAATTTTTCCATAGAGGAGTAATTCAGCTCCGACCCTTGTAATGTTATACTTATAAAGTAGACCGGAGTTTGCACTGTATCTCTATCTGTCATGAGTACCGCACTTATTGCGCCATGAGTGGCTGAGAGATACATAATGAGTTCCTCCTTTGGCCGGGGAGCTACTAGCATAGGGAGAGATGCAAGGTGCTGCTTGAGTTGGCCAAAAGCTTCTCGGCTTCCTTTGTCCACCGGAAGTCTCCCTTCCTAATGCACTTCTTGAGTGTATTAAATAGGGGTAATGACTTCTCTGCGGATTTGGATAGGAACCTATTTAGCCCGGCCAGTTTCCCATTCAAGGATTGCACCTCCTTCCGTGTCTGAGGGGATGGCAGTTGTATCACTGCGTCCGTTTTCTCTGGGAAAGGTTTGATGCCGTTTGGATCAATCAAATATCCAAGGAACATTCCCTTCGTTGCCCCAAACGTGCATTTCTTTGGATTTAGCTTCATGTTAATCCTCCTCAGTGTGTCGAATGTCTCTTGGACATCCCGGAGAAGTGCATCCTCCGTATGACTTTTTATGACTAAGTCATCCACATAGACTTCCAGGTTGCGGCCTATCTGTGATTCAAAAGCTTTGTCCACAAGCTGCTGGTATGTATCACCGGCGTTTTTTAGTCCAAACGGCATTTTCGTATAGCAATATACGCCCCGACTTGTATGGAACGCCGTTTTTTCTGCGTCCTCCTCCGCCATCTGGATCTGGTGATATCCTTTATATGCGTCCAAGAAGCACTTAAAGGGATATCCACACATGGATTCCACCTTCTAGTCAATCTCCGGTAACGGGTAACAATCCTGTGGACAGGCTTTGTTCAGATCCGTGAAATCCACACACATGCGCCAACTTCCGTCATGTTTTTTGACCATGACCAGATTGGATAACCACTGGTGGTAGTATACCTCGCGCATGATACCTGCGTCCACTAGTTTCCGTACTTCCTCCAATATCACTCCGCTGCGCTCAGGCGCCTGGCCACGCTTCTTTTGCTTGATGAGTTGGTACCCCTGGCGGATCTGGAGCTTATGTTCTGCTATCGCGCGTGGCACGCCTGTCATATGCTTTGGCTCCCATGCGAATATATCTAGGTTTGCACTTAAAAGAGAGCACATGGCCCTTTTGCCGCTATCCGAGAGTGCCCCCCCTATGGATATCTCCTGTTCCGGGTAGTCAGGATGAACTGCCACCTTCCAATTGGGAGGTGGTGATCCATCCTTGGGTGGAACAGGTGGAGCCGATGTTGTCAAGGTATGACACTCAGATGCTGGTACGATTATGTTGTAAATGGTGACGATTCCTCCCTCGACAGAGAATTTGATCATTTCGTGTGTCGTGGAGGGTACCGCCCGTATAGCCAGAATACCTGGTCTGCCTATGATCCCATTGTACGGAGAATGTGAGCGTATCACCATGAAGTTCATCCACGCCGTAGTGGAGTGTTCCTCATTCCCAATGGTTACAAGCAGACGCAGTTGCCCTATCGGCCATATAGTGTCTCCACTAAAGCCAGTGAGCGGCGCCGTGGCCGGTACCAATTGGCTTCTTATTTCTGGGCGTAACTGCACAAAACAGTGTTCGTACAGTACTTCTGCTAACGACCCTCCATCCACATACATGCGACGAACATTGTGTGTTCCAATGCTTATCTCAATAGTGAGAGGCGCATCAATCACATCGCTTGCTATGATGGGAGGGAATGAGATTTACCTGCCGCGTGAAATTTTTTTGCCAACTTTCTGCCTCGTGCGGCGTTGTCTGGATTGGATCATGTATATGGTCGAAGGTTTGTCCTTTTGGGGATCCTTCTTGTCATACTTCTTGTTGTCTTTTCCATCCTTCCAATCCTTAACTAAGTGCTTGAGTTTACCTGATTTGATCAGTGACTCAATGTGCTTTTTGAGCTGGATACACTCCTCCGTACCATGGCCCTTGTCATTATGGAACTCGCAGAAGCGATTTCCTTGCCGACGGTCCGGCGGAGTAGTCATTGGGGGAGGCCTCGGAAAATTTGCCCCTTTCGTCAGCAAGATCTCCCGGTAGGACATCTTTAGGGGGTAAAGTTATCGTCCCACCGTCCTCCTTTGTTTTGGCTCTTATAGTCTGAGCCCCTGCTGTTGCTCTGATTGTTTTAACCGCCCGATTGCCTCCTGGACTGGTCGTTTGACCGGTAGCCGTTTCCTTTTGAAGGGTAAGCCGCGGCAACCGCCGTTTCTCCATCTATGAAGTTTCTGACTGTCTCCATGAGGTCATCATACCTCTCTGGACGCTTGTCATTGAGACGCCTAATCAACTTCCTGTCTGTTATGGCGTGCATGTAGTCAGAGATTTTCAGGAGTTCCGGCATTGTCTTTGTGCTTGTGCACTCGTCATTGAAGCGTTCAGTGAAGGCTTTCGTGGACTCCCCCGGCCGTTGTTTGACAGTTTCCAATGAGACTGAATCCCTATTATACTTCTTCCTCTGAGTATAATTATTCTTAATGCAGTGCGTAGTTCCGTGAAGCTATCAATGCTTCGTGGAGGGAGTCCCTCAAACCAGTCACGGGCATTGCCGATCAGAGTCGAATTGAACATTTGGCACCATATAGGCATGGGCCATCGCTCAATTTTAGCCTGCGTATCGAATATTTTAAGGTGATCATCCGGATAACCAGTTCCATCATAGGTCTTGACACACGCCGGCATGCGACGTTTGGTGTCTTTGGAGTAGTTCCGTATGCGGAGGGTGAATGGGTCTTCCCTGGGATCCGCCCATGGACGGGTGAGCCTAGGGTCATCCCATGGGTCACACCACGGGCGGGAAAGATCCTCCGCTTTTGCATCTCGATAATAAGGGCCACCATAATACTCATCGTTGTTTGGTGGTGGTGGAGGGGTACGTCTAGGTCGGCGACGTTTGGGCGGATGGTCGTTTGAGTCCTCTCCTGATGAATCTGGAGACGGGGGGGTGCCCCATCCCTTGGGTGAGGACCACTTTTTTGAGACGAGCCAGGAGCCTTTTTCCCAGTGTCCATCCTATCCCACACGCTTGTGCGGCGAGCGTCTCTGGCCAGCTCTCGATCTGGTCGCTCGGGTGAACCGTCGGACTTATCTCCCCCTTCTCGAGACTGTGTTAGTTCCTGTATGAGGCGATCTCCTATGCGCTCGAACACATCCCTAGGTTGAGGGGTTTCCTCAAAGATTCTCTGGTCCTGAGGCCGGGTTTTCCTTTTCCTCTGATTTTGGGAAGAGGTGATTGGTCCAGTATTGCCAAAGTTGAGTCTGGACTGGAGGTTCCTCCCTATATTCAACCTTGATGCAATCCCTGGGACGATCCTATCAAAGTTCTGCGTGAGAACTCGAGTGAGATCCTCCTCGCTGAGTGGTTGGACTTCTACTTCCTCCTCAATCGATGGCCTGCGTGGCTCCTTGTTAGGAGGATTGGGCGCACTCCCTGGATCAGGGTTATCTAGGGTTGATGTAGGTGGGGGTGTTATGGAGATCGTACTCGTCACCCCCAAGGTCTGAAAACCACCACGGTTACCAGGTCCGCCTGCAGGGCGGCTAGGAGATTGATTGGGGATGAGTATCCCTTCCCCTTGGGACTTCCGATTTCCAGGATTCGTGTTCCTGGGATTAGCTTGCGGATGCCCCTTCGTCATTGGAAATTCAAGATGAGGTTTTGCTCTAGATTAGTGTAATAGGTCCCACGGATGGCGCCAACTTGTTGATGCAAAAGTTGGGTGATCCTTGCTAGACCCGAATTAGGCTTAATTCGGGTTGGCTGGGCTCCGGCTCCTGCACCAAGTGAACTGTTTGGTTGGGATCCTGCACACTAAACAACACGCGTTAGGCTTACCGTGGGAATTTTTCCCACGATTAGACTCCGGTGTGAGAGTAAGTAATCGGTTAGGGTTTTATGTGAGTTGAGAGTTTAGAACGTAATACCTTTGTGGAACCTTTGAGGGTTCCTTTTATAGGCAGTGAAACCCTAATGGGCTGTCACTGATACTTCGGCCCCAAGGAAGAGATAAGAACCAGAATTAGATTGATTGTTATCTTCTAATTATGGTGAGTGAATATCCTCTTCTTTGGAGTGAATCACATTCAGAGATAGAATATGATTATGTCTAACCCTACACCGGTCATGCCGGTCCGTGGGCCACACACATGTGTGCGGTTACTGTTCATCCAAGCCCGTAAGCTCAAATGACATTACTCCCACCCATTCGTGATGGGCCGGATACGGGTAGTACCCGTGGGTCGGGTTCATGACCCGGCTGGGGACTATACGTCATCATATAGCAGAAAATTGATTAAGTCTTGTAAAACCTGACGTAACTTAGTAAACCTAGTTTTATAGTTTGAAATGACTTATGTTTATCTTATAAAAACTGTTTAACATGTTTACCATTAGCCAATATGGGTCATGAAATATCAACGTGCACGAATACTTGGAGAGGTGGCCTCGTCATAAAATTAGAGGGGCTGCCTCTAATGAATATAAGTTTGGGTAGGAGGGATCAGCTCCTTGTGAAGGATGCAAGGCACACACCACATTCACCTGATTAATCTGTAGAAACATGTAACCTAGGATGCATCCATACGCCCCACATGATAATAATAATATGGCCAAAAGCTGAAGGGACGCCACAAGCTATCACTCCGTCGTGGTGAAGTCATAACACTGGTGCCTCTAGTGTTATGGTTATGGTACCTCCATAACTAGGTGAAACTGGTCATGCAGGTATATGGCTTAGGCCTTTTAATAAACATAAGCAAATCAAAACATATAAAACATATACTGGGAAAACATTTGGCTGCATACGGGGAATCCTAATAAGGAAGAATGTCCATACTGAAAGGACGGAGAATCCGTGCCTTATGTCCAGTGAACGAAGAAGACGAACGGAAGAGAGTCCTACTTCGATATTACTAATGCTACATAAATAATATACGTGTATAAGTATTCTAATTACTGAGTACGTAACTGGTTTAATATCATGTCCTAGCTTGTTTTATATGTTCATGTCATGTTTTACTGATTTTAACATTATGTTGTGTTTATCATGTATTCTGTCTATTCTGATTAAGTATTACTTGTATTTCTTGTATTATTATACTTGTTGTGTAATAATAAGTAACTTTCTAAAAATAGCAGGTTTTCTAAAATAGAAAGTTTCCAAAAATAGAATGTTTCCAAAAATAGATTAGCTGTCTAAAATAAATAAGTTTCTAAAAATGGAAAGTTTCCATAAACAGATTAGCTGCTTAAAATAATTAAGTTTCTAAAAATAGAAAGTTTCCCTAAATAGAAATAAGCTGGATTATTAAGCGAATAATATAAGCTTAAGTTTTTACTGATTAATATTCTAAGTCATATGATTTATAGTATAGTTTATTAATTAATACATGTAAATCAAATAAACTATAGGTTATAAGATTTAATTAAACATAACATGATTTAATTAAATTGAAGTGTAAATAATACATAGGTTAAAACACGTATTAATATTTAATATTAATATAACCTAAGTCATGGAAATTAATTAATTATATATCATGTTTTAATAATTAATTAATTAATTTAGTCTAAATTAAATCAAAAAATACATAGGTTAAAATCATGTATTATTACTAATAATAATTAACCAAAGTCATGACTAAATTAAATTAATTATATAGCATGTTAAATTAATTTAATTAATCTTGTAATTATTTAACTTGTAAAAATAATTAACTTGGAAAATTGAGTCATGAACCGAACCCGTGTTTTAAATCTAAACATGTCGTGAACCGGTCCGTTCAACCCCTTGAACAGGACTAAACAACCAACCCCTTAATGGTGGTGAACCGGCTTGACCGGTTGCCACGGTTTGAGTGAAACCGCCATCGGCCTAAGCTGGTGGTGCTTGTTGTTTTCAGCCGAGACCCCCAAACCACAAGGCCAACCCCGACATGCGTCGGGGTCCCTTGTTTTTCTTGCAACCTAGACACCAAAACCCCAACGAGACCATAGGGTCTCGGTTGGTGGTGATCAAACAACCACCGAGAGCTTCGACTCTCGGTTTCATGCATCGGTTAAACCAAACACCCCTAAAACATCCATGTTTATTAGCCCCCATGATTTAATTAACATGTTTAATTATTAGTTTTTAATAAACTCATGATTTCATGTGTTCTTGATTAATAAAGAATTAAAAAGAAAATGTTTAAGGATTACCGATGCGTGAACAAAAAGGAATGATAACACGAATGATCTTGCTAGAATTGGATCACCAAAAATCAACAACACCCCTTCCTGTGGGGTTTATACCCGGCGGCCAAGGGAGAAAAAGGAGAAAAGAGAGGCTAGGGTTTTAGTATTTTTCTAATTCTTCTGTAAATGAAAAATATGTTCTCCCTTCTTTTCTATTTAATAAACAAAAAACAAAGTGGGCGTGGCCCCTTTGCTTTGTTCTTGTCGTGGCTAGGTGGGGCCCACAAGGGGAAACCCGTTGTTTTCCGTGTTCTAATTATTTACGTGATCTCGTATCGTGTTTACGTGATTTATTTATCTATTGTTCGTGTTATATATATATTTATACGTAAACATAATAAATATTTTGTAAATACATAATAATAAGTTCGTGATTATTTACGTTCATGATTTCATGTTCGTGATTATAATTATTGTTGATAATAATTATCGTGTCTTAATATGTATTAAATACCTATCGTGTAATGACACGTACGTAATACTTGTAAATATTATTCATGAAACATAAACATGCTATAAAAGGAAAGTTCTAATCATGTACGTACGATTATATATGTACTGTTTATGGTAAGAGCATGCGGGTTTTACATATTATGTATTCATACGTATACAATCCTTGAGTTTATCATTCATTTATAAGGATTCTAGGGTTTCTAAGGGAATTTAGGGCATCATTATTATTCTTCAAATATTCTTATTCATAATGTGCTTTGTTAGATTACTTTTAGAACTTATATTTGTTATATATATTGTATTTACAACATATAGGGTAATTCAGGTTGTAAGAAGTAGTTCATATTTCCATGTAACACATAAAAAGCAAAAAATTTCTAATGGATTTTCCATTTCCATTAGTCATAGCATATATTACACTTGTGAAATTCATGGGTTGTCATAGTCTCTCCTCCTTAAATAAATCTTTTCCTGAGATTATAATGGTAATATGGCACATCAAAGGAAAATATAGTTCTCATGTGTTCAACTTCTTTCTAGAACTTTATTCATATATCAAGAATACAACTTTTACTGTCGTTGTTTACCTTTTAAATCAACTTTTCCACCAGATTTAATATCCAAATTGGATATAAATGAAATATCTTCTTCATTTTAGCCATGAAAATCTACTAAATTAAGAATAAATCGTATCATTAAATAAGGTAAATCTGATAAATCTTACTTAGATTTCCAATATACGAAAAGAAATGTGATCATTTCTGAGTTCTTTTGGGAAAACTCTAGTCAACATGTCACAACTCAACTCAAAATCTTGAATTGATTATCGTATCTTCCAAATTCAATTTGTATTACAAGAAAAATCTTACTAAGGTCAATATTGTTTAATATGTTGTGGTTTTCAGTCCTTGTGAGAAAAGATTTATGATTATTCGGACGAAAATTTCTCACAAATCACCATTTTAAGCCAATAGATATTCTAGGGTCATATACTACAATATTCTATAATATAGCGTTATATCGTAAATGTAATTTCCTGGTAACATAATGCATACTTGGAGTATGTAATGTAATGCCCGAATAATTTTCTCAATTTAGCCTATTGGTATATAGGGTAATATTCTTCTTAATGTTTTCAAAACCATAGATATTGGTATTATATGTCAATAGATTATTTTTAGGTATAATCTTGTCAGAGTTCCCATATCATTTGTAAAATACAACTGACAATAATCCGGATAACATCATGTCTTATCTTAAGAAATTATGAAAAATCTTATTACTTGTTCTTCCCTATCTTTATAGAGAAAATTCAGGTTTGAACGTTTTTAGTTTAGATTTTGTAATCTCGTTAAGATATAAGTTGAATATTATAGTCAAAAAGGCAAGTACATATTATTCTAAGTATATAATACAAATGATTTATGCTACCAGATAATGACGTAAAATATGACTTACAAGAGTTTTAATTGAAAACACATAGATTTTATTGATATTACTCACGTATGTTTACAACATTTATTCTTGTCGTTGGACCGAATCACACATCGAGCACCTTAGGGGGTCTCGGTTGTGGACCATGGTGCACCGAGAGTCTTAGGACTCTCGGTTTAGGGGCTACCAAGCCAAACCACAAACCAAACTAACCCCTTTTCCTGTTTTAATAATTCTATAACATGTTTATTTAATTGTTTTTAAAGTTATGCACATGTATTTAATAAAAGATTAAAAATAAATATGAAGGTTTGATGATTAACCCAATACGTGATTGAAAAGAACACGAAGACGAACACAATTACCAACAAATCAAGGATCCAAAATCAAAATGAACCCTCCTTGCTCTTTGTTGATGCCCCGGCTAGAGGGAACCAAAAAGGGAGGCTAGGATTTTTATTTTTCTCGTAAAAATGTGTAAATTATTTTCCTGTATTTTGTTTTTAATTTTTAGTTAAAAATCAAAGTTTGCTTGGGCCCCCTTCTTTCCCCTTGTCCACGGCTAACACAAGGCCCAAAGGCAACCCGTGCCTTTTTTATATTTAAGTAATTTACGTGCTCGTTCATTTTAATTATACGTCCTAGTTCGTGCTTAATGTTCGTGTTATATATACGTCGTATACATATCGTGTTCTAATAGTCGTGTTATAATTATTATACGTAATAATTATTATGTTTATAAATGTTCGTGATCATATGTTCGTGCTTATAAATTATTATTCTTAATAATTATCATATATTATTACGTGCTTAATAATTATCGTGCATTAACACGTACATAGTTCCTGAATTTAATATTCGTGACACGTGTACACAACATAAATGGAAAGTTTTAATTGGCTCGTATGTTTATGTAGTGTACCGTTCATGGCATTTATATGTGTGTTTTACAACTCTTCCCCCCTAAAAAGAATAATTCTTCCCTGAATTATAGATAACATAAACTGAAAGAGGAACATACCCGAATCAAAACTAGAAATGAGGGTAAGAAGTCCGGATAGACTCCTCTGTCTCCCAAGTGGCTTCCCTCTCGGTATGGTCCCTCCAAAGGATTTTGACGAATAAAATCGTCTTCTTCCTCATGACTCTTTCCTGACGATCAAGAACTCGTTTGGGTTCCTAAATAAAGGTAAGACCTTCATGAATCTATTCAAGTGGATACTAAACCATGTGAAGGGGATGATAATTGTACCCTCTGAGTAAGGACACATGAAAGACATCATGAACGTGAGAAATCTGCGGAGGTAACGCTAAACGATAATATACTTCACCGACTCGCTTGATGATATCAAACGGTTCGATGGATCGAGGACTGAGTTTTCCCTTGATTCCAAAATGTCTAACTCTACGTGTCGGTGATACTTTAAGAAAAACATGATCTTCCACGTTGAAATGTAAATCCCTACGATGCTTGTCGGCATAACTCTTTTGTCGCACGAGCCTCTTGCAGTTTCGCCTTAGCTACAGCGACTCTCTCGTTTATCATCTCTATCATCTATGGACCTTCAAGTGTTCACTCACCAACCTGATCCCAGCAGATTAGGGCGCGACACTTCCTACCATACAACTTCTCAAACGGTTCACACTTGGTGCTGGAGTGCCAACTGTTGTTGTATGCAAATTCTACCAAGCAAATGTAGTCGTCCCAACTTCCTGTCCATTCTAAAGCACATGCTCGAAGCATGTCCTCTAATGTCTGAAGGGTACGCTCTGACTGCCCATCTTTTTGAGGATGGAAAGCCATGCTAAGCTTAAGTCTGGTTCCCCTATCTTTCTGCACACTTCTCCAAAATCGCGAAGTATACCGAGGATCTCTGTGCGAGATGATACTAGATGGAGCACCATAAAGTCTCATGATCTCCTTCTAATATAAGTCATTCAGTTTGCTAACCGCATCATCCTTACAGATCGGTAAGAAATGTGTTGACTTGGTAAGTCGGACAATGATAACCCAAATGGCATCATTCTTCCTCTTGGTTTGCGGAACTCCGGTGACAAAATCCATGGTGATCTTGTCCCACTTACACTCTGGAATGTCTAATGGTTTTAGTAGACCACTAGATCATTGATGCTCAATCTTAACCTGCTGGCATGTAAGACATTTGGAGACATAGGTAGTACCATCCTGTTTCATACCACTCCACCAGAAATACTGTTTGATGTCGTGGTACATCTTAGTGGAACCACGATGAATGGAGAATGGGGAGCTATGAGCTTCAGCCAATAACGCCTCCCCGAGTGTAAGATCATCAAGAACACAAAGTCTAGTGCCCTGCCATAAGATATCATCGTTATCTAACTGAAATTTCATCTACTACTCTAAATTCTGAATAATTTCCCAGATTTCACCATCGTCCTTCTGAGCTTCCTTGATCCTAGAGAGTAAGTCAGGCTCCACTCTAAGATTAGCCCAGTAGCCATGTTTTCTACGTATCATGATCTCAATATCCAGTCGCTCCAAGTCTCATATAATCTCTTCCTCTATCTTAATGTCGTTGATCACACCCGACTTCCTACTAAGAGCATCTGCCACTACATTCACCTTGTCGGGATGATACTGCAGATTAATGTCATAATTCTTCAATAGCTCTAACCACCTTCTCTTCATCATGTTCAGTTCACGCTGAGTGAAGATCTATTTCAGGCTCTTGTGATATGTGATGATATCACATGATTCGCCATACAAGTAGTGCCTCCATATCTTCAGTGCAAACACAACAGCTGCAAGTTCTAAGTCATGCGTAGGATAGTTCTCCTCATAAGGCTTAAGCTGCCATGATGCGTATGCAATCACTTTCCCATGTTGCATGAGAACACAACCAAGGCCATTCCCGGAAGCATCACTATAGATCTGAAATCCACCTCTACCAGATGGGAGAGTATGAATAGGTGTAGATATCAGCCTCTACTTTAGGTCTTCAAAGCTCTTCTCTCTTTCTTCTATCAAAACGAATTTTTCCCCTTTCCGCATCAGTTTGGTCAATCACAGTGCTAGTCGTGAAAAGTTCTCTACGAACCTATAGTAGTAACCAGCTAAGCCTAGAAAGCTGCGAACTTCAGTTGCTGATGTCGGTCTTGGCTACTTGGTAATAGCCTCAACCTTTGTAGGATCCATGGTTATTCCCTCTGCGGATACTATCTGGCCTAGAAACGCCACTTTACTCAACCAAAATTCGCATTTCGAGAATTTAGCATACAACTGCTTTTGGCGAAGTATCTGTAATACTGTACGAAAATGGTCTTCATGTTCTTCCTTTGATTTTGAGAAAATCAGAATATCGTCAATGAAGACAATGACGAACTTGTCCAGAAACTCATGGAAGATATGATTCATCAAGTTCATGAAAACTGTTGGAGCATTGGTAAGGCCAAATGGCATGACTACAAATTCGTAGTGTCCATAACGTGTACGGTAAGCAGTCTTGGCGATGTCCTGCTCTATCACCCGTAACTGCTGATAGCCCGACCTCAAACCGATCATGGAGAAATGTTGGCCCCTTGGAGTTGGTCAAACAGATCGTCAATGTGTGGCAAAGGTCATCGATTTCTAATGGTGATCTTATTAAGCTCACGATAATCAATGTAAAGACGCATACTGCCATCCTTCTTCTTCACGAATAAAACCGATGCACCCCATGGAGATGCAATAGGTCGGATGAAACCTCGTTCCAAAAGTTCATGTAGTTGTTCCTTTAACTCCTTAAGCTCGATGGGAGCCATGCGATAAGGAGCCTTGGAAATTGGCTCAGCTCCTGGGATGAGCTCAATATTAAACTCTACTTCACGAGCATGTGGTATGCCAGGAAGTTCGTCAGGAAACACATCGGGAAATTCTGACACGATAGGTTGATTATGGATGGATGGAGATTCAGCCTCCATATCATGAGTAGTAGCTAAGTAGCCATCACAACCATGTGACAGTAATGCACGTGCTTCTAAGGTTGAAATTATTTGTACAGAACTTCCTGGTATAAAACCGTTGTGAATGTACTATGGTGCATTTACATTACCGAAGATGACCCGATGGGAATGGCAGTCCATGGTGGCGTGGTGTTTGGATAGCCAGTCCATGCCTAATATCATGTTGAAATTGCACATGTCCAAAGTAAGTGCGTCAACTGGACGAATTCTGTCGTCAATCTCAAGGGGAAGACCCTTGTACTCATGTGTGATATGAACGAATGATTTTATGGAACTACGTCAAACTCAGGAACTAATGATTTTCTGATTTTCTAGAACTACGTCAAACTCAGGAACTCAGAACGAATGAATTCTGTCATCAAACTCAACTGGACGATTTTCTGCATTGTCCCGTTTATATTGAACATCTTACGATTTTCTGTATTGTCCTTTTTGTACCCAACACGCTTGGCATAAACAGTAGATATGAACAAATGGGTAGCACTCGTGTCAAATAAAACACATGCAACGTGACCATACATATACAAGATTCTAATGATGGTACCTGACAACTTGTTGTCTTGATCATGTGAGGTCGTGTACACCCGTCCAGTAGTAGGAGGTGGCTTGGAGTCGACATGTCCAGAAGTGCCCTCAATCTCACTCTTACGACAGTCTTTCATGCGATGGCCTGGCTGGCCACACATGAAGCAAGCATCGCTATCACGGCGACACGACCCTGGGTGCATGCGGTTGCACGTAGTGCAAAGTGGGTGAGTATACCCTCCAACAGGTGCCCTAGCTGGCTGGGAACCTGTTGGAGAAAAGTATACGTGAGACATGATTGTTGGGTACAAACGGGACAATGCAGAAAATCGTAAGATGTAATACAAGATGTAGCTGCACAGTTAGGCTGTGAACCTCTGCGGTCCAGCTCCCGTCCGTTGCCATTATTCGTGGTAGTAGATGCTGAAGTGTCAGAATTATAATCATAAAGAATATAACATAGAAATCAGTAAGTTTATTGATCTGCTGCTGTTGGAGTGGTTGGCATTGTTACGGTAATTATCATTACCTCCACGCCTATCCGAAGTAGAACGGTCATGAGTTTGACTGTTACCCTTAGGCTGATTCTACTACTGAGTGGCCGGTTGGGAACCGTCCCCAGTCTTCTGCCTGAAAGATGCAATTGTAAAGATAAAGATAAATATTTGGATAGTACTGAATTAAATTAAATGATCACCGCTGATGACGAAATATACCTATTATCGGTTCTTTCTGCCTCTCCAAACTCATCCCTCTCTTGCAGCATATCCAACTTGCGGGCTGCATCTGCTACTTGTGCCACAGTATTGAAAGTAGCACCCACCAAGTTATTGGCGACAGATGTGCGAAGAGCCCAGTGAAAGTGATACGCCTGCTCCTCTACAGTCTCGGCTTCTACGCCAAGGAATCCAGCCAGTCGAAGAAACCTCTACATGAACTCATTTTTGTTTTCCCCAACTCTTTGCCTAATACCATGATACTCCCTCTTGAGCTTATCCTGCTCAGCTTTCGGGAAGAACTGCCCCATAACCAACTCCTTATACTCTGCCCAAGTCAAGCCAGTCACCCAATCGTCGCCTCTATTCGACAGCTTAAGTGACTTCCACCATCCAAGCACATTCCCTTCAAACTTGTAACAAGCTAATCTTGCCTTAAAGACAGGCTCGCATCCCATTGCATCAAAGATCTTCCCAATGTGAGCTATCCAGCTCTCAGCCTCAGCGGGGCTGTCAGTCTGTTCGAAAGATTTCGAACGCTGCTTATCGAATCACTCCAGCCATGTGATCAGGGTACCTAGAGGTAGAGGAGGAGGATTCTGATGCTGGTGCTGGTGCTGATTGTTGGCAGCTTGTACCTCATCCCGAATTTCATTCCTCTATTGATGAAGCATAGCCTGCATAGCAGCTTGGACTGGTGCATTTAGTTGTTCTTGTTCACGTGTAAGACCATCTGACAGTATAAAACAAAATGCATTGATCAATGTAAAACCCGCATGATTTTACCATGAACAGTACACTTAGTAAACATACGTACATATAAAAACATTCCTTTTATAGCATGAACACGTGTCACGATTATTAATTACAGAAGTTATGTACATATTATTACACGATAAGTATTAAGTACTTGATATTACACGATAATTATTAACAATAATAATTATAATCACGAACATGAAATCATGAATGTAAAAATCAAGAACATGTAATTATGTAATTATTTATGAAAATACGACTAATATCGTTACATACAAGTATTTATATATATATAACACGAATATTTAGTTATATAATAACACGAAAACACGAACATACAAACACGTAAAATATTAGACACGAGAAAACTTTTGGTTTTCCCTTGTAGGCCCCATATGCCGCGGGCACCAAAGAGACAAAGGGCCAAGCCCACTTTTGGTATTATTAAAATAAACAAAAAGGGAAACATGTTTTTCACTTTATAGAGTTTTCATAAAAACACAAAAACCCTAGCCTTCTTCTTTCTTTCTCTTTGGCCGCCGACAACAACAACACCACAAGGGTGTTTGATTTGATTTTGGTGATTAGATTCAAGTGGTAAACGTTCGTGTTATTAACCTCCAATTGTTTCACGCATTGGTAATCTGTTATCCCTTTTCTTTTAATTCTTTTTAATTAATTAAGAACATGAAATCATGGGGTTTATTAAACAAATAATTAAAACATGTCATGTAATCATGGGCGGAAAATTAAGGGATGTTGTGGGTTAGTTTTGTTCAACCGACACCCAACCGAGAGCCCCATGGCTCTCGGCTTGCTTTGGTTCGCACCACCAACCGAGACCTCGTGTCTCGGTGTGGATGGTCTCGGTCGGCAATAGGGACAAGGGACACAGACATGAATCGGGGAGGCCTTGTTGTTTGATTGGGGGCCTCGACAGCAACAAGCCACCACCACCGGCACACAGCCAGTGGCGGTTTTGGTCTAGCAGGGGGAACCGTAGGTGCAGCAGGGGAAACCACTGACACACAGCCGGTGGGAACTTGTTGTGGTCAGTGGCTAGCCGAGAAGAACCACCGGCTGCAGCCGGTGGTGTGGTTACACAAGCAATGGCAACCGGCCGAGCTGATTTGCCACTGTTAAGTGTGTGTTTGGTTGGTCCGGTTCATGGGGTTTCCAGTCCGGTTCACATGTGTCAAAATTAAAAGTCACAGGTCCGGTTCATGACTAAAATTGTACAAGTATTTTATTTTTACAAGTTATGTTATTTAACAAGATATTAAATTAATTAATAACATGACTTACAATTAATTTAACTTAACATGAACTTAGGTTAATTATTATTTATGAAATAATACATGTACTAACCTAAGTAATTTAATTATTTAATTTAGACTATAATATTAATTAATTATTTAAACATGCGCTATAATTAATTAATAATCATGACTTAGGTTATAATTAATATAAAATTAATACATGTTTAACCTAAGTATTTATTACACTTTAATTTAATTTGATCATACTTATATTTAATTAAATCATATAACCTATAGTTTATTTAATTAACATGATATTTGTATTAAACTATACAAATAATCACATGACTTATGTTATTTAACTAGTAAACTTAAACTTTTATTATTAGCTTATTAATTCAGCATATTTCTGAATATGGAAACTTTCTATTTTAGGAAACTTACTATTTTTGGAAAGTTTCTATTTTTAGAAACTGATCTATATTTGGAAACTTTTTATTTTTGGAAACTTTCTATTTTTGGAAACTTTCTATTTTAGGAAACCTGCTATTTTTAGAAAGTTACTTGTTATTACACAACAAGTGTAGTAATACAAGAAATACAAGTAATTCTTAAACAGAATACATTGAATACATGATAAACACAACATAACCTTAAAATCAGTGAAACTAGACAAGAACATATAAAACAAGCTAAGACATGATATAATCAGTTACGTACTCAGTAAACAGAATACTTATACATGTATCCTATTTATGTAGCATTAGTGAGATTGAAGTAGGACTTCCATTCTTTCGTCTTCTTCGTTCACTGGACATAAGGTACGGATTTCCTGTCCTTTCAGTATGGACATTCTTTCCTGATCAGGATTCCCCATTTGCAGCCAACTATTTTCCCAGTATTGTTTTATAAGTTTGATACTTATGTTAGTTTAAGAGCCTAAGCCATATACATGCATGACCAGTTTCACCTAGTTATGGAGGACCATAACCATAACACTGGAGGCACCAGTGTTATGACTTCCCCACGGCCAAGTGATTGCTCGTGGCGTCCCTTTTCAGTTTTTGCCATTATATTATATTATCATGTGTGGCGTATGGGTGCATCCTAGTTACATGTTTACCAATACAATCAGAGTGAATGCAATGTGTTCCTTGCATCCTTCACTAGGAGTTGATCCCTCCTACCCAGACTATTTAATTAGAGGCAAACCCTCTAATTGCATGACGAGGTCTCCCTCGAAGTATTCATGCACGGTGGAACCTCATGACCTATATGGGCTATTGGCTAATTAATACAGATTTTACATAAAAACATATGTCTTTTCGAACTATAAAACCAGTTTTATGAACATGATACTAGGTTACTTAGGAATTATACTTTTCCGCTGCTATTAGTCTTTATGTTTATGTTATTCCATGTCATACTTGTATATCCGTGCATTGAGCATTATGCTCAACCGTTTTCCTTTCATGTTCCCAAATGGCAGGTACTCAAGAGCGCTCGTAGACTCTAAGCGTATATGCATATGGGTTAGAAGCTATCTAGCCTTCTCTATTTTATGCATTTTATAATACATTTTGCTACTTATTTCTTTGGACATTGTTTAGTCATTTTCCTTTACAATACTTATGTTTGTGTATGATGAGCTTGGGTTACCGATGTTTGTTTCTGGTATTCTCATTCATGGTCATTTAATGCTTATTAAGACATTTACCTTGTATTATTCGATGACACGCCATAATCACGCGTGACATTCCATTTACCAAAATGGGGTGTTACAATTATGGTATCAAAGCTAAGGCTTCGACCTATAGGCTCTCAAAACATGACATGTGATTAGTGGGTAGTCATTATGGTCTTCCTAGAACTGACAGTCGGTTTTCATGCATTTATTGTTTTCATGCATTTATGTCATATGTCATTGTCGTAGGTTTAAGACTATGTAATGGTTGGTACAGGGCTGGCCCTATTAAGTCGCATGTGCTTTTATCGAAACTTTTAACTTTGGGACCGACCCATTGGCGTCCCCTCGATATGTCTTTTGTTTTAGGTGAACTGACCACAGGCATTTACCCTCGCGCATATAAAAGTTTTTAGAAACTATATCATGCATTCATACACCGTTTTAATGCATAAAAATTTTATCATGATTTATTGGCATAATTTTTTTTTCATGTATATATATTATGTTATATCGGTTTATTCATGCATTTTGTTTTATACTGTCAGATGGTTCTCACACGCGAGCAGGAACAACTCAATGTAGTAGTTCAAGCTGCGATGCAGGACATGCTTCCTCAGCTGCCAACAATCAGCACCAGCACCAGCATCTTAATCCTCCTCCTCCTCCGGCAACACTGGTCACATGGCTGGAGAGATTCAACAAGCAACATCCTAGATCCTTCGAGAGAACTGATAGCCCCAGTTAGGCTGAAAGCTGGTTAGCTCATATTGAGAAGATATTTGATGCAATGCGCTGCGACCCCATCTTCAAGTCGAGGTTGGCATGTTATAAGTTTGAAGATGACGTACTGGGATGGTGGAAGGGAGTGAAGCAGTCTGAGAGAGGTGACAATTAGGTGGCTGGCTTGACTTGGTCTCAGTTCTGGGAGTTAGTGATGGGACAGTTCTTCCCCAAGGATGAGCAAGACAAGCTAAAGAGGGAGTACCACGGGATCAGGCAGAGAGTTGGGGAGAACAACAACGAGTTCATGCAACGCTTTCGTCATTTGGCTGGTTTTCTTAGCGCAGTAGCAGGTACTGCCGAAGAGCAAGCATACCACGTTTGTTGGGATCTTCGTACATCGGTCGCCAATAACTTCGTGTGTGCTACCTTCAACACGGTGGCACAAGTAGCCGATGCAGCACGTAAGCTGGAGATGCTACAAGAGAGAGAGGAATTCGGTGAAGCTGAGAGACCCGAGAAGAGGTATTTGTTCGTCACTCAGCGGTGATCATTTCAATTCATTCAGTACTATCCAATATTTATCTTTCTCTTTAAACTGCATCTTTCAGGCAAAAGACTGGGGATCGGTCTCATCCTGCTACTCAACAACAACCTACTCAGCACAAGGGTAACGGTCAGGCCCAAGACTGTTCTGCTTCGGATAGGCGTTGCGGAATGATAATTACCGTAACAATGCTAGAAACTCCAACAGTAGCAGGTCCCTAAACTTACTCATTTCTTATGTTACACGTTTATGATTCATAATTCGGACACATTAGCATCTTCTACTAGGAATCATGGTAACGGAAGGGAGCAGGACCGTAGAGGTTCATAGCCTAACTATACAAACATCACTGGTATTATGTCTTACGATTTTTTGCATTGTCCTTTTGTACCCATAAACCATGTCTCATGTGTACTTTCATGAACAGGCTCTCAGCCAGCAAGGTCACCTGTTGGAGGGTATACTCGCCCTCTCTACACTACCTTCAACCTTAGGCACCCAGGGCCATGTCGTCGCGACAGCAATGCTTGCTTAAAGTGTGGCCTTACTGGTCATCGTATGAAGGACTACCGCAAGGGTGAGATAGAGGGCACATCTGGACATGCCGATTCTAAGCCACCTCCTACTACTGGGCCGGTGTACACGACTTCTCGCGATCAGGCCAACAAGTCTACAAGTACCATCACTGGAATCTTGTATATGTATGGTCAAGCTGCATGTGTTATATTTGACACGGGTGCTACTCACTCGGTTATTTCTACTACTTATGCCAAGAATGTTAGGATATCCCCTATGCCATTAGAGAATGTATTAAACATTTCCACGCCTTTAAGAGACTCTGTACGCATAACCCATGGGTACAAGAGCCTTCCACTAGAGTTTGACGACAAGATTCGTCCTGTTATGGAAGTGCGATTTTGACATGATATTAGGCATGGACTGGCTATCCAAAAATCACGCCACCATTGACTGCCATTCATATCGGGTCATCTTCGGCGATGTAAATGCACCAGAGTACATTCACAACAGTTTGGTACCCGGAAGATCTGTAGAAATAATTTCAACCTTACAAGCACGTGCGCTACTGTCACATGGTTGTGAGGGCTATCTTGCTACTGTTCATGATTTGGAGGCTGAATCTCCATCTATCCAGTATCATCCAATCGTGTCAGAATTCCCATACGTGTTTCCAGAAGAACTCCCGGGCATACCACCTGCTCGTGAAGTGGAGTTTAATATTGAGCTCATCCCAGGATCTGAGCCAATTTCTAAAGCTCCTTATCGCATGGCTCCCATTGAGATGAAGAAGTTAAAGGAAGAACTGCAGGAATTGTTGCAACGCGGTTTCATTCGACCTAGTGCTTTTCCATGGGGTGCACCTATTCTGTTTTGAAAGAAGAAGGACGGTAGTATTCTTCTGTGCATAGATTATTGTGAGCTTAACAACATCACCGTCAGGAATAGATATCCGTTTCCACACATTGATCACTTGTTTGACCAACTCCAAGGGGCCAAACATTTCTCCAAGATTGATCTGAGGTCGGATTATCAACAGTTATGGGTTAAAGAGCAGGACATCGCGAAGACTGCTTTCCGTACACGTTATGGGCACTAAGAATTTGTAGTCATGCCATTTGGCCTTACCAATGCTCCAGCTGTTTTCATGGATCTGATGAACCATATCTTCCTTGAGTTCCTGGAAAAGTTCGTCATTGTCTTCATGGACGACATTCTGATTTTATCTAAGTCAAAGGAGGAAAACGAAGACCATCTTTGTACCGTACTACAGATACTTCGCAAGAAGCAGCTGTATGCTAAATTCTCCAAGTGTGTGTTTTGGTTTGACAAGGTAGCGTTCTTAGGCCACATTTTATCAGCAGAAGGAATAACCATGGTCCCAGAAAAGGTTGAGGCTATTACCTAGTGGCCAAGAACGACATCAGCTACAGAATTTTGTAGTTTCCTAGGCTTAACTGGTTACTACCGTAGGTTCGTAAAGAACTTTTCCTATTTAGCACTGCCATTGACCAAACTGATGCGGAAATAGGAGAAATTCGGCTGGACTGAGGAAAGAGAGAAGAGCTTTGAAGACCTAAAGAAAAAGCTAGTATCTGTACCGATTCTTACTCTCCCATATGGAACAGGTGGATTTCAAATCTACAGTGATGCTTAAGGGAAGGGACTTGGCTGTGTTCTCATGCAACATGGGAAAGTTATTCCGTACGCTTCACGACAGCTTAAGCCTTATGAGGAGACTACCCTACGCATGACTTGGAACTTGCAGCAGTCGTGTTTGCATTGAATATATGGAGGC
Organism: Glebionis coronaria; assembly: GCA_025667525.1. NCBI lineage: Eukaryota > Viridiplantae > Streptophyta > Magnoliopsida > Asterales > Asteraceae > Glebionis > Glebionis coronaria. The sequence continues at coordinate 206,011,955 of CM046879.1, forward strand.
ACTACTTGTATGGAGAATCATGTGATATCTTCACAGATCACAAGATCCTGAAATACATCTTCACTCAGCGTGAATTGAACATGAGGTAGAAAAGGTGGTTAGAGCTGTTGAAGAACTATGACATTAATCTGCAGTATCATCCTGGTAAGGCGAATGTAGTGGCAGATGCACTTAGTAGGAAGTTCGGTATGATCAACGACATTAAGATTGAGGAAGAGATTATAAGAGACCTGTGTGAGATCATGGTACGTGGACAACATGGTTACTGGGCTAATCTTAGAGTGGAACCTGAATTACTCTCTAGGATCAAGGTAGCTCAAAAGGATGATGGTGAAATTTCGGCGATCATTCAGAACTTGGATCAACAGACGGAGTTTCGGTTGTTGACGAAGGTATCTTATAGTAGGGCACCAGACTGTGTGTTCCTGATGATCTTACACTCAGGGAAGCGTTATTAGCTGAAGCTCATAGCTCCCCATTCTCCATCCATCCTGGTTCGACCAAGATGTACCACGACATCAAACAGTACTGTTGGTGGAGTGGTATGAAACAGGATGTTGCTACTTATGTCTCCAAATGTCTTACCTGCCAGCAGGTTAAGATCGATCATCAATGGTATAGTGGTCTACTACAACCGTTAGACATTCCAGAGTGGGAGTGGGACAAGATCACCATTGATTTTGTTACCAGTCTTTCGTAGACAAATAGGAGGCATGATGCGATTTGGGTTATCGTTGATCGACTTACTAAGTCAACTCATTTCTTACCGATCCGCAAGAATGATCCGGTCAGCAAACTCGCCGATACTTACAAGAAGGATATCATGAGACTTCATGGTCCTCCATCCAGTATCGTCTCGGAAAGAGATCCTTGGTTCACTTCGCGATTTTGGAAGAGTCTGCAGAAAGCTTGGGGGTATAAAACTTATACTTAGCACGGCTTTTCATCCTCAAACAGACGGAAAATCGGAGCGAACGATTCAGACATTGGAAGACATGCTTCAATCACGTGCATTGGAGTGGACAGGAGACTGGGATGATTATATATGTTTAGTAGAGTTTGCATACAACAATAGTTGTCACGCCATCATTAAGTGTGCACAATTTGAGATGTTGTATGGCAGGAAGTGTCGAGCCCCAATCTGATGGTATCAGGTTGCTGAGCGAACACTTGAAGGACCAGAGATGATAGAGTTGACCAATGAGAAGGTCGCTGTAGCTAAGAAGAAATTATAGGAAGCTCGCGCACGTCAGAAAAGTTATGCTGACAAGCATCGTAGTGACTTACATTTCAACGTAGGAGATCATGTCTTTCTTAAGGTATCACTGGCACGTGGTGTTAGACATTTTGGAATCAAAGGGAAACTCAATCCTCGATTCATTGGACCCTTTGATATCATCGAGCGAGTTGGTGAAGTATCTTATCGTTTAGCGTTACCTCCGCAGCTTTCTCATGTTCATGACGTTTTCCATGTGTCCTTACTTAGAGGGTACAATTATCATCCCCTTCACATGGTTCAGTATCCACTGGAACAGATTCGTGAAGATCTTACCTTCATAGAGGAACACGAACGAGTTCTTGATAGGCAAGAACGAGTCATGAGGAAGAAGACGATTCCATTCGTCAAAATCCTTTGGAGGGATCACACCGAGCGGGAAGCCACTCGGGAAACAGAGGAGTCTATCCGGGCTTCTTACCCTCATTTAATGTTTTGAATTCGGGTATGTTCCTCTTTCAGTTAACTTTATCTATAATTTAGGGACGAATTATTCTTTTAAGGGGGGGAGAGTTTTAAAACCCGCATGATTTTACCATGAACAGTATTAGTAAATGTACGTACATATAAAAACTTTCCTTTTATAGCATAAACACATGTCACGGTTATTAATTATTAACAATAATAATTATAATCACGAACATGAAATCAAGAACGTAAAAATCACGAACATGTTATTAGGTACTTATTTTTGATAATACGATTATTCTCGTTACATACAAGTATTTATATATATAACAAGAACATTTAATTATATAATAACATGAAAACACGAACATACGAACACGTAAAATATTAGACACGGGAAAACTTCAGGTTTTCCCTTATGGGCCCCATATGTCGCGGGCACCAAAGAGACAAAGGGCAAAGCCCACTTTTGGTTTTAATAAAATAAACAAAAGAGGAAACATGTTTTTCACTTTACAGAGTTTTCATAAAAAACAAAAATCCTAGCCTCCATCGTTCTTTCTCTTTGGCAGCCGGCAACAACAACACCACAAGGGTGTTTGATTTGATTTTGGTGATTAGATTCAAGTGGTAAACGTTCGTGTTATTAACCTCCAATTGTTTCACGCATTGGTAATCCATTATCCCTTTTATTTTAAATCTTTTTAGTTAATTAAGAACATGAAATCATGGGGTTTATTAAACAAGTAATTAAAACATGTCATGTAATCATGGGGGGGGGGGAAATTAAGGGATGTTGCGGGTTGGTTTTGTTCGGTCGACACCCAACCGAGACCCCATGGCTCTCGGCTTGCTTTGGTTCGCACCACCAACGGAGACCTCGTGTCTCAGTGTGGTTAGTCTCGGTCGGCAGCAGGGACAAGGGACCCCGACGTGAATCTGGATGGCCTTATGGTTTGATTGGGGGTCTCGGCAGCAACAAGCCACCACCACTGGCACACAGCCGGGGGCGGGTTTGGTCTAGGAGGGGGAACCGCAGGCGCAACAAGGGAAACCACCGGCACACAGCCTGTGTGAACTTGTTGTGGTCAGCGGCTAGCTAAGAGGAACCACCGGCTACAGCCGGTGGTTTGGTTACACAAGCAGTGGCAACCGGCCGAGCCGGTTTGCTACTGTTAAGGGTGTGTTTGGTTGGTCCGGTTCATGGGGTTTCCGGTCCGTTTCACATGTGTCTAAATTAAAAGTCACGGGTCCGGTTCATGACTAAAATTGTACAAGTATTTTATTTTTACAAGTTATGTTATTTAACAAGAGATTAAATTAATTAATAACATGACTTATAATTAACTTAATTTAACATGGACTTAGGTTAGTTATTATTTATGAAATAATACATGTACTAACCTAAGTATTTTAATTATTTAATTTAGAATATAGTATTAATTAATTATTTAAACGTGGGCTATAATTAATTAATAATCATGACTTAAGTTATAATTAAAATAATATTAATAGAAGTTTAACCTAAGTATTTTATATACTTTAATTTAATTAAGTCATGCTTATATTTAATTAAATCATATAACCTATAGTTTATTTAATTAACATGATATTATTAATAAACTATACAAATAATCACATGACTTATGTTATTTGACCAGTAAACTTAAGCTTATATTATTAGCTTATTATTCCAGCTTATTTCTAAATATGGAAACTTTCTATTTCAGGAAACTTACTATTTTTGGAAATTTTCTATTTTTAGAAACTGATCTATTTTTGGAAACTTTCTATTTTTAGAAACTGTTTTTTTAGGAAACCTACTATTTTTAGAAAGTTACTTATTATTACACAACAAGTATAATAATACAAGAAATACAAGTAATACTTAATCAGATTACATAGAATACATGATAAACACAACATAACCTTAAAATCAGTGAAACAAGACAAGAACATATAAAACAAGCTAAGACATGATATAATCAGTTAAGTACTCATTAAATAGAATACTTATACATGTATCCTATTTATGTAGCATTAGTGAGATCGAAGTAGGACTTCCATTCTTTCGTGTTCTTCGTTCACTGGATATAAGGTATGGATTTCCCGTCCTTTCATTATGGATATTCTTTTCTTATTAGGATTCCCCGTTTGCAGCTAACTGTTTTCCCAATATTTTTTTATATATTTGATACTTATGTTAGTTTAAGATCGTAAGCCATATACATGCATGAACAGTGTCACCTAGTTATGGAGGTACCATAAGCATAACACTAGAGGAACCAGTGTTATGACTTCCCCACGGCGAAGTGATTGCTCGTGGCGACCATTTTCAGTTTTGGCCATTATATTATATTATCATACGGGGCGTATGGGTGCATCCTAGTTACATGTTTATCAGTACAATCAGAGTGAATGCGATGTGTTCCTTGCATCCTTCACTAGGAGTTGATCCCTCCTACCCAGACTATTTAATTATAGGCAACCCCTCTAATTGCATGACGAGGTCTCCCCTCCAAGTATTCATGCATGGTGGAACCTCATGACCTACATGGGCTATTGGCTAATTAATACATATTTTACATAAAAACATAAGTCTTTTCAAACTATAAAACCAGTTTTATGAACATGATACTAGGTTACTTAGGACTTATACTTTCCACTGCTATTAGTCTTTATGCTTATGTTATTCCATGTCATACTTGTATATCCGTGCACTCAGCGTTATGCTCAGCCGTTTTCCTTTCATGTTCCCAAACGGGAGGTACTCAAGGGCGCTCGTAGACTCTAAGAATACGTGCATATGGGTTGGAAGCTATCTAGCCTTCTCTACTTTATGCATTTCATAATACATTTTGCTACTTATTTCTTTGGACATTGTTTAGTCCTTTTCCTTTACACCACTTTTGTTTGTGTGTGATGAGCTTAAACTTGGGGTACCGATGTTTGTTTTCGGTATTCTCATTCATGGTCATTTGATGTTTATTAAGACATTTACCTTGTATGCTTTGATGACACGACATAATCACGCGTGACATTCCATTTACCAAAACGGGGTGTCGCACTTAAGCTGATTAAAACATAATATATATACATGAAAAAATTTATGCATATAAACATGAAAAAAAATTATGCATAAAAATAATGTATGAATGCATGAAAACGAAAATGTCATGGGTTTGGGTGAATGCCTATGGGTCGGTTCACCTAAACAAAATGACATGACGAGGATGAACACCTATGAGTCGGTTCATCAAAATAAAATGATTCGATTAAAAGCACATGCGACTAAATATGGTCAGTCTTGTACCAACCATTACTTAGTCAAAATTCCTGCAACAATGATACATGAAACAAATGCATGAAAACAAACTGTCAGTTCTAGGAAGACCACGGTGATTACCCACTAATCACAGGTCATGTTTTAGAGCCTACAGGTCGAAACCTTGGCTCTGATACCATAACTGTAACACCCCATTTTGGTAAATGGAATATCATAGGATAATTATGGCGTGTCATCAAAGCATGCAAGGTAAATGTCCAAAAATATTAAATGACCAGGAATGGAAGTACCAGAAAAAAACATCTGTAGTCCAAGTATAAGCTCACACACATGAATACAAGTACTGAAATGGAAAAGGACTAAACAATGTCCAAAAAATAAAGTAACGTAATGTATGGAAATGTATAAAGTAATGAAGGCTAGTTAGCTTCCATACATATGCACATACTCTAAAAGTCTACGTCCGTCCTTGAGTACCTGCCGTTTGGGAACATGAAAGGAAAACGACTGAGCATAACGCCCAGTGAACGGATATACAAGTATAGCATGAAATGACATAAGCATAAAAGACTAATTCTAACGGAAATGTATAAGTCCTAGATAATCTCGAACATGTTCATAAAACTAGTTTTATAGTTTGAAAAGACTTATGTTTTTATATGAAAACTGTATTAATTAGCCAATAGCCCATATAGGTCATGAGGTTCCACCGTGCATGAATACTTGGAGGGGAGACCTCATCATGCAATTAGAGGGGTTGCCTCTTATTAATTAGTCTGGTTAGGAGGGATCAACTCCTTGTGGAGGATGCAAGCCACACACCACATTCACCATAAAAATTTTGTAAAACAAGTAACTAGGATACATCCATACGCCCCACATGAATAATATAAATATATGGCCAAAACTATAAAGGGACGCCATGAGCAATCACTCCGCCGTGGGGAAGTCATAACACTGGTGCCTCTAGTGTTATGGTTATGGTACCTCCATAACTAGGTGACACTAGTCATGCATGTATATGGCTTAGGCATTTAAACTAAAATAAGTAATTAAAACATATAAAATATATACATGGGAAAACAGTTGGCTACAAACGGGGAATCCTAATAACAAAAAGAATGTCCATACCGAAGGACAGAAAATGCGTACCTTGTGTCCAGTGAACGAGGAAAGATAAAAGGATGAAAATTCCTACTCCGACCTCACTAAAGCTACATAAATAAGGGACATGTATATGTTATTTGATTACTGAGTACGTTACTGGTTAGAGCATGTTCTTAACTTGTTTTATATGTTCTTGTCTTATTTTACTGTTTTAAATGATATACTGTATTATTCATGTATTTCACGTATTCTAATTAAATGTTATCTTGTATTATTGTATTATTATGCTTGTTGTGTAATAATAAGTAACTTTCTTAAAATAGAAAGTTTCCAAAAATATAATGTTTCCAAAAATAGAAAGTTTCAATGTTGTCCCTAAATTGTGATGATCAAACAAGAAATAAAAAGTAAAGATAGATGAAGTAGATGAGTTCTAGAGAGAGAAAGTAGAGAGAGAGAGTAGAGAAAGAGAGATGATTAACTATGTGAAATTAGATTTGAGAAAAATGAAAGATCCGACCTCTCCTAACATGCTAGGAGAGGTATATATAGTCGGGCTTACATGTAGCCTTAATGGACTATATTTGTTTAATGGGTCGGGCTTGAATAAAATTCTTTGTACCTTAAAAGAGGCCTTTTAAGCTAGCCATCAAGCCCGTAATGTCACGACTATTTTAACTAACTATTACAACATTCTAATAAATATTACAATAAAAACATATGACCGAACATTCTTGTTTGACTCAATATTTTGAGGCTAACAATCTCCCCCAATGTGAGGTCATTCCTCTTAGATATTTGGAGTTCAATGGAGATTACGAATTTTGTCATAAATGAATCTTGAATGTGTGATAGTAGTCTTGTTCTTTCATGTTGTGATCTTTGAGCCTTTGTCGTTGTCTTTCGACTTTGCCTTTAGACTTTAGATCTTCAAATTATCCTTGGCTTTTCTTTGCCATCTTGCGATCTTGTGTCTTCATCCACATGCTCATATGTTGCACTATCTTGAAAGCTTGCTAACAATATCCTTTGAAGAGAGGTCATTCCTCTACATTAATTAATAAGGAAGATTTTGATCATCAGAGTTGCGGAAGTCTTTAGCTTTCTTGATTGTTGAATATGTCTTTAGGCACAAGTATGTGGTTTTGAATCTTTGACTTTGCTGATTACACGTAACGCCACCTTCTCGAGACAAAACATAGACACGAACTGAATGGCTTTGACATTCATCCTAAATCGGTAGCGTTTTACCTCCGGTCGGTGAAGACCGTTAGACGATATTAAATATCTTACCTGTGACTAGGTAAATTCAATTCAGAACCTCCTTGACAGATTTTCGCGGCTGTACTAGCCGTTCTCTTTACTCGACCGTCTCAAATCAAGACTGCGAACATAAAGAGTGAATCAGTTGGATAAATATCCGCTTGATTAAAGTCGTCAATTCAAATTCCTGGAACAAGTTTGATTCATTAAGAATCTTACCATTGTTGCTTTCCAGTTGACACAAGCTTGATTCATAAGAAACTCGCAAGTTACCTATCGTAGCGCTGTTTAATGTTGACGCTAGAAGGATTTCCATTCGTCACTATGAATATTAATAAATATCACTCTGAATGTTTTGGCATGACCATAATGATATTGAGTAGAAACCTGAAATGATTTTGAATCGATAAAGAAACAAACCACTGTTGCTTTTCAGTTTTACATATGTTCAATTCATAAAGAATCTTACACATGACCTACCGCAGTGCTGTTTGATGTTAACACTGGAAGGATTTCCACTCATCATTATGACTACTAGGTAGTATCACTCTGAGTGTTCTAGCAATATCGCAAGGATATAGCGTATGACTCTCTTGATCATCATCTGTGTGTCCTAACGAGATTTGATTGATCTTTTGGCTCTAGACTCGATTTGTGCACTTTTAGTGGTCGGAGGCTGGAGCAGATGCCACCTATTCAATATCAACTATCACGGAGTGAGAAAGTCAATAGAATTCGTGTTGATCTTCGTGACAAAAAAACAAACTTCATTTGAGAGAAGCCTAAGTCAGCTGGGGAATGGTTGTGCATTACATCACTGGGTCCATGATGCGTTGTCTTCATGATGTGTTGACCCAGTTTCTGCCTAACTTGTATGGAGGGCTAATTTCTTTACACCCTTTATCCTTACATTTTTTTCATTCTTCAACCCATTCAATGCTTACCAATACATCATTACTAGCACCTTGTTGTGATTGTTCAGTGCTAGCATCAGTACTTAGTCAATATTCAGCTTCGTTCACATTCTACTCCATTTTTCCTAAGGACTTCTAATAATCTATTGGATTGTCCCTAGGAAGATCCCTCCGGTTCTGGTTGGACCATAGGACTTAAACCTAATCACCCTTTTGACACCAATAACGTCGTGAATTAAAGACGTTGTGGGTATTTGATCGAAACCATGGGTGCTTGAGTCTTTAGATCACATTTTAATCACATTTTCTCCCCCTATCTCTAATATATAAAATCGTTTGATATTAGAGATACCAAATTTGATTAAAATATATTTTGAAAAATAGTCTTGAAAATCTTCAGGAGAAGAATGTGTCAAACTAGCATGAAATTGTTTGGAATGCTCCCCTTCAAAAATTAATCCAATTGAATTGTCATTGTGAGGATGTGATCCACATTTAGCTTTTTGAGGATGGGAGTTGTTGAACACACAATGTTTGAAAGATTTTGAATAATCATTGAAAAACTCTTGAAAAAATTGTGTTCATAGCTTTTCGAAAAACTCTATTTCTTTTTGGCGATGAGGTTTTTCTAAAGCATAAACTTGAGATCATAGACATTGAATGTCTTGACAAATCCACTCAAGTGTAAGAAGATTTAACTTCTTTTGCTAAGGGTAAGAGCACTAAATCGTACACTCTCCCGTGAATATAGATCCGGGTTGCAATCTAAAAGTGATTACAAAGCCATAGTGTTGAGCTCAAAACGTTGAATGTTTTGTGACAAGCTCAACCCGAGATAGATTGCTCTACCCGTTGTGTGGAAAAATTGTCCAAAATAGACATTTTCCTTTATAAAAAGTAGAAATGACATGTTTTGAAAAATATGTACAACTTTCATTCGAGCTTTATGTACACCTGTGTCGTTATTGAGCGACATTTCTAGGCACGTCCATATTATCGGTACTAAAAGACATGTCGAGAAGAATATTTTTGGATTTTCAAAGTTTTTTAATTTTTTGTTTTGCTTTTTCAAAAATATTTACATGTAGATGTTTGATAGACGAATCAAGCAGGCTTCTTTGCCAGAATCTTGAGTTCTGCTGGAGTCAAACATCTCATACCTGAAGGTCTACGCAAATCTTGGTCTATTCTACATGATGGATTGGATTGATTAAGTGGGTGGATTTATTAGATAATAATAAAGCTGAATGAAGGAGATGAGGGTGTAGAGAGAGAAAGGAGAGAAGGGAGAAAAGTAGAGAGAGAAAGTAATATGGAATAATGATTAATATGAATCACCAACCCCTCCTAACATGCTAGAAGGGGGGTATATATAGCCCACCCTACATGTGGGCTATAGGGACTATATGATAAATAACTAAATCACGAGCCCAATACATTAATATATCGTTGGAGCGACCGATCCTTCATAAATACGTAAAACGTATTTCCAACAATCTCCCCCTAAGGGAGGTCGCTCCAAGAGACAAAGTTCTAAATATTCTATATCTCGTGATATGTGCTAACTAAGATGTGACCGAGACTTTAATGGAAAAACGTATTTCCAACAATCTCCCCCTAAGTGAGGTCACATCTTTTAACAAAATCTTAAACCTAGCATCTATGCTTGAGTCTTCGATCTTGTTCTTGTGAATATGCTTGATGTGATCTTTGACTTAAATCTTGAGCATGTTTCCTTGCCTTGAACTTGTGCATTCATCACTTGTGATATTCGCCTCTTCGTGACTTCATGTTCCACATACTTATACCTTTATAATTCTTGAAAGCTTCAGAGTTTGATACAGCGGAAGACTTGACCTTTAGACTTTCTTGAATTTGTTGAAGTACTAAGTGTATGTAGTATAAGCATGTGGTGACGACTTCTTCTGGATTATACACCGCAATGCCACCTTCTTGTTACGCTGCATAAGATAGTTAGCAACAAACCATATACACGGATGAAATGGCCTTGAACATTTCATATTAAATATCGTACTTGTGGCAGGTAGTTTCAATAAAGAACCTCCTTGACAAGATTTTGTGGGTAAACCCGTTCTCTTTACTCGACCGTCCAAAGCTGACTGCGAACGTAAAGAGTGAATCATTTGGATAATTTTATCCGCATGATTTGAAACCGTCAATTCATGTTCTTGGAACAAGTGAAGTTCAGTTAAGAACTGCACCATCATTGCTTTCTAGTTGTCACGAGCTTGATTCGTATAGAATCTTGCAAGTTACCTACCAAGTGTTGTTTGAGGTTAACACTAGAAGGATTTCCACTCATCACTGTGAACACTAAGGTATCACTCTGAGTGTTCTGGCAAGATCACTAAGATATTACGTAGAGGCCTGGAACGTGTTTAAATTCAATTAAGAATTAAACAACTGTTGCTTTCCAGTTATCACAAGTTTGATTCATAAAGAATCGCACAAGTTACCTACCATGAGCTTTTTGATGTTCGCTCAAGAAGGATTTCCATCTTCATTGTAAATACTTTCGTATTACTCGGATGTTCAGGCAAGATCATGAAGATTTTGCGTAGGACTCTTGATATCTTTCTTACTTTTCACATTGTGTGAACAAGCAAGGAATAATGAAAATATGTCCTAATGAGATATTTGATGATCTCAAATGGCTCTAGACTCAATCGTGCATTTTGGATTTTAGTGATCGGAGGCTGGAGAGGAGTGCCACCATTTCAATACCAATTTATTCGGAGTGAATAAATCAATAGATAATGCGTTGTCTCTGTGTGATTAAAACAAATATCTTTTAAGAGATATCTGAGTTAGCTAGGATGGGTTGTGCATTGCATCACTGGGTCCATGATGTCTATCTTCAATATCGAGCATCATTGAAAATGATCTCAATAGCATATGAATTGACCCGGTTTCTACCTAAGTTGTAAGGAGGGCTACTTTCTTTACACCCTTTATCTTTAAAATTCTTTTTCCTTCTTCAACCCCTTCAATGCTTACCAATACGTCATAATTAACACCTTGTTGTGATTGTTCCAGTGCTAACTTAAGTATTTGGTCGGCATTCAGCTACGTTCTTAATCTTTCCCCATCTTTCCTAAGGACTTCTATTACTTGCTATGGGATGTCCTTGGGAAGATTCCTCCGGTTCTAGAAGAATCATTGGACTTTAACCTATCCTACCATCCTTATGTCACCACAATCGTCACTGTCGTGAATTAAGATGTTGTGGGTAAGTATACGTCACCATGAAATCTATTTTGATATCCAAATCCATTTTGCTCCCCCTTAACATATGCCACGATATTCGAAAACATTTCGCACATGTCGGGATGAGCCAGCACATTAAGTCAAACCATTATTGATCTCAATATTAAATCACATTTTCTCCCCCATATTAAAAATATTAACCCAATTGATGTTTTTAATATCAATTGATTTAATGATGTTTTAAGAAAAATTTGGGAAGAAAAATGCAAATACGATTAAATCCATTTATCTTCATGAAATTAACAAGCTCCCCCTAAAATTAATAAGGGTGCACTTGAAACGTAAATTAAATACCTTTTAAACACAAGTGTAAGATATTTATCACGTACAAAGATCATATATGATAATGTATTCACAAGATTAGCAATTTACGAGGTTGGACCTGAATGATGGAGAACATCATATGAAAGAATCACATGCTTCTTGTTCATGAATGTTGGTCGCCTCATCATGTCTGAAGTTATCTCTTGACTCCATGTGTACGATTGATATTGTTGTCTTGACACCAACATGTGAACTTTGGCACTTTCGGTATCGAAGAGTCTAAACGCTTGACAATTGATCCCCCTCAATTGTTGACCCGTGTTCTACTTAAAGAGTTGTAGTAGTCGCATCGTCTAGTATGTAGATATCAATTGCAACAAACTTCGGATTGTGGAGTTGATAACTTCGGATTTTGAAGTCAAAGCTTTCCGGTGAAATGCTTGACTTCAATGTGAAAAGCGGGTTACTATCAGAAATAATAGCAAACCATATGGAGCATGTTTTAAATCTTTTAAACTTCTGCTCGAACTTTATTTACAACCCCGTGTCATTATTCGACATTTCTAGGATCGTAAATATTATCGATTCCAGAAGACATGCTCTTTTTATCAAAGCATATTTGAACACATGATACAAGGCTTTTGCCCGTATAAAAATTAAAGTTCGTTGTTCTGGTATAATTGAATTGATAACTGGTTAACTATGTGACTCAGTCATTCTTTGGTGGAAAAAAAGATTTGTCGTTGTAGTAATTAAAAAGTGCAAGACTTTAAATAAAAATGACGTTAATATAAATCTAAATCTAATTTAAAATAAATGGCGGGAATTTAAAAGCGAGACGAATAATTAAAAGGCAATAAGAGTAAATAACGCAAACTTAAAACTATCTAAGGCAAACTTAAAACGCAACTAAAACTTAAACTAAGGCAAGGCTAAAATAAATCTAAGGCAAGTAAACTTAAAGTGCAACTAAGGAAAAAGGCGGGAAAAGTAAAGCTTGAAAATTAAAAATTAAAAAATGAAAGTTAAAAGAACCTGAAAACAGCTCATTCGGAATAATCCTTCGTTCGGAATAAATCACTCGTTCGGAATGTCACCTTCGTCCGGAATAATTTCTTCTTCACTCGGAATATTAACGAAAACCCTTGATCCGGAATAAAATGCTCACTCGGAACAATGGTTCATCCGGAATATGTCACTTATTCAGAATATTCACTATTCCGAATGAACACCTTGGTTCGGAACAATTGTTGATCAGGAATGTTGCTGATCCAGAATAAAATGAGATAAAAGCTTGATTCGGAATATTGTCTTGATTCGGAACAATAAATGTTCCGAATGAACACTCCTTGATTCGGAACAATAAATGTTCCGAATGAACTCCACTGATTCAGAACTTTGTCTTGATTCGGAATATATTCCGAATGAATCACTTTGAACCGGAATGATGTCTTGATTCGGAATGTTCTGAATGAACAGCTTCACTCGGAATGCACAGCTTGATTCGGAATAATTCTTCAATCCTTGATCCGGAATAGTCTGCTGATTCAGAATGTTCAAGTTGATCCGGAATGTTTCGAACGAAGGTCCTTGATTCGGAATGTTCCGAATGAAGGTCCTTTGATTCGGAATAAACACTTACTCGGAACTTCACTAATTCGGAACAATCAAGGAACAAACCTTCACTCGAAATATCTGGACTTTGATCCGGAATGTACCTGGGAATACAGTAACAAAGCGAAGAACAAGGAGAAAGGAAAAAGCTACGGATCTAATTAAAATTAATCAAAATCAATCAAGAGATTAAACAAGATTAACCAAAAACATCTACTAATGATAATCAAACAAACCAAATCAATAAAACTAACAATAATAACCACAATGATCAAAACCCACTTAAATCAAATCAATAAAACATCAAATACATAAACATGAACATAAAGATTAAAGATTAATGAAAAGAAGATAGGAGATTGACAAGAAAAGTAAAGATTGACAATAATTAAAAGGAAACTTACTTGAAATTAAAAGTATTTAAGGTGCAAGACAATGTATTTAAATGGACATGAAATTAAATGACAAGGTAATTAAAAGGTGGAAGACTAATTGTCACACTTAGCCAACAACGTGAAATGAAAACACAAATGATCTATTTATAGGGGAGATTAGGGAGGTGCTTCGGAAGCTTCCTCCCCTCTTTCTTCTTTTCTTAATTGCATGATTAAGTCCTTGTCTTCTTAATCTTTTGACTTTAACGACTTTGTCTCGGGATTTCTTTAAACTCGTCTTGAAATTTCTTCATAAATAAGACTTGAGTTCTTCGACTTTTAGTAAACTTCCGTCTTTTGACTTTGTCTTCGATAAATCTTCAGAATTGGTCTTGGACTTCCGTTCTTTTTGCACTCTTGATTTCTTAACTTCGTCTTTCGTTTTTTTCTTCGATAAAAGCCCGTGAATGCCCGTGTTTTCTCCCTTTTCAACATTTTCGTCCTAAATCACAACAAAAACACAAACCACGCATAATTCCGACATTTACGACATAAAATACACGTTTTGGTCCGGTTATTATTGTAATTAAGTGGTAAAAAGGATGGGTGTTTACACACCTATCAAATCCCCTACACTTGACCATTGCAATGTCCTCATGCAATGCATTAGTTACAAAGCACGTTTACACTTTTCATCACAATCAATCCACATTGGCCTTTATGAAAGAGATAGAAAATTATAAACATTCAAACTAGAGAAATAAAAAACATACCTTCGGGTTTTGGGAATGTTGTGAATGATCATCATCCTCAAGTTTTCACTTTCTCCAAACCAAGCTTAAAAACGAGATCATTGTTATTATATGTTAGCAAACTAACATGAACTCATGTGGGCCAATTATTCACTTAGACTCCCTTATTCCTAGGTGTATCTCTTATATTTTATTATTGTCTTTAATGATCACGAGGATGCATTGTTGACTTATTTCGATAGTTATTAAGGCTGAAAATAAAGTGGGACGATTTAATCAATAGTTAGCTAAAGGACAAAATCTTTTAAAACTGCTTCTCGGGACCTCAAAAAGTTCATATCTTGGCATAACTCGCTTCGCGATTTGAGAACTTTCTCGGACCGATATTTGGCAGCGACTTCATACTTCAAACCTTGAGAGACGTTCATGAAATAATGGTCTTCTCTTTATAATAGGAATTTCTTCACTTGAAATTTTGAGAGATTCTTCATATATGGACCACGACTTCTTCATTTTTCTTCAATCTTTATTTTGGACTTTGATATACAACGATCCGCCTGATTTTACGACTTGGATCTATTTATCCTCATACCTTGCTAGGGTCTTTTCGGATACACTTCTCCATGATCTTTACGGGAGTATTTGCTTTTCGTCGTGTGTCTCGATCCTTCGTATTGATTTTTGATAAATGATTCTTCACATCACTTTTGGACCTTTAGCAACAAAATGTAGCCCTCATGCCTTGTTAGGGCCTTTTCGGACTCGCCAATCTTTGCATCCTGCTTCAATAAGTTATGCCTTGGCTATGAACTCTAATCCATACCGAGCAACTTCTAAACGATCTTGGGCTAGAAGCTAAGTAACTTTTCAAATCGTACAACCTTATTTATTGCAGATAAACTTATTAGCAAGCGATGGGAGAATAGGCTTATAATTAACTCACATAAATTCACGAAAGAATAAAAAACTTAAAATTGACTCTATCATCTCTCGTTCTCCATAATTTAAAATCTCAAGGAATGAGACTCGTGGATGCTTAGCCTATTAAATCAAAGTTTTGGGTTTTCGAGTTGTCTATAGGATCTTGCAAAATCTTAGTCTTTTTCAAGTTTAGAAATCGCATTTTAAAGTTCCCTTGATAAACGAGTCTCTAGGATCAATTATAGGAACTTGCGAAAAGTTCTTGTTCTTAACCCGTGAGAGTTAAGACTTTCGCGTTTTATAGCTCCCTATATAAAAGCCTAGCAAAACTAGAGTTAAACATGTTAAGGATACTAGCTAGAGTAAACTTAGATAAGTAAACTCGGGTTGAGTCAAAAGATTCACAATGTTTGAAAATTTAAAACCACTTTATTAAAAAACAATTCTAGCAAAGAAATAAAATAACTATACAAAGGGAAAAACTAATAGGCTAAAATAGATCAAAAATTTTGAAAAATGTCGAAAAATTGATTTTCCGGTTAAAATGAGGACAAATACTAGGAAAAGACCACTTAACTTCGATAGAAGTCCCCCCACACTTAATATAAACAGTGTCCTCAATGTTTAAGCATGTGAGAGTAAACTCCCCTACACTTAGGACATTGTGCACGTAGTTTAAATCTTGCTAAGGAAAAGACAACTAACGAGATTCCTATTTTAATATTGGAAAATATAAAATAGTGAATCGAAAAGAGTTTAGGATAGAACCGGGAAGAAGGGAACAACGGAATCACGGGTGGTCAAAAATCATCAAGAGTGGATCATTGAGCGCTCGAATCCCTGATTAGTAGAAGAGAGGAAATAGCAAACACCAACGGGTCTCCCCTACACTTAGGATAAATAAAGCTAAAAGATACATGGGTTGCCTCCCAAGAAGCGCTTGATTTTTGTTCACCGAGTCGTGAGCCTGACTCGACCTTGATTAGCATAGGAAGAAGCATGAAACATATCCACCGGGATCAAAGACATAGTTTTCGTCCATCAAATAGCACAAGCTTAAGGCGAACAAGGCAAGCCAAAGAAGAGTAGGCAAGGTTCCCTTAAGCAAAGATGGAGCACGGTGGAAGCAAGGGTGAAGTGCAAGTAGATTTCCATAAGTTCCAAAGATCTTTCCTTTTATTTCATCAGATGGATACTGAGATGGCTGGAGAATATCGATACCGGGGTCGAACACCTTTTCTTTTAGGGGAAAAGAGCACTCAGGCTCAGCAGAATGTGAAGAAGATCCGCGAAGAAAATGCACAACCTCGTCCTCAGAAGGTGGACAAAGAGGTGTTAAATCATACTTGTTGCGGATGTTGGTGTCGTCCGGTTGCTTCTCCTTTGAAAGAATTTTCTTCAAATCCGAAGTAGGATCAAGACCATAATCATCAAAGTCCAAAGGAGGATCATCACTCTCATGAGGGAAGTATGTATTAAGAAAAGTAGAGAAGTCTTCCTCAAATGAGTAGTCATCCAAAGTAGGATCAAGTGATGGCGGAGGATCTTCATCATGTGAAGAATCACTCGAAAGAGTATCGGCCTCATCAAAATCATCATATGTGGGCATGTCGGGATACTCGGAAGTAAAATCATCATAATCATCCGTATCTGAGCTAGAATCATCATCATAAGCATCAAAGATCGATGGAGAATCATATATGGGAGAAGGTTCCAAATTGGAGAGAGAATCATCCACATCATCTTGAAAAAGTGGATTATCAATGCACGAATCGAATAGAGGATTGTTGTAGATGACAAAATCATCAAGCACATTAATCATATTCGCTGATTCTCTTTCATAGGATTTGCTTGTAAGCTTCCCCATTTTGAACACTTGTTGTTCATTCCCGACCCATAAAATTAATTCACCTTCGGCAACATCAACTAAAGCTCGTTCGGTTCTCAAGAATGGCCGACCAAGTATTAAAGAAATACGAGGGTCCATTTCATAATCAATAACAACAAAGTCGACCGGAAAAGTGAAGGTGCCAACTTTAATGAACACATCTTCGACAATACCAACGGGGTAAGCGAGAGTGCGATTTGCAAGCTCAAGAGTCATCTTTGTTGGAGTAAGGTGGGTAATGATAGTGTTGTCCAAACACTTAAAGGCATCAGATTAATACTGGCCCCGAGATCAGCTAGGGCAGTAAATTCTTCAGTTTTGTTAAAAATGCAAGGCAACACAAAACGACCAGGATCTCCAAGTTTTTCCGGAAGTTCTTTAAGAATAACTGCATAACAGTTTTCATTTAAGCGTGTGTTGGCAAGCTCAATCAGCTTCTCCTTCTTGTTAAGCAATTCTTTGAATGCTTTGACAAATTTCGGCATGTGGACAAGTGCTTCAACAAGGCTAATGTTGAAATTCATTTGAGAGATCAACTTCAAATAATTCGACACTTGAATGTCATCCTTGGTGTGCATTTTGGCCTTGCCTAAGCGAGATGGATAAGGAATATTGGGTTTAGGTGGTGAAGGTGTAGGTGTAGCAGGTAAAGGTTGAGATGTTGAAGGTGGGGTTGGTGGAGGATTCTTCTTGGATACATCGTCATGACGAGGCGGAGACGGTAATGGTGTACTAATACTAGGTGTGGGAGGAGTAGGGATAAATGGAGGTGGAGGAGGTGTAGATGATGGGGGCGGGATAGGTGGTCCTACTAAAGTAACTCCACTACGGGTAGTAATAGCACTCACATTGGCTCGCGGATTGGTGACGGTGTTTGAAGGTAGATAACTCGAGGTAGAGGGTTGAGTGGTGGGCAAGAAAGTAGCCAACATATTCTTTAAATCATTCGTTTGATTGCTGAAGGAGGATTGTATATTATCTCGAAGCTCGGATCTAATGTCATGCCCTTGCTTGGTGATATCCCCTTTCAGATTGATAATTTGGCTCTGTAGATTCTTGATTTGCTCTCCATGGGATCTCATTAAAGCCTCAACATCTTGATTCATGGGTGGGGCTTGTTGAGCGGGTGGGTGATAAGGATTAGAAGCTCTTGGTGGGATTTGGTTGCTTCTATTGTAATTGTTGTTGGGGTTTTGGTTTTGAGGAGAAAAACCTGGTGAAAGGTAGTTGTTTGACCGGTAACTTAGCAAATTTCGATCCCCTTGAGGTCGGGCTTGGTAATTTTCCGGTGAATAATTACCATAAGCTGCATACACGTTTTCCGAATTTCCTTGAGTAGAAGGACAATCAGTGTATGAGTGTGGACCGCCGCATGTCTCACAAGGATTAGCCACCGCTTTAACTTGTTGTTGGTTTGTAGCGAGAAGCAAGATATTTTTGTTCATTTCAGTCATCATGCGGGTGAATTCGGTCATATCGGGGTTTGCTGAAGTGGAAGAAACATTGACTCTCGGGTTTTTCCTTGAAGAAGCGGAGGAATCCCAGTTTTTATGATGAGTAGTCATGTTTTCAATAAGCTCTCTACACTCCTCGGGTCTCCTTTTCATAAATGTGCCACCGGCGGCTGCATTAATCGTATCACGATCTCGAA
The DNA here is from genome assembly GCA_025667525.1 of Glebionis coronaria. NCBI lineage: Eukaryota > Viridiplantae > Streptophyta > Magnoliopsida > Asterales > Asteraceae > Glebionis > Glebionis coronaria. The sequence goes on from CM046879.1 coordinate 206,030,961, forward strand.
AAGTCAAACCGTTGTAGAAAGTATCAATTAAGGTCACAGGGAGCATGTTGTGGTTTGGACAACGATCGTTCAAAACATTATATCTTTCCCAAGCATCAAAGAGAGATTCATCGGGTTCTTGCATGAAACCGCTGATTTGATTGCGAAGGCTCGTGACCATGGATGGTGGAAAGTAGCGCGACAAAAAGCGTTGAGTCATGTCATCCCAAGTATGAATAGAATTCTTCAGGAGACGATCAAACCATTTCTCGGCGTGGTGTGATAATGTATGTGGAAAGAGCTGTAGGCGAAGAACATCCATTGTGGCACCTGGCAACTTCATGCTTTGGGTAATAGTAATGAATTTGTCTAGGTGTTTGTTGGCATCATCATCAGGCATTCCTCGAAAAGGATTAGTTTGCACTTGTTGGATCATATGATGCTTCAACGAAAACTCAGGAGCCGTGATTTGCATCGGCGCAATCGGTCCTCCTCGTCCAAACATGGTAGGTTGACAAAGCTCCTCCATTGTCCGAAGATCGGGCTGTGGAATAACATTGTTGTTATTGTTGAGGTGCGATGGATTATTGTTGTTGTTCACACCTGCCATAGCTAAATCTTCTCGAGTCTCGGGCTCTTGATAATTAGAAGATCTAGTACGCATACACCTACAAAGGCAAAAGAAAAAGAAAACAAACACAAAGAGAATATATATACACAATAAAAACAAAATCTTTTTGGATTTTTGAAATTTTTTAATTTTTTTTGAAATTTTTAACAATTTTTAAATTTTTATGGTTTTTTTTTTGAAATTTTTAAGCAAGAAAAATAACGCTCACAAGTGAACGGATCCCAAAAAGCAACGCGTCTCTCACAGAAAACCGTTAATCTTTACGAAAAGAGCCGGCAGCGGCGCCATTTGATACAAGGCTTTTGCCCGTATAAAAATTAAAGTTCGTTGTTCTGGTCTAATCAAATTGATAACTGGTTAACTATGTGACTCAGTCGTTCTTTGGTAGAAACAAAGATTTGACGTTGTAGTAATTAAAAAGTGCAAGACTTTAAATAAAAATGACGTTAATATAAATCTAAATCTAATTTAAAATAAATGGCGGGAATTTAAAAGCGAGACGAATAATTAAAAGGCAATAAGAGTAAATAACGCAAACTTAAAACTATCTAAGGCAAACTTAAAACGTAACTAAAACTTAAACTAAGGCAAGGATAAAATAAATCTAAGGTAAGTAAACTTAAAGTGCAATTAAGGAAAAAGGCGGGAAAAGTAAAGGTTGAAAATTAAAAATTAAAAACTGAAAGTTAAAAGAACCTGAAAACAGCTCATTCGGAATAATCCTTCGTTCGGAATAAATCACTCGTTCGGAATGTCACCTTCGTCCGGAATAATTCTTCTTCACTCGGAATATTAACCAAAACCCTTGATCCGGAATAAAATGCTCACTCGGAACAATGGTTCATCCGGAATATGTCACTTATTCGGAATATTCACTATTCCGAATGAACACCTTGGTTCGGAACAATTGTTGATCCGGAATGTTGCTGATCCGGAATATAATGAGATAAAAGCTTGATTCGGAACAATAAATGTTCCGAATGAACACTCCTTGATTCGGAACAATAAACGTTCCGAATGAACTCCACTGATTCGGAACTTTGTCTTGATTCGGAATATATTCCGAATGAATCACTTTGATCCGGAATGAATCCTTGATTCGGATTGTTCCGAATGAACAGCTTCACTCGGAATGCACAGCTTGATTCGGAATAATTTTGCAATCCTTGATCCGGAATAGTCTGCTGATTCAGAATGTTCAAGTTGATCCGGAATGTTCCGAACGAAGGTCCTTGATTCGGAATGTTCCGAATGAAGGTCCTTTGATTCGGAATAAACACTTACTCAGAACTTCACTGATTCGGAACAATCAAGGAACAAACCTTCACTCGGAATATCTGGACTTTGATCCGGAATGTACCTGGGAATACAGTAACAAAGCGAAGAACAAGGAGAAAGGAAAAAGCTACGGATCTAATTAAAATTAATCAAAATCAACCAAGAGATTAAACAACATTAACCAAAAACATCTACTAATGATAATCAATCAAACCAAATCAATAAAACTAACAATAATAACCACAATGATCAAAACCCACTTAAATCAAATCAATAAAACATCAAAACATAAACATGAACATAAAGATTAAAGATTAAAGAAAGGAAGATAGGAGATTGACAAGAAAAGTAAAGATTGACAATAATTAAAAGGAAACTTACTTGAAATTAAATGTATTTAAGGTGCAAGACAATGTATTTAAATGGACATGAAATTAAATGAGAAAGTAATTAAAAGGTGGAAGACTAATTGTCACACTTAGCCAACAACATGAAATGAAAACACTAATGATCTATTTATAGGGGAGATTAGGGAGGTGCTTAGGAAGCTTCCTCCCCTCTTTCTTCTTTTCTTAATTGCATGATTAAGTCCTTGTCTTCTTAATCTTTTGACTTTAACGACTTTTTCTCGGGATTTCTTTAAACTCGTCTTGAAATTTCTTCATAAATAAGACTTGAGTTCTTCGGCTTTTAGTAAACTTCCGTCTTTTGACTTTTTCTTCGATAAATCTTCAGAATTGGTCTTGGACTTCCGTTCTTTTTGCACTCTTGATTTCTTGACTTCGTCTTTCGTCTTTGTCTTCGATAAAAGCCCGTGAATGCCCGTGTTTTCTCCCTTTTCCACATTTTCGTCCTAAATCACAACAAAAACACAAACCACGCATAATTCCGACATTTACGACATAAAATACACGTTTTGGTCCGGTTATTTTTGTAATTAAGTGGTAAAAAGGATGGGTATTTACACACCTATCAACACACAATTTTGAAAGATCTAGAAAAAACCTTTTGAAAAATTCTTGAAAAATTGTGTTCAACGTTTTGAAAAACAATTACTTGAGCTTAAGATGTTGAATATCTTAAAAGCGAGCTCAAGTCCGAGAAGTTGTGAACTTCCCGTTGTTAAGGATAAGTTACCATCGGCGATAAACTTTCCTTTTATCTGAAGGACGAGTCCTAAGCTGACATTTACTTAGAAGTCGTTTTCATGAGCTTGAAAACTTTGACTGTTTTAACGGAAAGCTCATGACCGGGAAAGATTAATTTCTCGTTATGAGGAAAAGTTCTCTTATTTAAAAGATACACTTTCCTTTCTGAGCTTAAAACTTCGAATGTTTTAATACAAGCTCATGACCGAGAAATGTTAATTTCTCGTTATGAGGATAAGTTATCATAAAAGATAATCTTTCCTTTATTTGATGTTCGAGTTACAGTCTGACATTTAACTGTAAGTCATATACACGAGCTTAAAACCGTTGAATAATTTTAAATGATAGCTCGTGTCCGAGAAAAATCAATTTCTCGTTAATGAGGATAAGTTTATCATCGGTGATAAACTTTCCTATATTTGAAGATCGGGTCATCGTCTGACATTTAACGATGAGCCTTTATACACGAGCTTAAAACTTTTGAATAGTTTTAACGGAAGCTCGTGTCCGAGAAAATTTAATTTCTCGTTTTAGGGATAAGTTTATCATCGGCGATAAACTTTCCTGTCTTTGAAGAACGGGGCATAAATTGTAATGTGATTATACGCCATATACACGAGCTTAAAACCTTTGAATAGTTTTAACGGAAGCTCGTGTCCGAGAAAATTTAATTTCTCATTTTAAGGATAAGTCATCATCGGGATGAACTTTCCTGTCTTTTGAGAGCGAGTTACAGTCTGTTATGCGACTGTAAGTCCTGTTGATAAGCTTAACCATGAATTCCCTGAGACACTAGTTTCTCCGATATCTGCTTCTTCAGCAACCAAACTCTAAGAGTATCCTTAGTTGAACGGTATACAATGATTGGACCGCTTCGTTCTTTTGGAACATCAACTTTGGTACCTGCATTCTCATTAGGAATTTGCATGCTTTGAAATGGGTTAGCAATATCAATTTTGGAACCATGCGGGGATTCACAGATCTCTTTTCTGGTGCCAAAGGTGGCCTGAGGGGATGATTCACTTGTCTTAGTTGGCAAACGTTTCCTTTTATAGAAAACCTTAAGATCAGGCTTAAGTGATGTATCATCTTCCTCCCTAGTAGTCTTAGTAGAATCAGAGACAATCCTAGTTAAAGGGCACTCGTTTCCTACAAGAGTGACAGTTCTACCAGTGGGGCGCCACATTTTACCAATGGGTTTGATTTTAGCGACCCACTGGGATTTAAGTCTAGCACGGGAGTTCACCTCATTAAGTAATTTCTTGATACAAGAATCATGATTTGCCGTAAAGACACATTTTCTACATGTTTTACAAGTAGCATATTTAATGTCCGAGTAAGATCTAGAATTCATGGACGATTGATTGATGCTCCTAGGATTTGACATGTTACGGTTAGCAGTGTTGGGTAATCTAGAAGGCATCTGTCTAAGATTGAAATTCCTATCTCTTACTTGTGTCTTTAGCTTAACTTCCCTCAGACCAGATTTATGGTGAACGTCATTTGAACTAGTTCTAGACGTGGTCTTTGGACTATGTCTAGGGATACTAGAGGCAATTATGTGATTAGGTCTTGCTAAAGCCGTTTTGGTCACATTGGGCCTAGTTGCAGAAGTGAATGGTCTAGAAAGATGAACCAAATCAACTTGGGAGGCAAACCGCGGTCTCGAGGATTGTGGTCGCTCGGATCTAAATGCAGTCGGTTGTCTAACGAACTGATTTGTAGGCGGTTTCCCCAAGATTGATGGTTTTTCAAGCTTAGTGTCCACACTAGTTCCTTTGGTTTTCCTCAATTCGTTTTTCAACGCAGCTATAGCAAATACCTTTTCCTGAACTTTAGCCTTTAACGTTTCATTTTCTTTGAGCAATCTATATTGGTATGCAAATTTAGACTCTAGTAACTGAATTTGTTTCAAAAGATTATCCTTTTCAGCTTTAGAATCTAAAACTTTTTGATCCAATTTTCTTTCAAGAACAACGTTTGACTTTTCATGTTTTTCAAAGGATGTTTCAAATTTGTCTGTTTTCTTAGAAAATTCAAGTTTGGCATCCTCAAGATCTTTTGATTGTTGAGCTACAATCGTTTCGAGCTCTCTAATCTTGGAATCAGAAGCATTCATTGAAGCAGTTATAAGAAAATTATCATGATGTTTAACATTTTGAACACTTTCTCCCCCATTATGACTCACATCGGATGAATCAGAAGTGGTATTTCTATAACTCTTTTCCATCCCATGTTTGTCATAATTAGGTTCAGAATGCTCAATATGCGGCATGTCATCAGCATATACATCATAAACAACATTACATTGTACCATGTTTGCAGGCTCTTTGTCATAAACGGGTAAGGTATCATCAAGAGATATCTCGTGAACATTCCCAGACGTGCCACTGGTATCATGTTGTCCTCCTGATTCCGTGCTCTTGCAATCGTTAGGCTCCAAGTTGTCAACCGTATGACCATTCTCCTCTTGCATCCGCATCATAGATTCTTGCACTCCATTATCATACGCTTGCTGAATTCGAGATCTTTTATAAATCGAAGACGAGACCGATGTCATGAGTTTCAATATTGTACCACGGAAATCTCGAAGCTCGGTATGGGTATCTCGAAGAAATGATTGGCAAATCACTGAACTTTCAGACTTAATGATATTGAATTGTAGGAAAGGCGTGAGTTGTGTCACAAGAACCTTATATGCAAGGGCAGATGCAGAGTGATTAAAGTCTTTATTGTGGAGTTGCTCTGCTAGTTGGGTCAAGATGATGAACATCGATTCCATGAATATATGACGATCTTGACCAAAGATTGTCACAAATTCGCTCCCTCCTTGAATCCGTGAAAGAGTAACTAGATGATACTGGAGCATTTGAAATGAAGTGATGCCATTATCACTAACTTTGTCTTGCATTTTATGCGCTTCTCCCTTTTGACATGTCGAATCGAACGAATCCATTGAATATCGATGAAAAATCCGTCTTCACTTACAAATACCCGATAAAAAATCCGTCGGCAAAATAAACATTGTCACTTTATCACGTTGTCACGTCACTTTTGTCACATCACTTTGTCCCGACTATAGGTTAATATCACAAAATTTAATCAAAATAAAAATAAAATAAAAACAATTTGAATAAAATTCGTGTACAAATTTTAAAGTAAAAATAATTTGAATAAAATTCTAAAGTTGTAAAGTAAATTTGAATCAAATTTAATCAAAATAAAAAATAAAATACAAACAATTTGAAGAAAATTGAAATTGGATACAAATTTTAGAACTCAAAAGCAGGTTATTGTGTTGACAAAAACGTGGCATCCAAAAGAAACTGTGACCCACCACCTTCTCAACCAAAAACGTGTAGCTGATTTGAAGAAGACGTGGCCAATGTAAGAAAGCAATATAATTTGTGGCTATCACAAGTCTAGAAAAACCCACCACCTTGTTTCCTCCGTCTGTTTAAATATTAAACACCTCAAACCAATCAACCAAATCCCTATTTTCTCACCCCACCAAATAATTTCCGTCTCTTTCTATCAATCTCAAAGCTAAATCTGATAATCTCTCTCAAAGCTAATTCACACAGCCACCATCTACAAAATACTCGATCCAATTCTGATACAATAATTCGAAATCAACTATGTATTCTTCCAAAGTAAATCACACAATGAATCGATCCAAAACTATCCACCAACCACTAAACTCTACAAAGAAATCGAAATCAACACCTCCCCATACCAATCAAACCAATACTCTTAATCAGAAAGATTAACCTCTTGAATCTTCAAGTATCCTGCTTGTTAATCCTAATCAGCTCGTGAATCATCAAGAACCACAGAGAAGGCATCAAGATCTGTTTACAGGTCTCGGGTAAGTACTGACTTCGTATGTTTTCTGTTGTGAGATCGAAAGAAATGATGTGTAAATCTTTACACTGATCGATTCAGGTCTCGGGTATTGTGTTTGAGTCCAGTTTGTGTGTTTGTGTTTGTTGGTGAGTTGTGAAATCGAGTCAGATGGTGTGGGTTGTCGGGGTTGGCGTTGAGGGTGGGTTTGGGAATCAGTCGAGAGTTTGTTTGAGGGGTGTTTAATTTTGGTTCGAGTGTGAGTGGTTTAGACGAGAGGTGTGGGTGAGGGCTTTGGTTTGGGGTCGAGGCTTGAGTTGGCTAACGCAAGTCGAGTGGTGTTGTGAGGGTCGAGAGTTCTATAGTGTGAGTCGAATTTTGAGTCTTTGTGTTCCCGTTATATTTGAATCATCTTCAGTCGGAATACATGTTCATTCAACCGTTCAGGCGGAATACCGTTCGTTCGGTATACCGTTCGTTCGGAATAACCGTTCGTTCGGAATAACCGTTCGTTCGGAATAACCGTTCGTTCGGAATAACACTGATCTGGAATAACACTGATCCGGAATAACACTGATCTGGAATAACACTGATCCGGAATAACACTGATCCGGTATAACACTGATCCGGAATAACACTGATCCGGAATAATACTGATCCGGAATAACACTGATCCGGAATAACAGTGATCTAGAATAACACTGATCCGGAATAACACTGATCCGGAATAATACTGATCCGAAATAACACTGATCCGGAATAACACTGATCCGGAATAACACTGATCTGGAATAACACTGATCCGGAATAACACTGATCAGGAATAACACTGATCCGGAATAACACTGACATGGAATAACACTGATCCGGAATACCACTGATTCGGGATACCACTGATCCGGAATACCACTAATCCGGAATACGTCACTGGTTCGATAAACTTGTGAGAAAAAATATGCTTGTTCGGAAAGACAAAACTGTTTGCTTGGTAAAAAACGTGAAACTAGTAAAGACTGACAATAAGTGTGTGCAGATAGGATTGGATGACAAAACAAAAAAAAAATATAAAAAATAAAAAATGATTGATTGGATGACGAGATTTGGACACTAGGACAATGGGACAAAAACTGATTTATTAAATACCTCGATACTCAAAATCTATTAAGAAAAACAAATAAAAATAAAATAAATAATAAAAAAATAAAATAAAAATTAATGAACTTGTTAATATTATGATTTGAGATTAAAAAGGAATTAAAATTTGAACACTTTAACAAAAAAACAAAAAAGCAATCAAAAATTCAAAGATTAAAGAAAAATAAAATTGACTTTCAAGATTAAAAAGATAAAAATATTTTTAAAAAACACAAACTTTTCAAGATTTAAGGCATAAAAACACAACCTTTTTATAAAAATACAAACTTTTTAAAGATAAAATTCGAGATTTTTAAATAAAAATTTTTGATTTTATATAAAATAAGTAAACCCAAAGATTTGATTATGATATAAAGCATAAAAACACAAACTTTTTTAAGATATAAGCTTGAAAAAATCAAAACCCACCAAAATCAATAAAAATAAAATTAAGAATAAACCAATCTAACCTTGGCTCTTGATACCAATTGAAGGTCTACGCAAATCTTGGTCTATTCTACCTGATGGATTGGATTGATTAAATAGGTGGATTGATTAGATAATAATAAAGATGAATGAAGGAGATGAGGGTGTAGAGAGAGAAAGGAGAGAAGGGAGAAAAGTAGAGAGAGAAAGTAATATGGAATAATGATTAATGTGAATCACCAACCCCTCCTAACATGCTAGGAGGAGGGTATATATAGCCCACCCTACATGTGGGCTATATGGACTATATGATAAATAACTAGATCACGAGCCCAATACAATAATATATCGTTGGAGCGACTGATCCTTCATGAATACGTAAAACGTATTTCCAACAATTGAAGGTCTACGCAAATCTTGGTCTATTCTACATGATAGATTGGATTGATTATGTGGGTGGATTGATTAGATAATAATAAAGATGAATGAAGGAGATAAGGGTGTAGAGAGAGAAAGGAGAGAAGGGAGAAAAGTAGAGAGAGAAAGTGAAATGAATTAAAAAATAAAATGAAAACCACCAACCCCTCCTAACATGCTAGGAGGGGTATATATATAGCCCACCCTACATGTGGGCTATATGGACTATATTGTTTACAAACTGGATCACGAGCCTATTACTTGAATATATTATTGGAGTGACCGATCCTTTCTAAATACGTAAAAGCGTATTTTCAACAATCTCCCCCTAAGGGAGGTCACTCCAAGTTAGAATGTCCAAAATAGTCTATAGCTCGTGATCTGTGCTAAGAATGATGTGACCGAGACTTTCCTTGGAAAAACGTATTTCCAACCATCTCCCCCTAAGGGAGGTCACACCATTTTACAAAATCTATTAAGAAAAACAAATAAAAATAAAATAAATAATAAAAAAATTAAAATAAAAATTAATTGGCCTAACAAGATACGCAAACCTCTATTTCGAAAGAGCTTTTGTAAACAAGTCAGCTAATTGGTAATCAGTTCCAACAAAGTATAGTTCAACAATACCCTTTTCAACTTGTTCCTTAATGAAGTGATATTTGACATCAATGTGCTTTGTGCGGGAATGTTGTACCGGATTGCACGAGATGGCTATGGTGGACTCTGAGTCATAGTACATAGGTACTTTATCAAAGTGGAATCCATAATCCGTGAGTTGTGTTCTCATCCAAAGAACTTGAGCACAACACGCAGATATAGACACATACTCCGCTTCGGCTGATGACAGTGACGTGCAATCTGACTTCTTGGAAGACCATCCCACAATCTTATCTTGACCTAGAAGTTGTGCACCACTAGAAGTACTTTTTCATGTATCAAGACACCCTACATGATCAGAATCTGAATAGGCCGTTAGAAAGAAACCGGTTTCCCTCGGATACCAGAGTCCCATGTGAATGATATTCTTAAGGTACCGAAAGATCCGTTTAACCTCCTTGAGGTGCTTTTCAGTGGGTCGTGCTTGATATTATGCACAATAACACATAGCATGTGATATATCTGGTCGGCTTGCTGTTAAGTACATGAGGGAGCTGATCTATGACATCTCCCTCAAAATCAACATCTAGGGATGTGGTTGATAATGGTGTCCCAACGGGGTCACATGAGGTCATACCATGCTTTTTTATTATCTCTTGACAATACTTAGCGTGGTTAATAAAGATACCACTTGAGGATTGGTGAACTTGAATTCCTAATAAGAATTTTAGTTCGCCCATCATTGACATTTCAAATTTGTTGGGCCTTAATTTTTCAAACCATTTTGAAGTTTTGGGTTTGTAGACCCGAAAATAATGTCATCAACATAAATTTGCACAAGCAAAATATCATACCCATATTTATAAGTGAGCAAAGTTAGATCAATGGAACCTTTTGAGAACCTTTGGATACCAGAAATTTTGAGAGCTCGTCGTACCATGCCTTTGGAGCTTGCTTGAGTCCATAAAGTGCTTTGTGGAGACGATACACCTTGTCAGGATAATAAGGATTGACAAATCCTTCCGGCTGTGTGACGTAGACTTCTTCCGTGAAAGGACTGTTAAGAAACGCCATTTTTACGTCCAATTGATAAACGATGAATCCTTTATGTGCAACATAAGAAAGAAAAATCCTGACGGCTTCCATTCGAGCTACTGGTGCAAATAATTCTTCAAAATCAATACCCTCTTTCTGGCCATATCCTTTAGCCACAAGCCTAGCTTTGTTCTTGATGATTGTGTTTTCTTCATCCATCTTGTTTTTCCAGACCCATCAAAGATTTAATGTAATTACATCGTATGGTCTGTCAACAAGTTCCCAGAGTTTAAGTCTTTCAAATTGAAAAAGTTAATCTTGCATCGGTTGAATCCAAGCATGATCAGCCATGGCTTCTTTGATGTTTTTCGGTTCAGCTGTACTCACGGCGAGTGCGAACATACAAACATCGCCATCGGTTTCTAATTTTCGTCTTGTACGAACAGGCTATGAAGGGTTTCCAATTACTTGAACCAAAGGATGATCTCGGGTCCAATGATGTGTTTAAGGATGTTGTTGATAAAATGTATGCATATTTGACGGATCAACATGGCGAGTAGAAGACTCTCTAGTTTCGTGTATCGGTGTACCAAATGGGTTGATAAATTCGTCTTCGTTATTTAATAAATTGTATGCTTGATTTGTGTTCTTTGGAGCAATGGAAGTAGTTGTTGATGTTGTAGGAGCGGTTGTTGATGTGATATTATGAGGAGATAAATCTGCAGCAACCCGTGTTGAAGTAGATAAAGTTGTATCCTTTTGTTGACGATGATCGGTATCATCATTCTTATCATGAGTGACAGCGGAAGACTTTGATACAACATGTTTCTCCCCCATGAAATATTCATCATACATTGGTCCATATAACATTTCCAACTCTTCAACTTTCATGTTGTCTGTCATATCTTCTCTTGGACATTTCCTTAAACCAGCTTTGAACTTGACGGTTCATTGCTGTGGTCTTGAGTTCTGAGTTCCGTGCAGTTGTGAACGGAAGTCGTTTGTCGTTGTGGGTCAGGACTTAAACTGTTTTTTTCAAGTGCCATCTCTTGTAATTCATCAAATCTGATATGAATAGTCTCGACTATCAATTTTGTTCCCTTTTTGTAAACTCTATATCTCTTAGACTGAGTTGCATATCCCACTAGAATAGATGCATCACCTTTCTCTTTCATCTTATCCAAATTTTCAACATCTCGTATAATGTAACAAGTACATTAAAAAACGTAAAGGTGTTTGAGTGAAGGTTTTCGATCATGAATTATGTGATATGGAGTCTTTTCGTGTCTTGGGATAATTAAGGATCGGTTTTGTGTGTAGCATGCGGCAGACATGGCTTCGGCCCAAAAGAATAGTGGAAGTTTTGAAGCGAATAATTCGAGCAGCCTCAACTAAAGTATAGTTTCGTCTTTCAACAACTCCATTTTGTTCGGGTGTTCGAGCAATAGATGTTTCATGTTCAATTCCTTCGGCTTCAAAATAGTTCATCAGAGTTGAATTCAAAAATTATGTTCCTCTGTCAGTACGTACCACTTTTACTTGAGCTTGAAGACCACGTTGTATCAGTTTAAGGAAGTTGATGAGAACTTCGTGTGTTTCATCCTTGGACCTTAAGAAGTGAGTCCATGTGTACCTTGAGTAATCATCGACAATTACCATAATGTATTTCTTCCCATTGATACTTTAAACACGCATGGGACCACACAGATCCACATGAAGAAGATCAAACCGTCCTTTAAAACTTGGTGTAGTCTTTGTCTTGAATCTACTTATTTGAGCTTTACAAAGATCACAAGAAGCACAACGATGATCCTTAATGAATTTCAAGCTTGGAAGGCCTCTCACAATATTTTTCTTGGAAAGCATGTTGATGTTATCAAAGTTGAGATGAGATAGACGTTGATGCCATAACCATGCCTGAGTCGTTGAAGCTTTAGCCATGAAGCAAATTGGAGTTGAGGAAGTTGTGTCTTGAAGTGAAATAATGTAAAGATCGGTACCCCGTGAACTGGTGAGTAAATCATTTAATCACGAACAAAACATGTCTTCTTTCTGAATGCAACCTCCAAATCCGCATCACATAATTAACCAACCAAGAAAAGATTGTGATTGAGCCCTTCGACGTAGTATACCCTTTTGATCGTGATATTCCCCTGAACCAAATCTCCATATCCTAGGATCGGTACAAATTGATCATTTCCGAATCAGACCGTACCCAGGAACTTCTCCACAAAGTTAATTAGAAGCTTAAGATTCTCCGTCATGTGCTTCGTGCATTCGGAGTCCATTATGAAGAGAATTATTTGTATGACCTGCAGAAGAATTAGAACATGATGGAACATTTGCTAAATTGGATACCACGTTAGTTGTGATTTCAGAATCATTAGTGTCCTTAGCAACATTTTGAGGCATACTAACACTCGTTGTCACATTTTCTGTCCTAACTTTAGGCATCCATTTATATCCTGGAGGACATTGGTTAGCAAACCACAATTTCTACGACTTACTAGCAGACTCATATAATTCCCTAATTCTGCTTCTAGGGTTCTTAGTGGTGGAGTCTGATGCAATACTTTTCATAGTGAGGGTTGCACCAAAATGGTTCACTTTGCGTGCTGGGTTTACTAGAACTACTAGGCATCGCAACTTGCTTCTTAGTTCTAGTATCTACGCCTTTGAAATTATTCATAGCACACATAGAATGATTCTCATTAACACATTTTCCACATTTGACACAAACAAATTTAACATTCAAAGCATTCAAATCATTCAAATCGCCATTACATGCGATTACAGACGTTTTATTCTTAGAAACATTCAAATTACTAGGGTGTTCTTCTACTTCCTTCATCTTCCCTTGACTCTTGTGTTTCCAAACCTCATCATTCACTTGAGTGCGCTTAATCTGAGGCCGGCTAACACTAGCAGTGGAGACTAATCCTGTAGTCGAATACACACGAGTATTAGTGTTTCTAGAAGTCTGAGGCGATCGACTAAATTTGTTTGTGGGTTTAATGGTCATTATATATACCCTGGTTTAATCACATTAGTGTGCTTAACACTTGGTACTAGAGTATTCCTTATGGGTTGATTCTGTGGTAACCTTTCCTTTCCATTCATCTTGGGGGCAAACATAGGTTTTGCAGACGAGGAATTTGAGAAAGTGGATGGTTTTCCCAAGATAGAGGGTCTATTCACTTTAGAGGCATTGGGTTCTCTAACAACAGGTTTCTTAACGTTAGGTTCCACAATTTCCCACACATCTTAGCAACGATTTTCTTCAACTTTGCGATTGCTATGTCTTTTTCTTGTAACTGAGCTTTCAAATCCGAAATATCAAGAATTTTTTTGTTTAGTAATCGACATGACTCAAATAATTTCACTTCCAACGGTGTATCATTTGAAAAGCTGCTAACTTTGTTTTGCAAAGCAAGTTCAAGTGAATGACAATGTTTTTGAAGATAATCATATGTATGTTGAAGTAACGAAAACTCTTTTTGGTCAACTTTATTCGAAAGCTCATTTTTAAGACGTCCACACTCTTTGACTTGATCAAGATATTTGGATGCAACATCAGAATATTCATCAATATCAGCACAAGATGTAACATAAACACACATAATATCTTTTGAGAGATATTCTTGCAAGAGTAGATCATATGCTATATAAAATTCGTCTCGTTCAAGTTGATGGTCGTTCACTTCTTGTTAAAGAGATTCCACATATTTTAAATCACCAAACATTTCTTGCTTAATTAATGTTTCAATTTCCAAAAAATGTTTTTGCGTTCTTTCCGCAAGCGGAATCAAAATACTTTTCATCAGCACAGTTATATCGTGAGGAATTTATTTGTTGCCTTTCAAACGTTTACATTCTTTCCAGTCATTGTCAACAATCTTTTTGAAATTTTCAGTGTTTTGTTTAAGAAAACTAAGTGTTTGCTTACTCTTTCTTACAAAAGCTTTATATGGCAAGTAATCAATAAATTTATAAACATTAGCTTTCTTAGTGGCAAAAAAATTTCTCCATTTAATTCTTATTTGTTCACATTCGTAAAATATTTGCTCATGAGACTTCTGTTTTTGTGGTTTGAAAATTTCATAAAGACTATTTTCATAAGCATAATTATATGGTTTCACAAAGTCTTTATTTACTGGTGATCTACTCTCTTCTTCAAAAATTATTGACTCATCACAATGGGCCTAGCAATTAAAAAATCAACATCGGTCCATTGGGACTCCTCAAGATATAGGTGCGGGTTCTCAGATTGAGCTTGCTCGAGGTACTCAGGACTCCAAAAACTAGCGTTACCCTTGAAAAACGAACGAGGTGCCAACATTCGCATGGTTTGAATAGATTGATTTGTTTTATAAAAAAATTTCTTATAAAAATCAATTTGAACTTCAAGTTCAACGACTTTGTCAATGTCTTTAGCTTATTTAATTTTGAAATCCTTTTTCAAGTTAGCAGTCTCTTCTGTTTTCGTAGTGACTAGTTTAGTTTTATCCTCTTGAAGAAAATCAATCTTTTGAGCTAACTCATTCACTTTGCTGGTAGCAAGATACGTTTTGTGTTGTTCCGTACTTAAAGAGTTGTTATAATTACGTTTCTCTTGTTCTAAAATCTTAAGAGTTTTGTTGTATTTAGTTTCAAAACATCCTTTACAATAGTAACAACACCCCCTTTTTACCTTGCAAGCTCTTTGTATTTTGAATAATCTCAGCTCTACAGCTTGCAAGAAGCTCACTAGATTTTATGAATGCAGCTTTGCTTTCTTCAAAATTTTGAGTGAGCGTAGCGTTTTCCTTCTTTAATTGCTTTTGACTTTTTCTAGTTTCTTTGACATCTTTTTGTAAAGAAGCAATTAAGTTAGCAAGCGCAATATGATCCTCATCATCATCATACTCATTTGCATGTTGATCATCCTCAAACTCATTATTGCACATGTCTGATGAATCGGGTGTGGTATTGTTATCAACCGTTTCCATCATACATGTGTCAGTAATGGCTTTGGGTAGCTCACAATGCTCCTGAATATTACCAAACATATTATATTCCTCGTCAGTGTGTACCTTTTCGATTGGCTCAGTATCAAAGATAGGACCGTTGTCATCTTCAGTGACATTGAGAACTTCTTCAACCTTTTCCATGTACGAGTAATGTGCTTCAAGTTCTTGGTTGGAGGCTTCATCATCAGTATCATCAAGCATTGCCCCTTCCTCGACCAACAAGTTAACCCCAACTTCCATCTTCTTACAAAGCAACATCTTTTCCTTATGATAACCAGAGTCCCTAACTCGTTTCGGCTTTCTGCATTCCTTTTCCATATGCCCATAACCTTGACAATTAAAGCACTGAATCCCACTTTGCTGAACCACTTGAGTGCCAACAGTTTCCCTATTCACAGCAACAGTAGCAATCATCTGAGTATCATACTTAGAAGTTTGTCGATCATACCTTGCAGAACCCTCAACATGAATCGGATTACGTCGATCATACCTAGGAGGACTTTTAACACGTTAACGTGTGTCATACCTTTGAGGACTCTCAACATACTGGTTCCTTGTGTTAGATGATGTTCGAAGATTGTTGTTGGTGATTTTGAAGATTTTCTTGTAGGTCTTCATAATGAAATCAATTTGTTGTTTCATCTCCCTATCCTTCTGAGCTAGTTCTTCATCACTGTCCTTTTTAGATAATGGCTCAGATGATGGTGATGGTGCTCTTGGTTCTTTGTCTTGTTATCTTTTAGGAGCTGAAGACTTAGATGAAGTGGAGTATCTTGGTGAGGAGGATGTAGTGGAGTATGACTTTGGAGCACGAGAGCGATGATCTTGGACATGGTGCGTGGTAGACACCAAAGCAAGTGGATTAGCAGTCTTTGCTACCCGTTCAGCACGAAGTTCATTTGCCTCATTCTGAAATTATTTCAGAATGTCAAAGACCGTGTGATAGTTGACCTCGTCCAACTTATTTTGTTGTTTCACCAAAGTCACAAATCGTGTCCACTCTGGTTGAAGTTGTTGTAGAAATTGCACATTGACTTGCATGGTGACTTCCAAGTTGTTTCTTGTCATGTCATTCATCATCTTGTAGAATCTTGAGTAATATGAATCAATTGATTCCCCATCCAATGAAGTAAACTTACCAAAATTCCAAAACAAGTTTGTTTTGACATCTTGTTTGTTTTATGATTCTCCTTGTTCTAGACGTTCAATTACAAACCACATCTCTTTATCAGTAGAGCATGCATCAACCGTTGAGTAAATATCATCCCCAATCCCACTTAGAATCAAATAGATTTCTTCCTTCTCTACATCAATCCAAGCACGGTTCTCTTTCGATGTATTCTCATATGTTTCCTTAATAGTTTGCTCAGCGGCACCTGGCGTCGAGTCGGTTGTTGAAGTTGCAAGAATGGTGATTGTAGTGGGAGTATATGGTCTGTCAGTGATAAAACGGCGAAGAACATCACCATTAGGTTTTGTGTCAAGATATCGAAGAAATGGTAATTGCCATTATGCATATCAACCTGACACAAGCATTGGTGGTCTCTCTTTGTTACCCGCCACCATGATGTTGTTATTAGTAACACGATATTCAGTAGTAGAATCCATCTCAAAAATGAAGTGAATAGGATCTTAAGTAGATGTTGTTGTGAGTAGATTGTGGTTGGTATTCCAAGAAACTTTGTGAAAAACTCTAAACAATGTCTTCGTAAGAAACCAAAAATTATTATACCAAAAAACTCGCACGTTTTTTAAAATGTTATAAAACAAATATTCGGAATATATCCTTAATGAACAAGTCGGAATCCAATTGTGTAAACAATCTGGAATCCACTTGTGTAAACAATCCGTAATCGAGTTGTGTAAACAATCCGGAATGAACAAGTCGGAATCACCAATCTGTACATCAGTCGGAATCACTAATCTGTACACAAGTCGGAATCACCAATCTATACACAAGTCGGAATAACCACAAGTCGGAATCCATAATCTGATACACAATTCGGAATATGTGTTCTTCTACTAATTCGGAATGTATACTCTTCTGATAATTCGGAATGTGAAAATGCTAAGTCGGAATGTAGATCAATTCGGAATATAACTCATTAAACTAATCCGGAATAATATTTTAAAGCTAATCCAGAATCCAGTAGATGCTAATTCGGAATGTAGATTCTTAAGCTAATCCGGAATATGGAAATGTGATGCTATTCAGAATCCACTTAATCCACTTAATTCGGAATCTCCTTAATCCGGAATCTACTTGAATCGAGTACTAATCTGGAATATACTAATAAACACACAAGTCGGAATATTCTAAACCTTGTATTCCGACTTATTAAACCCTCGTATTCTGACTTAAGAAACCCTATTATTCCGAATACTTGAACCAAAAGCTTAATATGACGAATTTTTACCCAATAATCCAGCCAAAACTTCCAATTTTTTCGTGAAAATCACCAAAATGACTAACACAAATTCCTACCACAACTTTGTAGGCAATTTGTATGAAGATTTTAAGCTCGAAAACACAAAAATTGTTGAGACGAAATGATTTGATGATAAAATCACACGAATCATAAACAATAACCACAAACTAAACACGAATCTACCCCATGATGATTGATACCAATTGTTGTCCCTAATTTGTAATGATCAAACAAGGAATAAAAAGGAAAGATAGATGAAGTAGATGAATTCTAGAGAGAGAAACTAGATAGAGAAAGTAGAGAGAGAGAGAGAGAGTAGTGAGAGAGATGATTAACTATGTGAAATTAGATTAGAGAAAAATGAAAGATCCGACCTCTCCTAACATGCTAAGAGTGGTATATAGTCGGGATTACATGTAGCCTTAATGGACTATATTTGTTTAATGGGTCGGGCTTGAAAAAATTGCTTAGTACCTTAAAAGAGGCCTTTTAAGCTAGCCATCAAGCCCGTAATGTCACGACTATTTAAACTAACTATTACAACGTTCTAAGAAATATTAAAATAAAAATCTATGACCGAACATTCTTGTTTGACTCAATATTTTGAGGCTAACATTTAAAAAATAGAAAGTGTCCAAAAATAGATCAGTTTCTAAAATTAGAATGTTTCTAAAAATAGTAAGTTTCCTAAAATAGAAAGTTTCCATAATGAGAAATAAGCTGGATTAATAAGCTAAAATTATAAGCTAGTGTTTACTAGTTAAAACTCATAAGTCATGTTATTAATAGTTTATTAATTAAATACTATAGGTTATAACTAATTATTAATTAATAATTATAGTACATGTTTTATTAATTAATAATATATCATGGTAAAATAATAAACTATATATTATACAAATTTAACTAAGTGATAGTTTAATTAAATTAAGTCTAACAAAATACATAGGTTAACATGTATTATTATTTTTAATTAATAAACCTAAGTCATGAATTATTAATTAATTATAATTCCATTTTTTAATAATTAATTAATAACTATAAAATAAATGACAAAATACTAAGGATAAAAACATGTATTATTTATAAAATAATATAACCTAATTCCATGATTAAATTAAATTAATTATTATAGCATGTTAAATAATTTAATTATCCTTGTAAAAACTATAACTTGCAAAATAATCCCGAGTTTGAATCCTGAGACAAAACAAAAAACCTGACACTAACCACCACCCACAGTCGCGGCTGCGGTGGCGGCTGGTGGCTGCGTTGCAACAGCGGCGGCTGCTGCCGCTGTTGCGCCGTGGCTACCCACTACCAACGCAAGGTTCCCACCGGTAGTAGGCCGGTGGTTCCCCCTGCTTCCATGCTTGTTCCAACTATTCGAGCCCCACACCCACCGACATCAGTCGGTGGTTCCTGCCGTTGGACCGAATTACACACCGAGCCCCTTAGGGTGTCTCGGTTGTAGACCATGGTGCACCGAGAGTCTTAGGACTCTCGGTTTAGGGGATTCCGAACCAAACCAGAAACCAAACTAAACCCTTTTCCTGTTTTACTAAATCTATAACATGTTTATTTAATTGTTTTTAATGATCTACACATGTATTTAATAAAAGATTGATAATAAAGATGAAGGTTTGATGATTACCCCAATACGTGATTAAAAAGAACACAAACACGAACACAATTACCAATAAATCAAGGATCCAAAATAAAAACAAACCCTCCTTACTCCTTGTTGATGTCGCGGCTAGAAGGAACCAAAAAGGGAGGCTAGGGTTTTTATTTTTCTTGTAAAAATGTGTAAATGGTTTTCCTGTGTTTTCTTTTTACTATTTAGTTAAAAATCAAAGTGGGCTTGTGCCCCCTTCTTTCCCCTTGTCCGCGGCTACCACAAGGCACAAAGGAAACCCGTGCCTTTTTCATGTTTAAGTAATTTACGTTTCGTTCGTTTTAATTATTCGTCCTAGTTCGTGCTTAATGTTCGTGTTATATATACTTCGTATACATATCATGTTCTAATAGTCGTGTTATAATTATTAAACGTAATAATTATCATGTTTATAAATTTTCATGATCATATGTTCGTGATTATAATTATTATTCTTAATAATTATCGTGTATTATTACGTGCTTAATAATTATCGTGCATTAACACGTACGTAGTTCCTGAATATAATGTTCATGAAACATGTACATAAAATAAATGGAAAGTTTTAATTGGCTTGTATATTTACGTAGTCTACTGTTCATTGCATTTATATGCGGGTTTTACAATACCGCTGCTAGACATATCAGAAACCAGCAATTGCCCTTATCAAGAAGTCTGCCAAACTATCTTGTATAGCAAATAAAGTATGCCTGTTTTACCATATAGGTTCTAGCATGTGCGACTTGCCCAGACAGGGGATGTCATTACCCAAATAGTACTATTTACAATATAAGCCCTCATTTTAAAGAAATGATTAGCAGTTCATAATTAAAAAGGGACTTTCAAGGTAGTAGTAAACATAGTGTCAATAATCATATCTGGGAAGCACACCAAAAATACTTGTATTCAAATTTAGCATATATGCCCCTCATGGGTTTTTAAATCATTTAAAAGTAGTATACTCTAGTGAGGCTATGAACTCACTTTATATCCAGAAATTCTAAATCTTGGCAGATTTATATCACATAGAACAACTTGAGCTAACAATCAAGAACTTGGTCTCACACCAACGCTGTATTAACATATTTGGTATAGTATTAAGTCTTTTGTTTCGAGTTCAATATTCTTAGTTATAAATTATTTATTATTGAAGTTATATTTCCTCATAATCATGATATCATTGTACGGGCCATCATACTTAGAATCCATTCTATAAACGTTGGAAGAGCGAGGGCACATTAAATCATAAACCCAACCACTCAGTCAAAACGTAATATCGAGATGGAACATCTTTGTACAAAGTTCCCTACTAACATGATACATTCATATGAGAAATTCCTTTAAATATTAGTATGTTCTTTTATTATTATATTTTCATTCTTATATTTTGCATAATTGGCAAAAATAGTCCTTATAGTTATATTTTGGCATAATTATACTTTTAACCCCTAACGTATATAGTTTCATTATTTGCAATTTAAACCTTCATTATTTAACCTTAAGGTATCAAACTTTCCAATATTTATTCTTATATATTTTTCTTTCACAAAATCAAACTTTTCGCCCAAAATGTCAAATAGTTTCAAAAATGACAGTTTTAGTCGATATACTTGTAAAAATCACATAAACACGTCAAAAATGGACCAAATGATCTAGGATTTTAAAATAAAATTTCAAAACACATTTATTATCATAGTAACAAGATTTCTCTAGAAGTATAGCTTTTAAAATAGGTTTTACTTATTATTTCATGCAAAATACAAAACTAGGTTTTTAAGACATTTTCAACTTATAACTTTCATTTAAAATTATCAAATGACTTAATTTCTTTTAGATTATGTTTCTAACATTTTTTTGGGAGTATAAAAAGTCTAAGAATTCATAATAACAAAATCAAATCTTTCTTACTAGAGAAATTACCTAGGTAGCTCCAAAATGGCTCCTTATGGATTTTTATGAACACAACTTGATACCAAAGCTTCAATAGCTTCTTTCTAGACCTGGTTTCTGGTCTTCTAAGTGTCCTAGTATGTTTTAGAAGTGTAAAATGAGAATGGATAGGATATACTATGAAAACGGGGTGCAAGTTCTTCCATGCGGTATTCGGCTCTATTAATAGTCATTTCAACACTTAGGCTCCAAGTTTTTAGCCTTGAATATTTAATACATTTAAAGTAGTGACTAAGGGATGCTAGTTAAGCTCTACACAAGTTTATAGACTCTAGGATCAAAAATATCAAAGGTTCTGGCCAAAAATACTACACGGCATGGTTTAGATAAGAATGGTGATGTGTAGACTGCAAGTAGCTTATGAACCTACTTGTTGGCACTCCAAAATATCTAGGGATGTTCTAAATATCTGAATTTACGTATTAATTTGGGAGGGAAGGATTCTAAACATGGTTTTGGAGGGAAATCAAAACCGGGTCCTAAATTAGGGCTTGTAACTTTATGGTTTGTAATTTTGGTGACTAAGGGATTAGGAATGTATAAGTGATGAACTAGGGTATATTTAGGGTTTAGAAATTGTGATTAAGAAGTTTGGGTCCTTGGTTTGAAGTTAAACAAAGGTTTGAAGTGAAATTGGGAAGATATACTTTGTAGATAGGGTTTCTAATGATCTATGGTTTAATCTTAGTAAAACTCATTATCTTTCACTTAGTTGTAGATGTAAACTCAACTTAGGTATTATAAATTATGTTTTATGTATCTAATGTGATTCCACACTTAGTTTAATAAGTTATTATAAGTAAACATATCTAAAGGGTGAAAATACTCATTTTGACCTAATTTACAAGTCATGCATTGAAATATTTTACCTTGTGCTTAAGGATACTTGTACATTGTCTTAACATAATATTATAACCTTAAATAAATACCATAAGTGTTTATAGACTTTTCCTAAAAGACTAGGTAATGATTCTTTGTATATTTCTTAATATAAGGGTTTCTAGGCTATAAATCCAAATGACTTTCTATTTTTGGTAATTAGTGTTTATATCATAATGTAAGCTTATTCTAAGTCTCATATACTATGTTCATTTCTTCTAGGGTTTCTACATTTTGAGTTTAAGGGTTTATATAGGGTAATCATAATCTAGGTATAATTATTAGAGCTTAAGATCCTATGCTTTGATAACTTGTACTTTATGCTTTATTAACTTGTAACTTGAACTGAAATAAATATATAATCTTATTATGATACTTAGTTGAGTTTTATTATTAGTTTCCAAAGATTAAACTCTAATTCAATGTATAATAGATTTTATATGCTAATCTTGGTTACTAGGTCTTAATTTGTAATTAGCTTTAGATTAGTGAATATTAGTACTTTGTGATTGCTTATCTCTTCTTTATATAGTATATTAGAACTAATATTTTGTATTGGTTATAAATACATAGTTGTTGTATAATCACATAATATTGTATATCAATGGTTTCTAGGTGACGATCTAGACTATTATGTACACTTATTTGTACTTTAGCTTTGTATAGTTTATACTTACTTATTCTTGGATATCTTTATATTTCTATATGATATTATAATCCTTGTTCTAATTCCTTGTTCACTTGTTCATATGTATTATGTATCCATACTTTTACAATCCTTGAGTTTATCATTCATTTATTAGGATTATAGTGTTTCTAAGGGAATTTAGGTCATCGTTATTATTCTTGAAATGTTCTTATTCATAATTTACTTTGTTAGATTACTTTTAGAACTCATATTTGTTATATATATTAACATATAGGAATATGATGATATGGTAATTCTGGTTGTGAGAAGTAGTTCATCTTATCAAGTAACACATAGAAAGCAAAAAAATTTCTAATGGATTTTCCATTTCCATTAGTCATAGCATATATCACACTTAAGAAATTTATGTGTTTTCATACCACTAGCACCCACTTTCATTAGCAACCGAGAAAAATGTCAGCCACGTCATTCCAAACGACTCAACTACCACTATTAGATCAAATAAACATCTGACACATGTAGCATGATCCAACATCCTCTACAAAGTACTAAATTCTTTGTACCGAGGATCAGTCTTCTTCATTTCTTTATTTCTATCATCCATTCTTTTCAAAAAATTTAAAAAACTTTTTGCCCCTGACCAAACAATCCATATTAATACCTATATACTTGTTGTAGAGAAAAGATGGTGCAACAACTCTTTGATGTAGTATCTCATATTTCGCAACAGGAGCTATCGTAATTTGTTGCCAAGTACCACATCTATCACCTGAAGTATCAGAACCTCAATCCCATATAGGGAGCTATCCCCACGGCAAGGTTGGTGTGTACACAAGATTTTTTGAGTTTGCCAATAATTGGATACCACTAAGCCGCTTCCTAGTAGATGTCCTTAGTTTTTTCAGCATCCATATATCCCAGCTCCACTGTATTGGCATGGCGAAGATCTCTAACTTTAAAATTTATTGTTGTTTGAAAAATATAGATTCGACCATCAACTTGTTTCGTGCCTTCTATGGACTTTCCTAGATTAACAGGTGGATATCATTTGCCAAACGAACTGGTCCCCTCCATTGTTACGAGACAAAGCTGGACTCACTAAAGAAGTGGAACGATAAGTTTTTCTGGATAGACAGCACCATCTTCCCTTTGGAGTACGACTTTATCACCCAGAAACAATGATAAGGACGAGCGGCCCCTCCTTGGTACCTTTAGCGCAAAAGACCCTGAGAGAATAAATGTCGACCGTATCCTAATGCAAGAGTTCCATGAATACATTTTATACACCTTGGGTCTCAGTTGTTGTTCTCTCATGACGGTAGGTTAACATCCTCAATACTATGATGATTTTTGGCATGGTATGATGCTCACTCTGTAAAATTTGTATCCGCACTTACATGCAAGTTTGCATGCCTACCCTCGAACTTAATATGTCTTCTCTTTTTTTTTTTTGCAGTTGATGAGTGTGAAAACACACAACATTTATAACTTAAAAACCACTTAAAACACGGATAAATACATTATATTTAAGTGTAAAATTTCAGAATTACGCGGGTATTATGTATTTGGGTGTTTTCAAGTAAATCAGATACATTTGGAAAAAAACGAGCGTTTATCGGAAAATTCCGACAAAAGACTGAAGAAAATGACAAACAAGCCTTCAAAGACTACTTTGCCACATTAATAAAGAATCAAGGGCGAAAGATGTCAATTTGCAAAATATACTACAAAGGAAAAAAACTGCTTGAAACTACAATGGCTAGTTTTGTCATTTGCTGAAAGACTTATTACCAGAAACCAGCTGTACCAATCATGAAGGAAATAAGGGTTCACTTGGATCACCACATAGACTACTACTATCTGATTTTTATCCACGACACATACATTCCAGCCATTAAGAACTCTACGCGTTAGCATTCTTCTCAAGAAGCAATTCGAGATGAAAGAGACGGTTTAAAAAAAAATCAACACAAAAGATGATCACTTGTACATGATCAACACACCTAAACAAATTAATTGACTTTAAATCAACTGGAGCAAAAAACCCCAAATCTGGAAATTCATCATGAACGTCAATCTTCCACATGGCAAGCGACGATCAGATTGAACACGTTTTTCACCTCATAGTTGATCCCAAACTTAGATCGATTAAGCATTTGTATTATCGAGATTAGATCAAGTATAATACGTATAGAAACTTTTTGTTATAAACAATCTAAGTGTTATGCGGAGCTAACACTTTATACAAAGAACAAACAACAAAGTATGTAAACCAAACTCTCAACTTCGATTGATAATAATAACGATGAACAAAGTGATTGAAAGTATATAAAACATAAACCTAAAGGCCTCCTTTTATACAAATAAGTAGCCTTGTACATAAAGCTATAAATATTAAGATAAACATACAAAACGTGTTGACTTTAAGTCTTGACAACGGCTTGATAATACATGTCTATGCCTATTCTATCAGCGGCTTGATAACACTATTTCAGCAGCTTGATGTAATGTGTCAGCGGCTAGATGACTTAGCTAATTTTATTTCCAACACTCACCATTCTCCTCACATTTTCTCTATAAAAACCCCAAAACCTACATTTTAGATTCGGTTAGCATACGAGTAGGTGATGAGTTGTAGGTGTAAATTTAGGAGTAGTTTAATTCGATATTTTATATAGTTTTTTTATACTCTTAGCCAGTTACAGTTTTCTTGTTAGACTTTGTAACCAACTCTCTTAATCAGTTGTAACCGAATTCAGTTTCAGCCATCAATGAAATTCTAAATTTCAGTTGACTTCTCTTATAATGTTCTACATTTTATACTTGTTCAATGCATTACTCTGTTCTCAAGTTTGTTAAACCGGTTTCTAGTCAATCAAATTTGATAAATAAATTAAAACGGTTCTGTTAAATCCTCCTCACTCTCTGTTTTTTAATTCGACTTAATGATCATACTCTCTTGGGATGCTATTGTTTTGGAGTTCGTTATAGCATAGTTCAGTCTTAGTATTGATTGAAGTTTAACTTCTGAGCTGTTTCAGATCTTTATAAGCTACTTCCCTGTTCATAGTGAAGTAATTAGAAGATTTTTTGAGGAAATCATCTTAATCATGATTTCTAATGGTTGACAATGGTGAACTATAGCTGAATTCCTACAAGTGTAGTATCCGAGTGTACTTAATGAGTAGTTATAGCACGAATTCAAGTAAAATTCTATAAAGCTTAGTTACATAATGATTTTAGGAGCTGTTTTGTGTGTTTGGAACAAAGAAGCTGCTTATAAGCCCGAATTCCGTTTATGTCAGGTAAGTTGCTGGCAATTTGATTATCAGATAAGGAATTTTGTAGCTCAAGATTTAAGTTCAAGTGTAGTCGATACCTTCGTCACCAACGGACTAGGCCAGGATGAGCATGTCACTTCCTCTAATTTTCTGCATTGGTAGCGTAATTTTGTTAGCGTAATTTTGTATTTGATTAGATGTTAAATGTTTAGTAAATGTTCTAGTTTAATACCTTGATTCGCTTGATTTTTTTTCATTCAAAATTTCTGTCTTTGTGAAATTGAGTGTTTGGGTAGTCTGTAATTGGTGTTTGTTACCTGTCCTTCTTTAGAAAATATATTAGGTGCCATAGATAGCTAAAAGAATTAGCAGTTAGAAGCATAAGTGTACAGGAAGCATAAAGGATCTTAACTATTGATTTGGCAACAAAAAAATTGTAGAGTAATAATTGTTCAATTTTAGTCTTTTAAGGATTGTGATTATTTAGAATATTTGTATTAGCTAGGAGTTAGGAACTTAATTTAGGAAATTTGTATCACAACTTATCTATTTAGTTTAAAAGATCTTAAAAAGTTCACTTTGAGCCTCCAATTAGGAGTGATTTTCATTTAGGTTCTATTTAAATTTAAGTTGCTCAGTAGATGATAAACTAGTGAACATTAAGCTAAGAATTAAGCTTTTCCTTTAAAAATTTTGAAGCATAGATGGTGTAGCTTTTAGGATTAGAATTTAAGATCAGCATTCAAAGGTAAATGATTATTAAGATGTTGAAGTTCAATTGTCCCTTTCATTATCAGTAGGCGTTTGTTTTAGACTGTTAATGGACTGGGTTGTTTGTTGGACCAATTGATATTATTAGTTTAAATTCTATTTTTGTTTCTAATAAAATTTATAGTCCAGTTGATTGCTACGTTTACTTTTATTAAAAATCAGAGTGTTTGGCCCATCATATTGGTAGGTTAATTGTTTGAATTTGTAATCTTTTAGTAGATTAATAGTATAAATTAGTAATATTTCTTATTAGTGTTCTATTGGTAGCTTAATTCATTTTTTCATTGTAGTATAATTAGATCATTTATTTTTATACATTTTTTATTTGT
Organism: Glebionis coronaria; assembly: GCA_025667525.1. Taxonomy (NCBI): domain Eukaryota; kingdom Viridiplantae; phylum Streptophyta; class Magnoliopsida; order Asterales; family Asteraceae; genus Glebionis; species Glebionis coronaria. The sequence goes on from CM046879.1 coordinate 206,058,406, forward strand.
AAGATAAATTTGCATTTTACATTTCTTATATTTTGTGTATTTCATTGTGGTATTTGCAATTTGTTTTAGAATAATACATATAGATAATATAAATTATTTTTATATTTTTAGGTGCTTTATACTAATTAGACATAGATACCAAGAAAGATATTAATACCAAAAACAATTAATTCTAACTTGAGAACCCGATTTCAATTTGATTAGACACCGAGAGAAACAATAAACTATAAAATGGACTTATTAAATGGCGTTGTTGCTGGTTCTTTTCGTTACGATTGACCGTTTTTTGTGAGACGTATTGGATTTTGGGATCCGTTCACTTTGTGAACGTTAATTTTCTTTGCAACCAACAACATAAAATACAAAAAATAAAAAATATAAAAATATAAATAAATTAAAAAATAACAAAAGAAATTTCTTTCCTAAGAATTGCACAAAAAAATTAAAAAATCCTAAAGTAACTCTTTCCTAATAGTTACACCAAAAATACTACGTACAAATTACTATAAATATTATTTTTCTACTTCGATTTCTCTCTCGGTTTTCTTGTGAATATATTCTCTTATAAAAAAAAAATAAAAAATATTTTCTCTTTATCACTATAAGTAAATATTAAGTATATGTAGATACGAACCACCAATACACCTACTACCATAAGTATTGCATTGCAATACACCGTGTGTGGCGACGTTCCGGTGCCACTTACGTGTATCGATCAAATATAATTAAGGCACAATAGATAAATACTGCAAGTTATTTGATCTAGAGAAAGAGTCCACTGTGTGGGAGGTATAAGGCGAATGTATTTTGTGACAATCCGTCAATTTACGATTGATATTTTATTCTCAAATATTATTTGAAAATATTATTTTAATGATACAATATGAACTCACTTATTTTTGGGAAGAAATTTGGATTTACGTCTTGGAGTAGCATCGACTACGTCTAAACCGGAGGATTCAACGTTACGTGCTTACGTTTACATACACCATCCTTGGTGACAGTCCGACATTTCAGAAAATAAATTTATCCGTGAATATTATTTTAGAGTTTTAAATTTGTGTTGGTTCATAAACTCACAAATTTACGAGAAGAGACTAGGACTTACGACTTTATTTTAACGTCCTTTACGACTAAACCGGAAACCCTAGGATTACGTATTTACGTTTTCGAACTCCGTTTTTGATGAGACAATTTTTATTGGATTCGTTTTGTGACGTTGATTCATAATTTATAAAAACGTTTTTCGTAAAACGACCCGAGGGCACGCAAATCGAGGAAACTATAATCGAGGAGTACCCGTAAATAAATGGGGATGAGACAAGTGGGACACTTGTCCCACCCCCAAAACCGGCCAAGTATAAACAACTAACCCATTTGATGTGTCAAAACTTAAGCCAAAAATCTTACACATGTCTTAGCTTCACAATGAAGCTAACTTGCCACTAACTTAACAAAACCACTAGCAACTTCTTACCATCCATTTCCAACATGCAAAACCACACCAATCTCTCTCTCTCTCTAGCCCAAATATGTCGTCCCATTTCTCCCTTAAACATCAAATTTGATCAAAAATTTACCATGGAATCTTATGTTATTTACACATAAGATGAAGCTCTTTTGAAACCCTATTGATTGGTGGTGATTATAACATCCAAGGAGGAGTTTCCATGGAGTATCAAGGCTGATTTTCCACAAGGAGTTCATGGAGCATGGTGGTCTTGAAGGTGGTCTTGGTGCAACACAAGTTTCTCCATCAAAAATCCATGTTTTGATCAACCTACATCATCATGGTGGTATAAAGATTGTCCTCCTCATCTTCTTGTTAATTTGATTATGTAAACATGTATTTTATTTCCTATTGTATATGTATATGATGATTATATGATGATAAAAATGTTATGTGGGGATTTGTTGTTGATAATCATGGATAAAAAGATGAAAAACTATAAGTAAAAATGGGTAAATCTTGTTTAAATGATAGGCTATATAAAAACAGTAAAGAACCATATGGTAAACTGATAAAATGATGAAGTAGAATGGATTTACAGTAAGCTATGGGTCTTGTACACATGTGAGAGTTGGCCATGCAATGGAATCAAAATAATGAGTGAGATATGATCAAAACAAGTTTAAGATTTAAATCTGAAGTTACTGTTTTGGACGATTTTTAGAAAATATTTAGAAGATGATTCAACAGTATCTATAGTAGAGTTAAATGTAGCACATATCATGTAGTTTATGTGATAAAAATTTGAGCTTCTATCTCCATATAGAACTCAAGATATGGCAGTTTTGGTGAAAGTGAAGTTAAAAATCAGATTTTTGGAAATAATGTTTATTAATATTATATAAGCACTCACATTATAATGTATAAAATATAAAAATATAAACCCACTAACTTATAAAACTTATTTATATAAATATATAAAAGGTTAATTAAATGGTTAAATTATATAAATGGTGGTGAAATAATATTTATAAGTAATAAAAACTATAAACTTGATTTTTACGACTTTTTCGGCTATCGCCGTAAAATTTACGTTTTTCACCAAATAAAACTTAGACGACCAAACTCGTCTAATGTAAAGTTTATAAAAGTTATATACTGATATATAGACATGTATAACAAGTAAAAACCGATAAAACCCGAACTATAAGAAATACGGACATTTACGAGCTAATTAAGCATATTGGACTAATAATTGGACTAAATAAGATAAAAACTTGTAAAAAAGAACTTATTGGGCTTAACCCATTTGGGCCCAACATGAAAAGTATACATACTGATAATATAGGTATAAAAGGGATTAAAACAAGTTAAAGAACTTATAATAAGTTCATTTGGACTTAAAACACGTAAATAGGTAAAACGAGAAAACTAGTATAAAAGTTATCGACACATAACACAAAAATGAGTAAATGAGGATATGTAAACCCACTTGATCATCATATATATATAATCATAATATGTATACATAATTGCTATTTTTATAAAGTCATTGGACATGAGTCTAAGACCGAGTATTATTTGTCTAGGTTTCCGTGATTGAAGCGCGTACCGTACGTCCGAGTTGCCGATAACCCACTTTCCCATATCAACGTGAGTTCATAGCCTCGCACTCTTTTAAATGTTTTTATAAATGTTTTATAAACCCGCGAGGGAGATAACATGTTAGTTTTTATAAAATTAGGACACCATTTGTCCCGATTGTTTGTTTATTGATTTTGGACCCGAATGACTGAATGACCCGATAAATGATTAAAGGACCCGATAGATGAAATTAAATGGATTATTAAAGTTAGGTTATGTCACTAAAAGTCCCATTAGCATGAATTATGAACTACCGGGATTTGGTAGACGCTTATGCATTTAATAGTACTATTTGGGGACGATCACCCCAGTTCGCGCCTTGACGGTTGATCCCCGTCGTGCCACATTGATTGGTAAGCGAATTTATGTATGAGAAGATTTCCATAGCGTGACCTTTGTGACGACACGCTACTTTAGATGGGCAAATTGTGGATCGGGTTAGCTACCCGTTGTTGGTTTAGTAAGGTAACAATGTCATGCGGCTTATAATAATCCAAAACTAACGAAATACTATTAGACGCACAGAATTACGATGTATTGCCTGACTAGCAATACTGGGTCATACTATTGATATTATGTTTGTGTTTTTGTTTTCATAACCATACTCATATAACGGATTTTATTTTCATACAACGTCGTAAGACGTATTGTATGACGTTTTTACGACATTGGCTCGTATAATGATTTTTAAGGCTTTTTATAACCATATTCATATAACGGTTTATTTAATCTATACAACGTTGCAAAACGTATTGTATGGTGTTTTTAACTACAATGATTCGTATAATGATTTTTAAGGCAAACGCCTATATTATGATTTTGATAAAGATTTGTATAAAATGATTTTGGCTATTTTATGGCCTATTACAATGATTTGTACAAAATGATTTTTGGTACTAATTTTATACCAAAGTTATATTGATGGAATTTATCAAACTCTATGAATTCACTCGGCGTTATCGCTGACCTTTTCTTTTAACATGTTTTATCTCAGGTACTTGAAGGTAATTCTCGGGAAGACGACAAGAATTCATGGCCCGCACCTAAACTATATTTTCCATTCAAATACTTTGTAAAACTTTGTATGAAATATAATGACTTGGGACCGATGTAACTTTGATATTTATTAATGGAAATGATTTATTATTAAACGACGCGATTTTTATGCGTTGTCTATGATGTGAGTAATGTGCTATCCCGTAACACCAACTAGTCTTCCGCTGTACTAAGTTGTATAAATTTGGGGGTGTTACAGTTTGGTACCAGAGCTCTCGTTATAGAGAACGAAAGATTTTTAAAACTAAGGTTTTGAATAAAACTTTTCAAAATCTTTTAACTATAAACATTTTTCTAAAAATGTCTAAAAATCTTTTGACTATAACGGTGCCGAAGAATTCCCGAGTTACCGACAAGGCCAAGACTGAGAAGTGTTATTTTAATATATATATAACTTGGATTATATATATATATGATGTAATTTTATTACATTATTGGTTGATAATTATTTTGATTTTTATACGAGGTATTTATACGACGTCGATTGTCACAAGTAACCCTAAATCCCCTAGTAAATTAATCGAAGCTATTCTCGTAGGAATTCTAGCTATCCTAGATCTAAACCAAGTTGTGGATATTTATGATCCCAACAAATGGTTGATATTCGTAGAAGTGTAGATATTAGTTGGTTGTGATATTGAAAAAGAATTAGCAATATTAAATCTGATATCGATGTCATGACGATCTTTTCTTATAGAGTGGAGTTTGACAAAACGTTACCACCTAGAAAGATGTCATCTGATTCGTTGTCATCCAATTCTTAAATTTGAAATCGAAAGGGTGAATGTTACACTTGAGGCTGTTATTGGAACCATTACCCAAAAGCCTCATGCCACTAATACCTTTCCGAGAAGTTTAACTGAATGATCGAGTCATTTCATGCTAATGACTCATTTGATAATTGTTGTTGTAAGAGCTAATAGGATTGGAAATTGAGTGTTGATTCATACTGAGATTGTATTGCCTTTACAAGGCCGAAGAATAAGGTTGAAAATATTGGAGAATGAAGTAGGATATCGAATTGAGTATAAAAGTGGTTGAAATTTGAATAAAGTAAAATTTAACCCATATGGAATATGAGATTATTAATAGAAGTCGTTAAGTTTTGTGATTGAATTATAAGGTTTTAATTGATTGTAGGTTTTGTGTTAAGGGTTGTTCCTAGGTCATTGTCCACTTACGAGGATGCCCAGTGTCCAAGAAATAAATTGAAGAAATCTTCTTCTGAATTGAGACCGATGGATCTTCTGGGACATATGGAACACCTAATGACTCTTGTAGATTAGTATTCATTGTGGTATCTTTTAAAAATCCCTAACTTAATTGAGATATCAGTTGGTAGGATGAGTTCTGAGAATTGTATGACATAGTGACATGTAATGTGTTACGGTACAATTTGACTTGTTTGTGATTAATGAAAAAGACTACCTTTGATTACTAAATTCTACATGTATCGATGTTATCTATCTTTTATTGCTTCATCCTAATGTTCACATTAGTGATGCAACCATTGAACGAGTACTCATCTCGAATTGAGTTACGTTGTGAATCATTCTTCGTGAGTGCCATCGAGGTCATGAACCTCATGATTATTTGGCTAAAGGTCATTTCCTATCATATCGTAGTTAGTTCTCGGTGAACAACTCTTCATCACTCTTTTGCAGATCACACATTATTTTTATAAAGTTAAAACGGTATCCTTTGAGAAAATTTAATTTTCATCACTATAAGGATTATTCACAGTGAGATTTATAAGTGATTGTTACCAAAATGAAGTTGTTTATAAAGTACCTTGGAAAACCTAATTGTTTTCATAACAAAGAAAATCTTTGTAAATATATTTTTGATTCTTATTTAAGAATTGAGCATGAAAATGTTTTTATTATAAACATGATGATAACATTTTGACGAACTGAGTATTGCATTGTTGATCTTGAAATTGTATATAGTTGCGCGCCTACATACAATTTAGAATGGACTATGCAAGACTGATTAGTAGTCACCATAAAACTAATGAATAAACACTACATTTTCTTTGAAGATTGTGAAAGATTAAATTTTATGAGATCTGGAAGAAGTGAAAAATAGGGACATAGTGTTAGGGACACCTACGTATGTGCCCGTATTATCTATTCTTCTGAGTTGAATTTACTCATCTATGGAAATTATCTTATTTGACAATTGACAATTATTTCTTGTCCAATTCTCTCGTAGTGAGATTCTTAGGAAAAGTATCTGATTACCGAGTGTTGATACCCGACTGGATGTATTGACGTTCTTATCATTTCTTATGATTCGATTTCATTTGAATGACCTGGGTAACGATCCGAGGAGCTTTCGAATGCGTACTCAAATTAATGAAAACATGGGATATATTCATATTCATTAAATGTTTTCGTCTGTATCTGATTTGAAATTCTCTCGCATAGATTATGCGTTGACCTTACTCTTTTAATGGTAGTTGTGTCTCCATGTATCCTTGAATTTGTGAAGGATTATGAGTTATTATCAGTCTTTTGAGAAGTTCACAACGGTAATGAAACTGGAAAGTTGATAGTGCCCGTAGAATGGATTGATTGATTATGACATGACGACATTGTCTTAATTGATGGGAACTTGGATTGATTTCCCCTAAATGATAATATGTTGATTATCAAAAGTGATCTAAATAATTCTTGATGGATGACTATATCCTGCATTTTGACTTGAAATTTATACCATGAATGGTTGTGAATTAGTTATAGATATTGTAATCTAGAAGAACCTAATATGAACTTATTAAAAGATGTTCATGTTATCTAAAACCTTAGGAGGTATTTGTTGATGAATTACCTAGACTTTCGCCATTAAGGCAAGTTGAAATCGGTATTGATTATATGCCCGGTGCTGCACCTGTGGCTTGTACACTGTACGTCAGCACCATCTAAATTAAAGGAATTACCGTACAACTGAGAAAGTTGTCGGAGAAAGATTTTATTATACCAAGCCTGTCATCCTGAAGAGCTATGGTGTTATCTTTCCTTATATTTATAGATTACTGTGACTGAGTAAATTGACAATCGAAAACGATATCCATAACTCGAAATGGAAGAATTGTTTGATCATTTACAAAGTTTTTGATCCTTAGCATGGTTATCATCAACTTCGCATCTACGAAAAGGATTATCTATTCCAATCATTACATCTCGAACTTGTGATGAACATTATGAGTTTCACGTGATGTCGTTGGGATTGACCAATGCACATGTAGCATTCATAAACTTGGTGAATCACGTGTGTAGGCTGTAATTTGATAACTTCATGCTTGTGATCATTAAGGATCATTTGTTTGTTTATAAGAATAAGAATGGAGTTAATAATCACTTATAGATTGCCCTGAATTGGCCGAACAATAAAAACATGTAACTTGAATAATTGATATGTGATTAAAGGCTTAAACCTTTACATTATTTGACTATGTAATTAACAGATAATGGAATTTATATTGACTTTTCAAAGATTAGAACCATTAACGCTTAGGGATTAAAAACTTAATCCTTTACATAAAATGACCATTGGATTAATGACGGTAAGATATATGCATATAGACTCTTCAAAAAAAATTAAGAGCCCTTTTAAGACCTTGGGTTTTACTAAAAAGAAATGGAAATATGTTTTGACAAATGCTTTAACAAAGGATTCTAAAGGGATTATTCCCTTATACACAAACCATTTAACTAAACCGCTGTTTAGGGGTAAATGTTTGTGTATACCTCAAGATAACCTAAGAAGGATTGTGGAAATCATTTAAACCATAACTTGAAATTTGAAACGATAATTTCTGCCTTTTAACTAAGAAAGCTTTGACCAAAGTATAAACAAAGGTTTTTCGAACATTTACGAAATCTTATTAAATATTTTCGATAATTCAACAAAAATCTTGTTAATTAAATTCAAATTATTTTTGAACATTTTATATAATTGGTCGAACTAAGAAATTTAAAAATTTTACGTTTACGCTTCATAAAAAATTAACTAATAACTATTTAATTAATTATAATAATTATCGACTCTTTAGACGACGGATTGAGTAAAACGGATAAAAATGATTGTAAAGACGAAACTAAAACATAGAAGATATGAAGAAAGAATTTTGAATAAATACGGTTGTGATATTTATTTCATCAGGAAGGTGAACGTAATTACTGACGCATAATATAGAAAGAATATCTGAGTAAATTGTGGACATGATAATCACGTCATCATGAGAAGTGAATATAGATACCGACGCAGTATGTAGAAAAGATAAAGAACCAATTAGGATATATTTCTTAATAATGAACGTGCAAAATAAAGTGTCGAACAATATAAAATTAAACAAGGTTTGTAAAAAATGAAGGGTTTCACGGCTAATGTGAACCATTAGAATTGAGAAGCCGATAGCGTTAAATGTTCTAAAGGGCCGTTTATGGTTGCCTAAATATGGAGGATTGTGAGATATAGTTATATTAGAATTTGTAAGTATAAGTATTCTATTTATGTCATTTATGACTAAAAGTATCTTTGTCTGAAGAAGTTGTACTAATGGCAATTATGAAGGCAGAGATCGCCTCATACATTAGTAAACGTCTAGCTATTGCAAAGGTCATCATCTGAATTTAATTCGATTTGGGTCATCGTCGATAGACTGACCAAATCTGCTAATATCATTCTCGTTAATGATAAATGCAAAAGAGTTATGTAAACATAGCATGCCTGTATCGATCATCTATATCAAGATCCTCGCTTCGCGTCGAATTTCTAGAGATTTGCTCAGAAATCATTGAGAACGAACCTTGATGAGAGTACTATGTACCACCCCAAATCGAAGGGACGAGGTAAAGTAACGATAAAAGGTAATATAAGTGCTGTTTTGTGTTTGAATGATTGACCTTTGGTAATAAACCGTATAATCGTTTTCTTTTGAAGAGATTATAATTGATAATTATCGTATTAGGATTGAGATCGAATCTTGTTAGAATCTAAATGTTAGAGCATCTGTAAGCAAGAGTTGAAATGAAGACATCCGACATACACCCACTGTGAGTTGGACATGTCTTTTAGGTTTAAGGTTTCCTATGATGGCGAACCTATCCTTGCAAAAATACCCGACCCGCGAGATCTGAAATGAATATCGAAATTAGGATTTGATTATTGACAGCCGGTAGTGGGCAAGAGGTTATGTGAATGTGAAATGTAGATCTTGAAGTGCCAAATGTGTAGCAAAGCTATGCCACAATTTTTAACATTGGAAAAATGAATTCATGATCTGACAAATCATGGGATATAAGTCCCCGTTGTATGGGACCATTGAGATGATGTAAAAGTTGAGATTGAAAGGCATATAAGCTGGATCTACCCTAGGACTTCAAGAGCTGCCCGAATTCTGTTTCGTAAATCGAACTTGATGGAATATCTATCAAGTGAGAATCTGATTGTTTCTTAGTAGAGCTTAGATCGGCGAAAAGTTGCATTCATCATAAACCCGTGAATATCATGGATAGAGAAAGTAAGTCAACATTAAGCCTGATCTTATTCCCGTAGTTATGTTTGATGAAACTCACGTATTGTAATGAATTGCACTTGTGAGAAAAGACCGAATGTGGAGGAAATACCCACATGGCTTTAACTCTATAAGAAGCGAGTAGTAAGATGATCTTTGAGGACAAAGATCCTGTTTAGGGGTAAATGCTGTGACAATCCGTCAATTTACGATTGATATTTTATTCTCAAATATTATTCTCAAATATTATTTTAATGATACAATATGAACTCACTTATTTTTGGGAAGAAATTTGGATTTACGTCTTGGAGTAGCATCGACTACGTCTAAACCGGAGGATTCAACGTTACGTGCTTACGTTTACATACACCATCCTTGGTGACAGTCCGACATTTCAGAAAATAAATTTATCCGTGAATATTATTTTGGAGTTTTAAATTTGTGTTGGTTCATAAACTCACAAATTTACGAGAAGAGACTAGGACTTACGACTTTATTTTAACGTCCTTTACGACTAAACCGGAAACCCTAGGATTACGTATTTACATTTTCGAACTCCTTTTTTGATGAGACAATTTTTATTGGATTCGTTTTGTGACGTTGATTCATAATTTATAAAAACGTTTTTCGTAAAACGACCCGAGGGCACGCAAATCGAGGAAACTATAATCGAGGAGTACCCGTAAATAAATGGGGATGAGACAAGTGGGACACTTGTCCCACCCCCAAAACCGGCCAAGTATAAACAACTAACCCATTTGATGTATCAAAACTTAAGCAAAAAATCTTACACATGTCTTAGCTTCACAATGAAGCTAACTTGCCACTAACTTAACAAAACCACTAGCAACTTCTTACCATCCATTTCCAACATGCAAAACCACACCAAGCTCTCTCTCTCTATCCCAAATATGCCGTCCCATTTCTCCCTTAAACATCAAATTTGATCAAAAATTTACCATGGAATCTTATGTTATTTACACATAAGATAAAGTTCTTTTGAAACCCTATTGATTGGTGGTGATTATAACATCCAAGGAGGAGTTTCCATGGAGTATCAAGACTGATTTTCCACAAGGAGTTCATGGAGCATGGTGGTCTTGAAGGTGGTCTTGGTGCAACACAAGTTTCTCCATCAAAAATCCATGTTTTGATCAACCTACATCATCATGGTGGTATAAAGATTGTCCTCCTCATCTTCTTGTTAACTTGATTATGTAAACATGTATTTTATTTCCTATTGTATATGTATATGATGATTATATGATGATAAAAATGTTATGTGGGGATTTGTTTTTGATAATCATGGATAAAAAGATGAAAAACTATAAGTAAAAATGGGTAAATCTTGTTTAAATGATAGGCTGTATAAAAACAGTAAAGAACCATATGGTAAACTGATAAAATGATGAAGTAGAATGGATTTACAGTAAGCTATGGGTCTTGTACACATGTGAGAGTTGGCCATGCAATGGAATCAAAATAATGAGTGAGATATGATCAATTCAAGTTTAAGATACAAATCTGAAGTTACTATTTTGGACGATTTTTAGAAAATATTTAGAAGATGATTCAACAGTAGCTATAGAAGAGTTAAATGTAGCACATATCATGTAGTTTATGTGATAAAAATTTGAGCTTCTACTCCATATAGAACTCAAGATATGGAAGTTTTTGTGAAAGTGAAGTTAAAAATCAGATTTTTGGAAATAATGTTTATTAATATTATATAAGCACTCACATTATAATGTATAAAATGTAAAAATATAAACCCACTAACTTATAAAACTTATTTATATAAATATATAAAAGGTTAATTAAATGGTTAAATTATATAAATGGTGGTGAAATAATATGTATAAGTAATAAAAACTATAAACTTGATTTTTACGACTTTTTCGGCTATCGCCGTAAAATTTACGTTTTTCGCCAAATAAAACTTAGACGACCAAACTCGTCTAATGTAAAGTTTATAAAAGTTATATACTGATATATAGACATGTATAACAAGTAAAAACCGATAAAACCCGAACTATAAGAAATACGGACATTTACGAGCTAATTAAGCATATTGGACTAATAATTGGACTAAATAAGATAAAAACTTGTAAAAAAGAACTTATTGGGCTTAACCCATTTGGGCCCAACATGAAAAGTATACATACTGATAATATAGGTATAAAAGGGATTAAAACAAGTTAAAGAACTTATAATAAGTTCATTTGGACTTAAAACACGTAAATAGGTAAAACGAGAAAACTAGTATAAAAGTTATCGACACATAACACAAAAATGAGTAAATGAGGATATGTAAACCCACTTGATCATCATATATATATAATCATCATATGTATACATAATTGCTATTTTTATAAAGTCATTGGACATGAGTCTAAGACCGAGTATTATTTGTCTAGGTTTCCGTGATTGAAGCGCGTACCGTACGTCCGAGTTGCCGATAACCCGCTTTCCCATATCAACGTGAGTTCATAGCCTCGCACTCTTTTAAATGTTTTTATAAATGTTTTATAAACCCGCGAGGGAGATAACATGTTAGTTTTTATAAAATTAGGACACCATTTGTCCCAATTGTTTGTTTATTGATTTTGGACCCGAATGACTGAATGACCCGATTGTATGACCTGATAAATGATTAAAGGACCCGATAGATGAAATTAAATGGATTATTAAAGTTAGGTTATGTCACTAAAAGTCCCATTAGCATGAATTGTGAACTACCGGGATTTGGTAGACGCTTATGCATTTAATAGTACTATTTGGGGACGATCACCCCAGTTCGCGCCTTGACGGTTGATCCCCGTCGTGCCACATTGATTGGTAAGCAAATTTATGTATGAGAAGATTTCCATAGCGTGACCTTTGTGACGACACGCTACTTTAGATGGGCAAATTGTGGATCGGGTTAGCTACCCGTTGTTGGTTTAGTAAGGTAACAATGTCATGCGGCTTATAATAATCCAAACTAACGAAATACTATTAGACGCAAAGAATTACGATGTATTGCCTGACTAGCAATACTGGGTCATACTATTGATATTATGTTTGTGTTTTTGTTTTCATAACCATACTCATATAACGGTTTTTATTTTCATACAACGTCGTAAGACGTATTGTATGACGTTTTTACGACATTGGCTCGTATAATGATTTTTAAGGCTTTTTATAACCATATTCATATAACGGTTTATTTAATCTATACAACGTTGCAAAACGTATTGTATGGTGTTTTTAACGACAATGATTCGTATAATGATTTTTAAGGCAAACGCCTATATTATGATTTTGATAAAGATTTGTATAAAATGATTTTGGCTATTTTATGGCCTATTACAATGATTTGTATAAAATGATTTTGGCTATTTTATGGCCTATTACAATGATTTGTACAAAATGATTTTTGGTACTAATTTTATACCAAAGTTATATTGATGGAATTTATCAAACTCTATGAATTCACTCGGCGTTATCGCTGACCTTTTCTTTTAACATGTTTTATCTCAGGTACTTGAAGGTAATTCTCGGGAAGACGACAAGAATTCATGGCCCGCACCTAAACTATATTTTCCATTCAAATACTTTGTAAAACTTTGTATGAAATATAATGACTTGGGACCGATGTAACTTTGATATTTATGAATGGAAATGATTTATTATTAAACGACGCGATTTTTATGCGTTGTCTATGATGTGAGTAATGTGCTATCCCGTAACACCAACTAGTCTTCCGCTGTACTAAGTTGTATAAATTTGGGGGTGTTACATATTTCACATTCATAAGAAGCAGGGTCTTAAGTGCTGTGCGCCGCCTCGTTTCTCAGCTCCCTTGTGGCTCTTTCAAAGGTTATAGTAGTGAGTGGTGTGCCACCGAAGTAGTATTACATATATACTTTCTTGTGGATATTAATTATCGAACCTCGATTGGGTACTCAATCCCTCTCAAAGTCACCAAGGGCATTCCCCTTATTCCTAGAGTTAAGTTGTATGCGCACATGAGCACGTACACACATACCGAGTGTTGTACCTCGTTCTTCCAAGAGGACAAACAAAAATACCGTTTCTCAAGCCGATCACGAGAATCGCGCTTTTGACACTACTGAGAACGTAATTATGTACAATCGACCTATGTGGGATATTTTTCAGTCCCATGTCGATGGGAACGCGGATGCTATCGTTATACCTAACATACATGCCAATACCTTTGAGCTTAAGACTGGGATAAATAAGATGGTATGTGCCATATCCTTTTTGAGTCGTGCCATGGATGATCCACATGACCCCATCAAGATATTTTTGTCACTAAGCAATACTGTGAAATACAATGGTGTACCAGCTGAGGTGAAAAGAGTTATGCTTTTCCCCTTTTCTCTAGAGCGGCAAGCTAGGATATGGTTAGACAAGTAACCCTCTAATAGAATTCTTACTTGGAAGGATTTGAAAAAAAGTTTGTTAACGAGTATTTTCCACCATCACGAGCAACTACTTTAAGAAATGAAATAATTGGTTTTCAACAAAAGAATAATCAATCTTTTAGTGAAGCTTGGGATGAATTTAAAGATTTGTTAAGAAAGTGCCCTAATCATGATTTTGACCTAATTCACCAAATCACCACTTTCTATAATTGTTTGAGATCTAGTGACCAAGATTAACTTAATTTTGTTGCGGGTGGGAATATTCTTGTAAAATCTACATAAGTTACCTAGGATATCATTGAAAAAAAGTCTAAGGTCCGTACTAGTAGAGCTAGAGATCAAGTGGCAAGTGCTAGTGGAGTGAGTGCTGCTATTTCAGATGAATATCTTCAAATAACTAAATCAACTTATCAAATGCTTGAAAAACTTTGTAACCTTCAAATCCAATCAATGAGCACTCCTCCTACTAACACTTTCAATTCTATACAACAACAATGTGAGACTTGTGGTGGACCTCATTCTTATTTGAACTGTGATAAACTTTATAATGACCCCCAAGAATGCTATGCTTTTAATGGTGAGGTGAGGGCATATTTTAAACCGAATATCAACCCTAACCACTTATCCTATAAGTCTACCAATTATCTTGCACCACCTGGTTTTCCACCCCATCATCCACCACCACCCCAAGTTCAAAATAGGAACCAAGGCCAAAAAAGAGGCAATTTTCAAGAGAATGCTAATTTGAGGGGTCACAATAATTTCCAAGGTCAAAATCAAAGTTTTCAAAATCAAGGTTTTCCTAATCAACCTCAATTTCAAAACCAAGGTTTTCCATCTCAAGGATTTAATCATGGAAATATTCTTGACCCTCATATTGAGCTTGTTCTTTTCAAAATGAATCAAATCAACGAGGAAACCAATAGGAAATTAGCCCTTATACAAACTCAATTTTTGCAAACCCAACGATCTTAAGGTGCATTTCCCTCAAACACCCAAACTAACCCAAGAGCTAATGCTAATGCCATCACTACAGGAAGTGGGAAAACCACAGTGGGACCTTTCATCTCTCTACCAAAAAAGTAGAGACAAAACCCGAAGGTAATAATGAGTTCTACTCCCCCTACGGTGACTCCTCCCATTCTCCCTCTTTGTGACATACCACCTTTGACTGGCCCTATACTTTCTAAGACTGAACCTGAGACTGCGCCTGAGGATGTGCCTAACAAGAGTCCTCCAAAACCCTTTCCTCAACCTTCTACCTGAAAACCCACTTTACCATACCATTCAAGGTTAAGGAAGGGAAATTGAAAAACAAAGATGATATACATGTTTCAAATTTCTTGAAAATGTCCAGATAATTAAATATCAATATCTCTTATGCTGAGGCTCTTGCTCACATGCCTAAGTTTCCTAAAATGATTAAGGATCTTGTCAAACAAGGAAAATTAATTGATGTGCCTAACACCTCTTTGAATGAGAATTGCTCTGCGGTCATATTAAAGAAATTACCCACTAAACTTGGTGACCCTGGGAGATTCCTCAAACCTTATAACTTTCCTGGGGTGGAAAACTGTATGGCCTTAGCAGACCTGGGAGCCAGTATTAACTTAATGCCTTTATCTGTCTTGAAAACATTATCACTTCCTGAGCTTACTCCCACCAAGATGACATTAGAGTTAGCTAACCGTACTATTTCATACCTTGTGGGTATTGCTGAGGATGTGTTTGTTGGGGTTGACAAGTTCACATTCCCTGTGGATTTCATTGTTGTGGACTATGATATGGACCCTAGGGTGCTGCTGATTGTTGGGAGACCATTCTTAAGAACTGAGAGAACTCTAATAGATGTGGCTGAGGGAGAGCTTATTATGCGAATAGGAGAGGATAATGTTGTGTTTAAGATGAGGAATCTATCTAAGAAATTTAATGACCTGAGACGGTCAATCATATTAATGTTATTAATGAAGATTGAATAACATTGATGTTTTGATGAAGTTTGTAATGAATCCTTTTATGAAGCTTGCAAGAGTGGGAACTATTATCTTCCCCATGTTGACACTATAACTTCCATTGCTTCCTTATTCACTAGTTTTGAACATAAAGAGTTTAACTTTGATGATTTGTGATACAATCAAATCCTCTTTTTGAAATTTCAAATAATAATCCACTTTTAAAAGAAAATGAGGAAGCTAATGATGATTTTAGTGATGATTCTCCTTTAAGTGATCATTGCACTTCGGATTTTGAGGATATACCTTTTGTGCCTAAAGCTCATATCATCTGTACGAGTGATCCTTCCATTACTAAGACTCGTATTGACTCTTATTGTCATGCCTATTCGCCGGTTGATTTGGTAATTCATGAGGAGGATCCTCTACCTTTAGAGATTGATACTACTTTAGAGGGTATTACTTTTGAGGAGGATTTACACACGTTTTTAAACACCTACTTTCTTCATGAGGATGAATTTTCTTATGACTCCGATGATTCATTTATCTCTTACTTGAGTTTGGACGAGGACGACTATCCTACTTTAGACTTAGATGATGACTTTTACCCTTATTTGGACCTTAATGAATAATTTTCAAAAGGAAAACAAAAGGAAGAAACGAAGGTTCATACTACTTGTGTTTTAACACCTCTTTTTCAACCTTCGGTGTCTAGTGATGTGAATTTTTACAAGGGAGAATCTTATAAGAAACACTACTTGTTATTTTCCCCTAAAGGAAAAGGTTTTTGATCTTGGTATAAACATTTTTGAGCTAACTCAGTATCCTTGATAGTTGTAAATTCACACTCTTTTAGGAAAAAGAGCGTAAAAGCGGTAAGTACAAAGCGTACGTTTAGGAAAACGTAAACACTTATGACCCTTTGTGTGAGTTCGTTCTCAAGGAGGCTTGGTGTGTGTGTTAAGACTTGATTAACTTTGAGATTAATATTAAGAAAGAAAATGAGAAAGAAAGTGACGATGATTACTATTAAAATTATACTACGACGAATGAAGTAAACGTAAAACTATAAAACGAGACGAAATTTAAAAATTACCCTAAAAATTCCTAGAAAATTACAATAAATCACTAAAAATGAAAATAGAGTTTACCGAAAATCAAAAATTACTCAAACCTTTTATTTAATTAAATAATTTTTTTAATGCTAATTAAAGCCCTAAAAATCAATTTAATTAATAAAAAGTCAAAATAAGATTTTTCAATTTGTAAACCTCTAAAATAACTTAATTAAACTAAAAAGTATTTTTGAAAATTTAAAATTAATTCAAACTATTTAAAATGATTAAAAAGTAAAATTAAATATTAAAAATTCAAAATTTATAAAAAAAATTCTAAAAACATGCAAACTACTTTATTTTAACTTGATAAAAACATAAATGAAAGTAAAATGACTAAAATACCCCTATTGGGCCTTCATATGGGCCAAAAGTGAAAATAGAAGGCTTAATGGGCTGATTAAGGCCCAATAAGAAAAATGTTAACCACATAAGCCCAAAACTTCCAGATAAGCTTAAAATTCAATTTAAACACAAAACTCTAAAGGCCCAAAAGCTGAATCAGTGCTTATCACAACTTAATAGAAAACAACTTATTCTTAATGGGCTTTTTGGCCCATTAAGCCATAATCTAATGCCATAAGCTGAAATTTGAGACAAATCCTTCTTTTGAGATTATAAAGCTATTTGTAAAAAAGAATTTTTGAAAAATCTCAAGAAATAAGCCTGAAATAAGCCAAAGCTCTCTATAGAAAATGACAAAATAGTCGTTTTTGAGTTCTAGACCACTTCAAGAGCCGATTCAAGTTGCAAAAGGTTTTAAATGATCAAATTAAGCATAATCAACAAAAATATTTCAAATAGGAACAGTCAATAAGCTGGAATATGAAATAAGTTGTTTTGAAAAACAAAAGTCAATTCGTTTTCTAGTCAAACTTAAAAGTCAAAGGCTAAAAAGCTCCAGAACAAGTAAATGGGTAAAATGATGAAGACTGATTACAAAATTAAAGTTGTTGCACAATAGAATAAGCTAGAATAGCTTATTAATAAGTTGTTGACCAAATTACACTATCAGTGGGAACTTTCAGTGGGAAAGAGCTCCAAAACTGCTTGACTTTTTTGACCTGCTTTTTTAGAGAGATTCAGTTGGTTTCTTTGGACAAAAAAGGCACCCCTACAACCAGTGAGTTGTAGGGAGTCACAATCAAGCAGAAAAACACAAATTCACCCAGCCAAATGATATAGTTTAATCAAAGAGTGCACAGACATGACACAGACATGTTAATAAGCAGATCTGACGATTAAAAAGCTGTTTTAGCAAAAATAAGCCAACCAAAAGCATACAATAGCTATAACAATCTTAAACAAGCATAAATTAACTGGTTTCATGCAAAAAATACAAGATTAGATCTAGTTTTGAGCTTATGTGAGTTACTGAGTTGAACTGATGAACACAAATAGCTTTTGATGATCTAATTGACCAAAACTTGAACTTCAAACCCTCAAATCTATTCAACAAGTTACACAAACTTGGTTTTAGAACTTGTTTACCCTAGTTACTCATGTATTCTAGGTTTTCACCAAGTTTCAGCCTAAAATGACCTAAAACAAGCTTGGTATGCCAATGATTCAGATTTGATCTTAAAAAGCACAAGAATAGCAAATATCAGCACGCAACCACTTCAATATCAGCTAGCAACAAACCCTAATCCCTAATACCTACCAAAACATGAACAAAACAACAATCCCAAGCAGTCCTTAAACTTTTCAAATGAAGATTTAACAAAGCAAAAAGTATATTTCAGACCAAGAAACTCTTAGACAAGCATCATACGAACAAATGAATGAACTAAGAACCAGTTTACATGCATAAGAACAAACATACACTAGCAGATTCCCAAATTCAGTTAGAACCACTTTTTTGACAGATTTTTCAAGAGAATATGACAAACCTCATGAATGTACATCTACACTCACGAATTTTATAGCTTATGTGGTAGCTTAACAACCACAAACTTCCAATGAACACCCCTGCTAAGATTCAAAAGAGTTAAGCACAACAGTTATAAAAAATGAAAATGAAACAGATGTCTTCCAAGCTTGTTCCCCACCCCTTGAATGTTCCCAAGCCACAAGTCTCACGTCACCTTGATAATCTCCTTATCAGGGTGATATGGTCAGCTTATGACCCAAAAGCTTCAAGTGTTAGAACTAAAAACTAGGAAAAAAAATCAGATTTTGGTAAACTTTTGAACAAACTTTCATGAACTTCAAACCAAACTTTCAAACTTCAAAAACACAAACTAGAACCAATGATTAAAAAAAAATAAGTAAAGGTGGCATGTAGAATTCGTCAACAAACTTTTACTCTTTTTCATTCATGAAACAAGGATTTACAAAGTTGTGACCAAAGAAAACCAAGAACAAAACTAAATGTTGTGAGTTAATGACTTTATATAGAGCCTTACAAGTCTAAAATTTTGAATATAAAGTAGAAACCCTAGTGCTTGAAGTTCCACATTTACCCTTGAAAGTTGAATTTGTGTTGATTGAATTTGGACTTCTTGGCGTTTTGCTGAGATGCTAGTGGGATAGAGGTGATCTTGGATGTCTAATGTGTGCTTAGGATGCAAGCAAGGCTTTGAGTCATAGATTCCCTAGCAAGTTTTTGTCTTCTTCCCTAAAGTGTAGCAGGGGAGGTTTCATGTGACCAAAGTGGTGAGGTGGAAATAAGTTTGTGAGTTGGGTTTTGTTTATTATAACCTTAATCATAATTCTGGACAAGATTAGGGGTTAATTTTGGTAGGAATAAAATATAGCCAAGACACTTGGACGCTGACAACAGCAATTTGGACGTTGATAAGAAGAAATCAAGCGTTGACAGGACAAGGGTTGACAGGAAGAAGTCAAGCGTTGATAAGAAGAAGTCAAGCATTGATAGAAGACTTAGTCTACACGTTTTATGTTTCTAGTATGTTTCTAGTAAAGATATGATCGACAATGTATTTCTTATATTTATCTTTACCAAGAATAGCTGATACGTAGACTCTTGTACAAGGTTCCTTAATCTTTAAAAGGAGGCCTGTAGGTTTTGTTTCAATATAAGTTTGCATAAGTTTTACACTTTCATTGTATCCAAGTTCGATTAATATATCAAAGTGAAAGTTTGGTTTAACTTGTTTGTGTGTTCTTGTTTAAGTATTAATTCCGCATAATACTTGAATTGTTACATATACAACAAAGTTTCTCTACATGTTTAACTTGATTTAATCTCGTTTACACAAGCTAAATTGATCTAAGTTTAGGATCAACAAGTGGTATCAGAGCTTGTTGAGAAACTTTGGTCGAAAGAACACAAAAACCCTAAATTGCCAAAAACCCTAATTTCCAAGAAACCCTAAAAATTCAAACAACATGTCTACTCCAGAGTTAACCTCCTCCTCCTCAAGCCCTAACATCAAGATTCCCATGCTAGACTCAGACAACTTTGAGCTGTAGAAGTTTAACTTTGAGCAGTATCTTCAAATCCATGACCACACCCTATGGGAAATTATTAAATATAGAAACACATTCAATAAGGCTGGCAAGATTGAAGCTGCTATCTTGGCAAGATCAACTCCAGGCTCTACTGAAGAGGATCGAAAAGAAAAACCTGAAGATGGAAGAGCTGTCTCAGCTGAGGACATAGCAAAGAGAAGGAATGACATGAAAACCTTAATCATCCTCAAACTCTCTTTGGGACAAGCCAAGTGATGAGACTGCTTTTATACATAGTCTCATCGTCCAAATTGGGCTTAAAATGCATTAAATATCATCAAAATACCCAAATATATGCTTGTTTTTGTTGCTTGTGTATTTTAGGTACGGATATTGAGAAAATGACAAAAGTTCACAAGAATCATGCAAAAACGAACACGGGAAACGAAGCCGCACGATGAACCAAGCCCTAATGAAGAATTTTCCAAAAACAACCCTTGAAGATTTGAAGAATTATGAAGATTGGTCCTCCAAGTTTGAAGAATTGACACTTCATACCCTTGTATCTTCATAATTACAAGTTTGGTACCTAAAGTTTGTCAAAATTACAAAAAGGACCCTTAACTTTGAAGAATTGGCAAATTTAGTCCCTCAACAAAGCTAAATTGTCAATAATGGTCCTCCAAGAAGTCAACAAACAAGTCAAGGCCTTGAAGTATGAAGACATGTCAAAAACAGCCCTTGAAGATTGCCAAAATTACACTTATAGTCCTTAAAACAAGTGTCAAAACTTGTTGTGCCAAAACTGCCAAAGTTCAAAAGTTGATATCTGTTAAATGGGCGTTGATAGCCATTTAATACAACATGCACAAAGTATGAAAAGTGAAGGACCAAACCTGCCAGACAACCTAAGACAAACCCTCCAATCCCTGCTTGACACATCACCCACTTACACCCATTAACCAATCAGACACCCCCTTTTCTCCACGTCACCTCTCCACTCACTTTTCAAAACCAGATTAATTAAATACTTAAAATTCCCTCCCAAACACATTTTTTAAATTAACCTCAACCAAATTTGGATTAATCACAACCTAATCACCCATAAACCCTATTTTCCCCAGTCACAATCAAGAGCTAATCAAAGGGTTTTAAGCTAGGATTTTCTAGATTGCTAATTAAACACCACTTAAACCCAAAACCACCCTTAAACTCCCATCACCATCACCTCACATGCTTATGCAACCCTCCCCTGCCCCACTATTCACTCCCAAACAAAAATGTTCAGCATGATCAACAACCCACAACAATTTCGTGTTCCCAAAGGCTAAATGGACGTCCAAGATCTCTTTTTCATCACTGGCATCTTCACAAACTGCCAAAGATCTTCACATGGCTTAGTTTTGACTGAAAAATTCAAAATCGTCCAAGGGCAAGATTGGAAGTTCAAGTGTTAGGGTTTTTAGCTTCTTATCAGTTCTAGAATCACATTGTAGCCTCTATATAAAGGCATTGTAGGACTTAGCATAGTTCTGGTTCTTGATTTTTCTCCTTTTTCACAAGCTTTGTAAATCCAGTTTATTAAGGAATATAAATGGTTTAAGTATTGTTGATGAGAAATATTGAGTTCCTTTTACATTTCAGTTGATTTAAGTTATAATTGTTTGAGTTTGGTTTGATTTTCAGCAAAAAGTTTTTAAGTTTCAAAGTTTCTGTTTCTTTTTCAAAGCTTTCTTATATCTTAAATTTTCATACAAACCTGATACAATGGTGATTAAGTGTGTTGGAGTGATGGTATTTGAGCTTGTGTATGTCCATAACACCATGGCTTGTTCTGGTGTAGTGGGTACCCAAGTTTAAAATAGCCATTGGTTTGGTCATTCCCTATTTTTAGCTTATCATATCCTTACCCACAAGCTAAAGCTCTATTCTAGCTTAATCTATAAGCTAGGAGCAAGCTTTAAGCTTTTTACACAGCTTTTCCCTTTTCTCTCTTAGCAGATTCAAAAAAAAGGAACAATCCTATTCATTTTTTTTGTTAAGCAAACTTCATCAGAACCTCAACAAAGTTCAGCACAAGCCCGGGCTTGTTTGGAGGTGGTTTTTCAACCACTAAGGGTCCTGGATGTAGGACCCTTAAGGTAGTTCCTTGCTTCTTATTCCAATTTTTAGTTTTCTGAAAAATATTGTGTTTTATATGATTCTGCATATTAAGTAGTTAAATGTTGGTTCAAGTGTTTGGTTGTGCTCTATTTATGATTATATGCATGTCAGTTTGAGTTTGATTCATCTTGATTAGGTTTTAAAAAGTTTTGCTTTGAAATTTTGATTTCAGTCAGTTTAAAGGAGTGTTTGGGATAAGTGTTTAACTTGCATTTTTGCTATTAATCTTGCCTGCAAGCTGGTTAAATTCACTTATTAGGTTGCTATAGGTTGTATGCTAGGGTAAGTTCTCAGTTTGGATAAGTTTAGAACACATTGCAAGTTTAAAATTTTGGAAATAGATAAAAATCAGAAAGTTTTCCTTGTGCATGATTTTGTGAGAATTTGTGCTTGATTTCTTGCAAGTTGTTAGATATTAAGTTGTTCTAGGATTGTGATTCAGTTACATGCTACTTGGTGGATTTATATGCTGGTTATGAGCTTTTGAAATTCATTTGTGTGCATTGTGTATCAGCAAGTACTCATCAGAAACATTTAGTCATATCAGCAACCTTTTTGCTTATTTTGGGATTGAATTTGTGTTGTGATTGCCTGTTTTTTGTGTTTCTATTGACTCCTTATACTCCAAAGAGTATAAGGGTGCCTTTTTGTCCAATCAAACATCCACAAAAGCATGATCAAGACCTCTTGATCATTTATTCACAAGTGAAGAAACTTTACTTGTGTTCATCAGAAAGTTGTGCAAACCTGGGCACGTTTTTGGATTTGTAGGGCTTAATTCTTGGTTAATTTGGATTTTGGTTGTGTTTTAGTGAGTTACAAGGTTACTGGATTTAAGTTTTAAAAGTAAAAAAAAAAAGAAAAAAAATTGCAAAAAGCGCACCTTGCCTGGGCTCGAACACGCGACCTTGCTTTCCAAGGGCTAGCGTGTTAACCAGTGATCCAGATGGCTTTTTACGTTTAGTCTTCATTTCATTAGATATTTAAGAGGTGTTTTTTTTTAGCTTATTTGGCTAACAGATTTTAAATAAGCTGTTTCAAGCTTATTTCTTTAAGCATTAGCCTGTTTAAGATTTTTCCTAGGTTTTTATAAGGTTGTTTGACTTTTCTAAGCAAAAAGTATAATTTTCCCATTATTTATTAATTTATTAGGATTATTTTAAGTTTTAATTTTAGAAAGTCATTAAAAAATAGTAAAAAGTAATTTAAAAATCTGAAAAAATAGTTTTTAGGTTTTTAATCATATTTTTGAGGTTTACAGCTATTTAGGTTTTCAATTTAGCTTATTTTTTATTTTATAGGATTTTAGGGTTTTTAAGCAACTTTAAAATTCAATATAAAATTATTAAATAGGTTTCAGAAAATTTGGATTGTATTTTTGTTTTAGTTACATTATTTAGGATTTTTGGTAATTTTTTAGAATTTATTTACAAACTTTTTATTTTTTTGAATATTTTAATATTATTTTATTGCTAAAAATAGAAAGTTGGTTTTTTCTAGTTTTTTTCATTTTTCCTAGGTTAAAGACACTTAATTAGGAGTCTTGTCACTTTCCAAATATTTTTTATACTTTTCAATTAATTTCTAGAATTAATTTAAGATTTAATTGATTTTAATAGTTTTTAAGTGTTTAAAAATAGTTTAATTTGGTTTTAAAATTTTTAAAAATAGTTTTTAGCTTAATTAGGATATTTTTGAGGTTTACAAACTATTAGATCTTGTTTAAGGCTTTTTAATAGTTAAAAGTGATTTTTAGGGCTTTAATTAGCATTAAAAAGTCATTATCTAATTAATTAAAAGGTTTTAGCAAGTTTGGATTTTTTGTAAACTCTTAAAATATTATTGGGGATTTTTAGTAATTTTTAGGAATTTTTAGGTTAAAATTTTAATTTTGGCACTATTTACGATTTTACGTGTTCGCCTTTTTCGTCGTAGTTTAATTCGTTTTCGTAACCGTCTTTCTCTTCTAATCCCATTTCTTTCTCAATCATTATAATCACAAACATTAATCAACTCTTAACACAACGCACTTGCCTCCTCGAGAACGAACTCACTTAGGGTCATTCACACACGGTTTTCCTAAATCGTCGTGCACACTTGCCCTATTTATTGCTCTTTTCCTAAAGAGTGGTAAAAACTCCAACATCATTTTGGCGCCGCTGCCGGGGAGGCGTGTTGTGTTTTGGTTGAACCATTGTTGTTTTTATATTAGCCATAATTAGTATTTGTATTAGTAGCACTCTACTAATACGTATTATTGGTTTTTCGTTTTTTTGTGAATACTATTACTATATTGTATACGTAGAACAATAAATTTACAAGTACTCCAAATACGTGAGAAATCACAACCTTGACTTGGGAGGTCATTACCCAATCATTGTATTCGAATCTCAAACCAAAGAAAAAGGAAAAAATAGATAAATACTTTCGAGAAGCTCGATTTTGAGAAATACAAACTATAAGGTGGGTATAAGGCGTTTGTATTTCACGACCTAAAGGAAAAAGGCTCTTAAGTGCTTCGCGCCGCCTCGTTTCCTCCGCTTGCTTGTGCGTATTTTGATTTTGAAAGCTAATCGAGGGTTTTGCCGTCCAAAGTATTATTAAGTATCATATATATTTTCTTGGTTCCATTTGATTAAACCCTCTTGAACGATTTGGTGTTCCACCATCGTTCTAAAGTCATCGAAGTCGTTCACTTCACATGATCGTTTTCATTCCTTGAGGCTTATTTAATCGAGAGATTTGATTAAGGAGGTGATTTGTAGATTTGTGTCTACTAATACATTCCAAAAATCCAAAAAAGTTAAAAACAATCAAAAACCACAAAAAAATTGAAAAAGTAAAAACACCAAAAAGAATCTTCTTTGCTCGCCTTCTCGTTGTACGTGACGTTTATGCAAACTCGCTCTAAAGCAAGACGTGCTCGTAAACGAAGAAACAAATCAATCACTCCTACTAGTGAGGAGTCTCCTATTGACGAACCCATTATAGTGAAAGAAGCACCCATGGCTAATCGAACTATGATGGAGTTGCTTCAAGCACCCACCGAGGGTTATGGAGAAGCGATTGTGATTCCCGCTATCCTTGCGGAGAATTTTGAGGTTAAGACGGGTTTATTGTCCATGATTCAAAACAACAAGTTTCGAGGTGACGAAAAGGACAACCCTCATAACCACATTCGCCAATTTAATCGTCTCACCGCCACATGCAAGTTTAAGAACGTCTCAAACGACTCGATTAAGATGATGCTTTTTCCGTATTCCTTAGCGGGGCCCGCAAAAATTTGGTTAGAGAAAGAGCCACCCAATTCTATATTGACGTGGAAGGATCTCGTTTCAAAATTTGTGAACCAATTTTTTCCGCCCTCTAAGACTACGCACTTGAAAAACGAGATTTCAAAGTTTTCACAAGAGTATAATGAGAGTTTTTCAACGGCTTGGAATAGGTTTAAGGAAATGTTGCACGAATGACCTCATCATGGTTTTTCCGACTTGCATCAAATAGACACGTTTTACAATGGCTTGAACGATCATGAGCGTGATTATCTTAATGCCGCCGCGGGTGGTAATTTTTTGTGTAAGACGGTCGAGGAAGCATTGTTAATCATTGAGAATAGGTCTAAGGTGTATAGTCCTCGTAGCACGTCGAGTGTTCGTAAGACTTCGTCTTCTCCGTCATTGTCACACACCGTTGATGCTTGCCAAATCGAGGCTAATTTGGAGAACAAGATTTTTGATAAGTTGAAAGGATTGTTAATTGAGTTTAAAGTTGGTGAACAACCCGTTCCCGCTACGATTAAAGCGGTTGAGGTTTCTTGTATGTATTGTGGTGGAGCTCACGATTATTCCGAGTGCATTACCAACGGTGGTAACACTTCGAGTGCCTTCGCGGCCGCGAGAACTTATAACCAAAACGGTCAAGTTCCTCGCACTAATCAATTGACTCCACCGGGTTTTCCACCAAATCAAAATGCTAACAATTATCGAAACAATCAAGTTGGTTACCAAAGCAATCAAAGGAACAATTTTAAGGGTAATAACAACTATGGGAATCAAGGAACTAGTAGCCAATTGCAAAATCAAAATCAAAACCGTAATTTTCAAAACACAAGTCAAGGTCTTCAAAATGTTTACACTAAAGAACTTCCAATGGACTTTTTGAATTACGCCACGGCAAATGATAAGATTTTGGAAAACATACAAGAGCAATTGGCTAGTCAAGCTAGGGACACGGCTAAAAACACTAAGGAGTTGGCTAACTTTGTGAACGAAAATCTTAACATGAGGAATGAATTGAAAAATGATTTTGCTAATCAAATTCGAGGTCAAAACAACAAGATAGAGCAGAGTCATGCTAGGCTTGAACAAAGAATTGACCAAAAAGCCGCTAGTCAAGATTTGAAGTTTAATAGTCAAGATGGTAAGCTTAATGCAATTTTAGAAGCCGTCATTGGAAACAAAGCCTCTACTTCGAGTGGTCTACCTAGTAACACCGTTTCAAACCCGAAGGGAGAGATGAAAGTGATTACCACACGAAGTAGTAAGACACTTAAGGAACCGACTCCTCAACCAATTACTCCAACGGTGGAGGAAATTGAGGAAGAACCCGAGGTGGTGGTCGAAAAGGAGCATATTTCAATCCCACAAAGTACGACTCATGCCACACCTACGATCGAACCTTTACCAACATTGGAACCCGAGATTCCAAAGGCTATGCCTATGCCCCAACCCACACCACCCTTCCCTTACCCATCGAGACTTAGGAAGGAGAAACGACAAGAGCGCGACAAATACCAATTTGAGCTTTTTATGAAAATGTTTCGTGAGTTGCACCTTAATGTGAGTTTCGCCGATGCTTTGGTCATGATGCCTCGATTTGCCGCTAACTTTAATAGTATGTTGAACAACAAGGAGAAATTGCACCAAATGTCTAGTTGTTCGTCGGTTTATCTTAATCGCATACCTTAAAAAGTCGGTGATCCCGGTAAATTTTTGCTCCCTTGTGCAATTCAAGATATGGAAGAATGCTATGCCTTGGCCGATCTTGGTGCTAGCATTAACTTGATGCCACTTACAATCTTCAAGTCGCTCAATCTTCCTAATCTTACTCCTTCACGAATGTCTATTGAGTTGGCCGACCATTCCACAATTCTTGCATGTGGTTTGGCGGAAGACGTTTTTGTGAAAGTGGAGAAGTTCTACTATCCCGTAGACTTTATCGTTGTTGATATCCCCACGGATCCTCAAGTTCCTCTTATTTTAGGTCGTTCGTTTTTAGATACGTCTATGGCTTTAGTTGATGTGCATGCTAGAAAGATCACCTTACGTTTCAACGACGAGGAACTTGTTATAAACGCAACTCAAAATTCTCAACTTTCTCATGTTTATTCCTTTGCTACCATAAACCTCGTTGATATGATCGACGTGGTTTGCGAGGAATTTTCACAAGACGTTTTAGGGTTTTGTGATGAAGAAACTAGTGGCAATCCCACTATGTTAGATCCAATTCTTGATAATTCGACACCAACCTTCACTCCTTTTGAAGTTGGTGGTTTTACGTTGGAAGAATTCGATGTTCCACGTACTTGTAACGAAGACCTCGACAACGATGAGGACTTCTCGATTATCAAGGATTTACTCAACGATTTCCCATTTCCTACACCCGAGGAGGTTATGAGTATCGAGCCCAAATCTTCACTTGAGGAACCACCTATTCTCGAGTTGAAAGATTTACCTCCTCACCTCGAATATGTCTATTTGGAGGAGGACGACAAGTTTCCGGTTATTATTGCGAAGGATCTTTCGAATGATGAAAAAACCGCACTTGTCGATGTTCTAAAGGACCACAAAGGGGCGATTGCGTGGAAGTTATCCGATATTAAGGGAATCGATCCCAAGTTTTGTACCCACAAAATCTTAATGGAGGAGGATTTCAAGCCCACAATCCAAAGCCAAAGGAGGGTGAACCCCAAAATTCACGACGTCATCAAAAAGGAGGTCCTTAAACTCCTTGACGCGGGAATGATTTACCCTATTTCCGATAGCCCTTGGGTGAGTCCTATTCATTGTGTCCCTAAGAAGGGAGGGATGACCGTTGTGCCAAACGATGCCAACGAGTTAATTCCCACTAGACTCGTGACCGGATGGAGAGTGTGCATTGACTATCGAAAGTTGAATGAAGCCACTCGAAAAGACCATTTTCCCTTGCCCTTCATGGACCAAATGTTGGAGCGTCTTGCGGGAAACGATTTCTATTGCTTTTTAGATGGTTTTTCCGGTTACTTCCAAATTCCCATCGATCCTCGTGATCAAGAAAAAACTACGTTTACGTGTCCATATGGAACGTTTGCCTATCGTAGAATGCCATTCGGACTTTGCAATGCACCGGGAACTTTTCAACGATGCATGATGGCTATTTTTCATGATATGATCGAGAAGACGATGGAAGTCTTCATGGATGACTTTTCCGTGTTTGGTGATTCTTTCACTTCATGTTTGTCGAATCTAGAGAGAATGTTAAAACGTTGTGAGGAAACCAACCTTGTGCTCAATTGGGAAAATATCATTTTATGGTTAAGAGTGGAATCGTCTTAGGGCACAAGGTCTCGAAAGCGGGGATTGAGGTAGATCAAGCTAAGGTAGACGTCATCTCCAAATTACCTCATCCCAAAACCGTTAAGGGAGTTAGGAGTTTCCTAGGCCACGCGGGCTTTTATCGACGATTCATCAAGGATTTTTCGAAGATTTCTCGACCCATTACACATCTTCTTGAAAAAGAGGCACGTTTTGTCTTTGACGAAGATTGTGTACGAGCCTTTGAAATCCTAAAGAGGAAACTTACCGAAGCTCCCATTCTTGTTGCTCCCAATTGGAACCTCCCCTTTGAACTAATGTGTGATGCTAGTGATTACGCTATTGGGGCTGTTTTGGGGCAACGTCATGATAAGCACTTCTTGCCTATTCACTATGCTAGCAAGACGATGACCGAAGCTCAACTTAAATACACTACAACGGAAAAGGAGTTCCTTGCCGTGGTGTATGCATTTGAGAAATTCCGACCTTATCTCGTCTTGACGAAATGCATAGTGTATACGGACCATTCGGCTATTAAGTATCTCATGGCAAAGCAAGATGCTAAGCCAAGATTACTTCGTTGGATTCTCCTCCTTCAAGAATTTGATCACAAAATCATTGACAAAAAAGGAGCCGAGAATCTAGCGGCCGATCATCTCTCTCGTTTGGAAGATCCTCACCAAAGTGTTTACGAGCCCAAGGAAATCACCGAAACATTTCCGCTCGAGACACTTGGTGTAGTGAATTCTAAGCTTGATTCTTCCACCCCATAGTTTGCGGATTTTGCAAATTATCATGCGGGTAACTTCATCATTAAGGGTATGACGACTCAACAAAAACGAAAATTCTTTCGTGACGTCAAGTTCTACTTTTGGAACGACCCTTACTTGTTTCGTACTTGTGCGGATCAAATCATCCGACGTTGTGTATTTGGCACCGAAGCTTCTAACATCCTTAGAGCTTGTCATGAGGGACCCACGGGTGGTCACCACGGTGCTAATCTCACGGCTAAGAAGGTGTTTGATGCCGGCTTCTTTTGGCCTACTATTTACCGAGATGCACAAGATCTTGTGAAGTCGTGTGATGCATGCCAACAACAAGGAAAAGCCTCACAAAAAGATGAAATGCCACAAAATATCATTCAAGTATGTGAGATCTTTGACGTTTGGGGAATAGACTTTATGGGGTCGTTCTCATCATCTCGTGGTAATAAGTACATCCTTGTTGCGGTTTACTACCTTTCTAAGTGGGTGGAGGCCAAGGCCTTGCCCACCAATGATGCTCGTGTGGTAGTCAAGTTTTTGAAGCAATTGTTTTCTCGGTTTGGAACCCCTCGTGCTGTCATAAGCGATCGTGGAACCCATTTTTGTAATGACCAATTTGAAAGGGTTCTAAGGAAATATGGGGTTACACATCAGCTTTCTACGGCTTATCACCCACAAACGAGTGGGCAAGTCGAGGTTTCAAACCGAGCGTTGAAAAGGATCTTGGAGAGATCCGTTGGAGAGAACCGACAATCTTGGTCGGATAAGTTAGACGATGCTTTATGGGCCTTTAGGACCGCTCATAAGACACCCATTTGGTGCACTCCCTATAAGCTTGTGTATGGAAAGAATTGTCATTTGCCTATCGAGTTAGAACACAAGGCTTATTAGGCCCTAAAGCATTGTAATGATGACATGGAGACCGCGGGAAAACACCGGAAAATGCAATTAAATGAATTGGATGAATTAAGGGATACTGCTTATGAAAAATCATTGATTTATAAAGAGAAAACTAAAAAGTTGCATGATTCTAAAATTAAAAACCGGGTTTTTAACATTGGGGATCAAGTTTTGCTTTTTAATTCAAGATTGAAAATCTTTTCCGGTAAATTGAAATCCCGTTGGTCCGGTCCATTCACCGTGACTCAAGTGTTTCCGTATGGGACCATCGAGCTAGCTCAAGATGATGGTCCTAACTTCAAGGTGAATGGACATAGGTTGAAGCACTACTTTGGCGGGGAAGTTCCATCCTTGAACTACCTCGACCAAGTCACCTTCCCCAATGATAATTAGTATTGAGGGGATCGAGTCGAGCTCATGACTCGGTAATAAAAAACGAGGTGCCTCGTGGGGGAGTCCCATGCTTATCCTATGTACATATTATCGCTTTCTAATGTAGCTTACGTGTGGGGATTTGTGCCCTTCCAACCTTTGTTCCGTGATTGTTTGTGATATGTGGTTTTTAGATCATGATCTTCACGATTGGAGCCTCTCGTGTTCGTTTTATGGGAGCACTCGATCGTTTGCTTTGGAGACGTTTCTCAATATCCATGATATATCCTTTTGATGTTCTAACCTTAGGTTTTTAGCACACTTCATAAACGGCTTTAAATTTATTGGTTACACCCTTTCCATGCTAGATTAGGCATTCGACTACGTCTCTAGTATGGGGTGTATGCACCCCTAGACTCGAAACATTGAGGACAATGTTTAACTTTAGTATGGGGGGGGGTGAATAGATACTTGCCTTGCCAAACCTTCACGCTTTCCAAAGTTTATCTTTTTGTTTATCGTTTTGTTGCATAATAAGGCTAAAAATGGCCAAATTTTAAATTTTTTCTCATTTTTATAAGTGTTTGAAGACACGAATGTAGATTTTCCGATGGCGAGAATAAGAGTAATTTTTGACTCGACCGTGCGTGTTGAGCACTTAGCTTTGATTCCTTAACTACACATTAGGCTAAGTCTCTTAAATGAGGACGAGAAATGATAGAGTTAATTATAAGTTACTATGCTAAACGTAGAGTACTCGTATTCTTTCAAAAACTCATGTGTTCTCGTTGTTTGCTTATTCTCCCTTCGCTTGTAAATATTTTTTGCTTAATAAATATTGACTTAGCGGTTTAGTTAGGATTGTTGGGTTTCTAGTCTTTTCTAGTAGCTTCCGTGTAATTAAATTTGGAAGACATTAAGGTATCGCCAGCGTCACGGTTTTGAAGTATTGGCACCCTAATAATCGAAAGCTTCACCCAATAATAAAGATTTCAAGTGCTCACCAAAATCTAGCAAACAATTTGAAGCCCCACAAGGCCTAAAATCTATGCAAAATTGAAAGTGAATCAAGCCTTAATCTTCGAAGCTTTAAAGATCCAAAATTCGCTTTAGCGTGAGGATATACGTCTTTGGCTAATAAAACCACCGATGAGGCGGATAATAAAAGGCAAGGCAAGACCGAAGTCATAATAAAAGCTTCATGGCGAAGTTGAATAAAAGATGGAGGTAAACCAAAGATAATAAGGCCCTTCCGTTAGGGGGCGTATAAAAGTCTTGGTAATAAGTCTCATGTTCAAAACCGTTATAAAACCGTGTTTATCGATTCTTCTTGTCAAGTTAATTTTTTGACATCGTTGTCTATTAGGAGTGGTTATTGATTTGATGGTCTTAGTTACACCGTTAGGACTCTATTTTTAGACGTAAATCTCTATTATCGCATAATCAACAATGTATCCTCGTGAAACATTCAAGACAAAATAAAATATAAGAGATACACCTTAGGAATAATGGGAGGATAAGTACGTGATTAGGGCATATGAGTAGTGTTAGCATTACTAACTTATAATGACAATGATCTCGTTGCACGCTTGGCATGGAATTGGAGTGAAAATCGAGGACGATGAAATTATTTCTAACGAAGCATTCACGTGTTCTTGTTCTATGAACCTAAACGTCCCATTTTACGATGAAAATCATACATTATGTCTAAAACGCAAGTAGTAGTAATAGTAGTAGTAATAGTAGTAGTATAGCTAGATTATCATTCAATAAAGTAAATAAAATGAATTTTGGAGGTGCTAAGATACTTTATTCTAGCATTGCGTGAGGGCACGACAATGGTTTAGTATGGGGGAGTGATGAGACTGCTTTTATACATAGTCTCATCGTCCAAATTGGGCTTAAAATGCATTAAATATCATCAAAATACCCAAACATATGCTTGTGTTTGTTGCTTGTGTATTTTAGGTACGGATATTGAGAAAATGACAAAAGATCACAAGAATCATGCAAAAACGAACACGGGAAACGAAGCCGCACGATGAACCAAGCCCTAATGAAGAATTTTCCAAAAACAACCCTTGAAGATTTGAAGAATTATGAAGATTGGTCCTCCAAGTTTGAAGAATTGACACTTTATACCCTTTTATCTTTATAATTATAAGTTTGGTCCCTAAAGTTTGTCAAAATTACAAAAGGACCCTTAACTTTGAAGAATTGGCAAATTTAGTCCCTCAACAAAGCTAAATTGTCAATAATGGTCCTCCAAGAAGTCAACAAACAAGTCAAGGCCTTGAAGTATGAAGACATGTCAAAAATAGCCATTGAAGATTGCCAAAATTACACTTATAGTCCTTAAAACAAGTTTCAAAACTTGTTGTGCCAAAACTGCCAAAGTTTAAAAGTTGATATGTGTTAAATGGGCGTTGATAGCCATTTAATACAACATGCACAAAGTATGAAAAGTGAAGGACCAAACCTACCAGACAACCTAAGACAAACCCTCCAATCCCTGCTTGACACATCACCCACTTACACCCATTAACCAATCAGACACCCCCTTTTCTCAACGTCACCTCTCCACTCACTTTTCAAAACCAGATTAATTAAATACTTAAAATTCCCTCCCAAACACATTTTTTAAATTAACCTCAACCAAATCTGGATTAATCACAACCTAATCACCCATAAACCCTATTTTTCCCCAGTCACAATCAAGAGCTAATCAAAGGGTTTTAAGCTAGGATTTTATAGATTGCTAATTAAACACCACTTAAACCCAAAACCACCCTTAAACTCCCATCACCATCACCTCACATGCTTATGCAAACCTCCCCTGCCCCACTATTCACTCCCAAACAAAAATGGACAGCATGATCAACAACCCACAACAATTTCGTGTTCCCAAAGGCTAAATGGACGTCCAAGATCTCTTTTTCATCACTTGCATCTTCACAAAATGCCAAAGATCTGGCTTAGTTTTGACTGAAAAATTCAAAATCGTCTAAGGGCAAGATTGGAAGTTCAAGTGTTAGGGTTTTTAGCTTCTTATCAGTTCTATAATCACATTGTAGCCTCTATATAAAGGCATTGTAGGACTTAGAATAGTTCTGGTTCTTGATTTTTCTCCTTTTTCACAAGCTTTGTAAATCCAGTTTATTAAGGAATATAAATGGTTTAAGTGTTGTTGATGAGAAATATTGAGTTCCCTTTACATTTCAGTTGATTTAAGTTATAATTGTTTGAGTTTGGTTTGATTTTCAGCAAAAAGTTTTTAAGTTTCAAAGTTTCTGTTTCTTTTTCAAAGCTTTCTTATATCTTAAATTTTCATACAAACCTGATACAATGGTGATTAAGTGTGTTGGAGTGATGGTATTTGAGCTTGTGTATGTCCATAACACCATGGCTTGTTCTGGTGTAGTGGGTACCCAAGTATAAAATAGCCATTGGTTTGGTCATTTCCTATTTTTAGCTTATCATATCCTTACCCACAAGCTAAAGCTCTCTTCTAGCTTAATCTATAAGCTAGGAGCAAGCTTTAAGCTTTTTACACACCTTTTCCCTTTTCTCTCTTAGTAGATTCAAAAAAAAGGAACCAATCCTATTCATTTTTTTTGTTAAGCAAACTTCATCGGAACCTCAACAAAGTTCAGCACAAGCCCGGGCTTGTTTGGAGGTGGTTTTTCAACCACTAAGGGTCCTGGATGTAGGACCCTTAAGGTAGTTCCTTGCTTCTTATTCCAATTTTTAGTTTTCTGAAAAATATTATGTTTTATATGATTATGCATATTGAGTTGTTAAATGTTGGTTCAAGTGTTTGGTTGTGCTCTATTTATGATTATATGCATGTCAGTTTGAGTTTGATTCATTTTGATTAGGTTTTAAAAAGTTTTGCTTTGAAATTTTGATTTCAGTCAGTCTAAAGGAGTGTTTGGGATAAGTGTTTAACTTGCATTTTTGCTATTAATCTTGCCTGCAAGCTGGTTAAATTCACTTATTAGGTTGCTATAGGTTGTATGCTAGGGTAAGTTCTCAGTTTGGATAAGTTTAGAACACATTGCAAGTTTAAAATTTTTGAAATAGCTAAAAATCAGAAAGTTTTCCTTGTGCATGATTTTGTGAGAATTTGTGCTTGATTTCTTGCAAGTTGTTAGATATTAAGTTGTTCTAGGATTGTGATTCAGTTACATGCTACTTGGTGGATTTATATGCTGGTTATGAGCTTTTGAAATTCATTTGTGTGCATTGTGTATCAGCAAGTACTCATCAGAAACATTTAGTCATATCAGCAACCTTTTTGCTTATTTTGTGATTGAATTTGTGTTGTGCTTGCCTGTTTTTTGTGTTTCTATTGACTCCTTATACTCCAAAGAGTATAAGGGTGCCTTCTTGTCCAATCAAACATCCAAAAAAGCAAGATCAAGACCTCTTGATCATTTATTCACAAGTGAAGAAACTTCACTTGTGTTCATCAGAAAGTTGTGCAAACCTGGGCACGTTTTTGGATTTGTAGGGCTTAATTCTTGGTTAATTTGGATTTTGGTTGTGTTTTAGTGAGTTACAAGGTTACTGGATTTAAGTTTTAAAAGTAAAAAAAAAAGAAAAAAAAAATTGCAAAAAGCGCACCTTGCCTGGGCTCGAACACGCGACCTTGCTTTCCAAGGGCTAGCGTGTTAACCAGTGATCCAGATGGCTTTTTACGTTTAGTCTTCATTTCATTAGATATTTAAGAGGTGTTTGTTTTTTAGCTTATTTGGCTAACAGCTTTTAAATAAGCTGTTTCAAGCTTATTTCTTTAAGCATTTTCCTGTTTAAGATTTTTCCTAGGTTTTTATAAGGTTGTTTGACTTTTCTGAGCAAAAAGTATAATTTTCCCATTATTTATTAATTTATTAGGATTATTTTAAGTTTTAATTTTAGAAAGTCATTAAAAAATAGTAAAAACTAATTTAAAAATCTGAAAAAATAGTTTTTAGGTTTTTAATCATATTTTTAAGGTTTACAGCTATTTAGGTTTTCAATTTAGCTTATTTTTGAGTTTATAGGATTTTAGGGTTTTTAAGCAACTTTAAAATTCAATATAAAATTATTAAATAGGTTTCAGAAAATTTGGATTGCATTTTTGTTTTAGTTACATTATTTAGGATTTTTGGTAATTTTTTAGAATTTATTTACAAACTTTTTATTTTTTTGAATATTTTAATATTATTTTATTGCTAAAAATAGAAAGTTGGTTTTTTCTAGTTTTTTTCATTTTTCCTAGGTTAAGGACACTTAATTAGGAGTCTTGTCACTTTCCAAATATTTTTTAGACTTTTCAATTAATTTCTAGAATTAATTTAAGATTTAATAGATTTTAATAGTTTTTAAGTGTTTAAAAATAGTTTAATTTGGTTTTAAAATTTTTAAAAATAGTTTTTAGCTTAATTAGGATATTTTTGAGGTTTACAAACTATTAGATCTTGTTTAAGGCTTTTTAATAGTTAAAAGTGATTTTTAGGGCTTTAATTAGCATTAAAAAGTCATTATCTAATTAATTAATAGGTTTTAGCAAGTTTGGATTTTTTGTAAACTCTTAGAATATTATTGGGGATTTTTAGTAATTTTTAGGAATTTTTAGGTTAAAATATTAATTTTGGCACTATTTACGATTTTACGTGTTCTCCTTTTTCGTCGTAGTTTAATTCGTTTTCGTAACCGTCTTTCTCTTCTAATCCCATTTCTTTCTCAATCATTATAATCACAAACATTAATCAACTCTTAACACAACGCACTTGCCTCCTCGAGAACGAACTCACTTAGGGTCATTCACACACGGTTTTCCTAAATCGTCGTGCACACTTGCCCTATTTATTGCTCTTTTCCTAAAGAGTGGTAAAAACTCCAACATCACCAATCAGCACAAGTATAAAGGCTATGATTCTGTAAAAGATCTTTGGGCAGCACTTCAAGTTGCTTATGGTGGTAATGATGATACTGCCTCAGAGAAAAAGAAGCAACTCTTGCATGATTATGCTGTATTTAAAGCCCTTCCCAATGAAAACCTAAGTGGAGTGAGAAGCAGACTTCTTGACATTACAAGCAAATTGTTATTCATGGGAACAGTGCATGATGATGCTGATATCATCACCACTTTCCTTAAAAGTCTTTGTGATGCGTGGAAGATTGAAACAAGGTCTATGATTGCTAATAATACTCACAAAAGTTCCACCTTTGATGATGTTTATAACAAACTGAGGCTTGTAGAAAGTGAAATCCTTTTGGATCAAGGAAGTAAGTCTACCAATGGTAATATGGTCTTCTTCTCACATAGTGAAGGTCAATTTTATCAATGGGAGTCTTAAATGCACCCTGTTACTGGATCACCTTGTGTCAACGCTGGATCAAGCTTTGTCAGTGCCTCACATTCAAACGCTGACACATACAATGTTGACTCACCAAGAGTTAAACTTGCTGGTATTGATATAGATATTGTGTGTGCATACATTGCTTCATTGCCAAATGGTTCAGTGATTATATATGAGGACCTTGAGAAAATTAGTGATGAGCATTTGGAGGAGATGGACATAAAGTAGAATATGGCTCTTGCAAGCATAAGGGAAAATAGATGGAATCGAAGATTCAAGAAGAAGATGACTTTTAATGCTAAGGACACTGCTGGATTTGATAAATCCAAGGTTCAGTGTTATAATTGTCATCTAATGGGACACTTTATGAGAGAGTGCAGATCTCCAAGAAGATCTGATGCTGGAAAACCCTCAAGCCAAATCATCAAGGTTCAGGATCCCAAAGCTATGGTTGCTCTGCAAGAAATTGATGGTGTTGACTGGGATTGGAGCTATTTGGCCAAGGATGAGGAAGAGAACAAGGCTTTGGTTGCAGAAAAGGAAGAAGAGGAGCATGTTCACTATGCTCTTATGGCACATTCTTCATCTTCATCAGACAATGAGGTATATGATGATGCATTTTGTAGTAAGGGTTGTCGTCTAAATACTGAAAAAAGCTTAACTAATAAGTCTTAAAATTAATAGCAGATTTCGTTAATGAAAGATGCAAGTTATCTAATTATCAACTTGCTCTTACTCAAACTGAAAAGACTGTGGCTGAATATAAGAAAATAGAGTTTGACCTAAAAGATCAAATCAATATTTTAACTCATGATTTAAATGCCAGTATTGAGGTTAGAAATATTTTGGAAAGATCCAATGTTTCTTTACAAGCTAAGTTAGATGAGGCTATTAAAAACAAAGATATTATAGATCTTAAAATTCAAAAATTTGATAAAGCTTCACAAACCCTAGAAAAATGTGTTAGTGAACAAAGGGATTCTAGGGATAGGAGTGGGATTGGGATGAAAGAGTATGCTGATATTCCACCACCTGCTGGGAACTTCTATGGTGTCCTCAGAAAGGACTTGTCTTGGAGTGGTATACCAGAACTCCAATAAGAGGAATTTATTCCTCCACCAAGAGTTCTTACCCCTGTAGAGGAATACAAGCAGAAATTAACAGATTTGGACCAATGGAAGAAAGTCAACCCTACTTTGTTTGTTAAGGGTGGCATGCTTAGTGACAACCCAAATGAGACCACAACCATAAAAGTGACAAACCCCACCAATGGCAAGACTGTTGACCTTGGAAAAAAACGTTGTTAAAAAACCTAGTACTAGATATGCAGAAATGTATAGAAAACCTAGGTCACCAAAAGGTCAAGTTAGTGATAATGGGATAGGTTTCTTTTCATCTAGGCCTAGAGCTATGTCTAGAAAAGCTTGTTATACTTGTGGAAGATTTTCACATTTAGCTTATAAGTGTGTCAACGCTTCAAAGGTCAACTCTGATAGAAAGTCAACCATGGTCAAACCCAAACCTTTTGTCCAGCAAATTCCACAAGTCATTAGACCAGCCCCATTCTTTACAAAATGGTCTAATACTTATGGACAAAGGCCTTTTCAGAAGACCAATACGTGGTCTAACAGACAATGGGTTCCTGTAGCAAACCCTAGGTTCAACGCCGATAAGGGTAATTTCAGCGTTGACAAGAACAAATTAAACGCTGACTGGAATGTTGCTAGACCAAGTAATGCCAAATACTTCCAACCAAAGGGAAAGGGGTCTAAAGCTTCTTCTAGCTTATTTTGGAGACCTAAACAAGTTCAAAACCCTAATTCAGATGGGATTTCTATGACCTGTAACAAATTTCAGTATATTTCAAAGGTCATAAATAAACCAATTGGGATTGATTGGGTGTTTAATCCAAAAAGGGATTAACAAGGGGTTGTCATAAGGACTAAGTCTGTTCTTGTTGAACAACCAAATGAATCCGTGTCTCTCAAGCTTGTGTTCCCAAAGAAAACTAATTTGTTTTCTTCATGTGAAGGGCATTCAAAAGCAGGTTAATGATTACGGCTATTGGGATAGTGGATGCTCTATGCACATGACGGGGAAGGAAGACTGATACTATGGTTTTCATTGGGGTTCAGATTTATCTCGGAATCCTCTCGAATTGATCACAGCTCAAACTGGAATGATTGTTCTTGGTGACAAATAGGGGGTTTGGTTTTCTATTCTACTAAAAAGGTAAATGAATGAAGTAAATAAAGATTTAAACCAAAAACAGTTAATGAAATAAAACTTGAATTAAGATTAAACAATTAAAAGATAATGCAGTAAAATAACCTCACTGGAACTTGCTTGATTCGGAATAATGTTGTTGATGTGGAATAACTGAATAAATGATCTATCCGAATAATCAACAAGGATGGTTCATTCGGAATACAAGGTTTATCTGGAATAAAAGCTCCATGCGGAATAAAGGTGCTACTCGGAATAAATGGCTATTCGGAATAAAATGCCTATGCGGAATAATAGTCTATGCGGAATAAAGGGCTATGCGGAATAAAAGGTGCTATTCGGAATAAATGGTTCTACTCAGAATAAATGATTATCCGGAATAGTGGGTCTATCCGGAATAATGGTTCTATCCGGAATAATGGTTCTACTCGGAATAAATGGCTATCCGGAATAAATGGCTATGCGGAAGAAATGGCTTATGCGGAATATAGGATATTCCGAATAGACAATGTTTATCCGGAATAACTGGGGAATGAAGAACAGTAAACAGAAACAAAAATAGGGGAAGACGATTTTGATCAAAATAAGCCAAATAAACAAAAAGGTTTAAACCAAACTAACCAATGATCATCTACTAACCATAAACAACATATCAAATCATTAAAAACACAAAACCCACTTACTTTTGAGGATCAAAATCAACTAAATAAGAACTTTAAAACTTTGAATCAAAGAACAAGATGAACAAGATGAAATGGAAAGATTATATTGATGATTAAGGTTTAAACAATCAAAGGAAAAGATTAAAACTACAAGATTTGTGAAAACAAGAATCAAAATCACCAAACACCCTAATGGTGTTGGTGGTACCTACGAACAAAAGAAAAGAAAAGAGGAAAACTAAAAACTGGCTAAAATGTGTGAAGGATCCCACTTTATATAGGTCTTCCATTTGGTTGGTGAGTGGGCTTTCTCCCTTTCTTCTTGTCTTCTCGTCTTTTCAGAAAAGTTGACGTTTTCGATTCTGATTCGGGATTTGTCGACGATTAAATTCAACTCGTCATTTAATTTCTTCGTTTAATAGACTTGAGTTTCTTCGACATATGTAAATCTTCCATCTTTGGTCCTTTTCTTCGATAAATCTTCAAATAGGCCCATTGACTTCAAATCTTTTGCATCTCTTGGACAATAGACTTCGTTTTGAGTCTTTTTCTTCCATAAAACCGGTGCAATCCCATGTTTTCTTCAATATTCATCCGGTTGACTCTGAAAACACAATAAACACAAAAACCACGCATAATTCCAAACAAATGATATTAAACACGCGTTTTGGTCTCGTTTTAGCCAAAAATAAGTGGTAAAAGGATGGGTGTTTTCACACCTATCAATTCCCATACACTTAACCGTTGCCATGCCCTCATGCAATGCTCAGTGATAAAGCAATTTTACACTTTTCTCATAATCAATCAACCTTGGCCTTATTAAAATACTACTAAACAAAAATTAAAGTACCAAGAGAAATTAAAACTTTAAAGTAAACAAAAGGATAGAAAACAATTTTCACTTGAAAATAGCTATATGGAAATAACTTGCAAAGAGATCAAGGACTTATATTAGGGCT
Source organism: Glebionis coronaria (assembly GCA_025667525.1). NCBI lineage: Eukaryota > Viridiplantae > Streptophyta > Magnoliopsida > Asterales > Asteraceae > Glebionis > Glebionis coronaria. The sequence goes on from CM046879.1 coordinate 206,099,956, forward strand.
TTGGTACTGTGAAGATTTATCACCGTCAAGTTTCACGTTTCCCAAACTAAGCTTAAAAACGAGATCATTGTTATTATAAGTTAGCAAATCAAACACTTACACACATGGCTTAATTATATGCTTAAACTCCCTTATTCCTAGTTGTATCTCTTATATTTTATTTTTGTCTTAGAATGATCATGAAGATGCATTTTTGGACTTATTTCGATAGTTTATTAAGGCTGAAAGCAAAGTAGGACGATTTGATCAATAGTTAGCTAAAGGACAAAATCTCTTAAAACTGCTTCTCGGGATATCAAAAAGTTCATATCTTGGCATAACTCGGTTCACGATTTGAGACCTTTCTCGGGCCGATATTTGGCATGTACTTCATACTTCATATCTTGAGAGACGTTCTTGAGATAATGGTCTTCTCTTCGTTAATAGAGTTTCTTCACTTGGAGACTTTTGAGGGGTACTCCAACTTTGTTGACCACGACTTCATGATTATTTATTCAATCTCTAATTGGGATTTTGAGATACAACGATCCGCCTCCTTTTCGGACTTGGATCTATTTATCCTCATACCTTGTTAGGGTCTTTTCCGATAGACTTCTCCATGATCTTTACGGGAGTTGATTGCTTTTCGTCGTGAGTCTTGATCCTTCATATTGGTTTTGGGAATAATGCTTTTCACATCACCTTGGATCTTTAGCAATAAGATTGAATCCTCGTGCCTTGTTAGGGCCTTTTCGGACTCGTCAATCTTCGCGCCCCGCTTCATAAGTTATGCCTTGGCTATGAACTCTTATCATTACCGAGCAACTTTTAAACGATCTTGGGCTAGAAGCTAAGTAACTTTTCAAATCGTACGACCATACTTATTGCAGATAAATTATTAGCAAGTGATGGGAGAATAGGCAAATAATTACACCAAGTGAGCTTGTGCAAGAATACCGACTTATAATTGACTCTATCATTTCTCGTTCTCCACAATATAAAATCTAAAGTAATGAGACTCATGGATGCTTAGCCTAATAAACCAATTAAGGTCTACATGGTTAAGGATACTGGCTAGAATAAAATTAGATAAGTCTATTCGGGTTGAGTCAAAATAATCGCAACGGGCCTAATATGTCAAAGACTTCAAAACTAGCTACACCACTTATTAATATTTTGACATTATTGCGGGATATATACATATGAAAGCAACGATAAAAATTTAAAAATTACGACTAAATGGCCAAAGTTAATTAAAAATTTGAAAAATGCTGAAAAAGATGATTCTCCGGTTAAATGAAGGCATTTTCATGGAAAAGTCCACTTAAAACTTCGATAGAAGTCCCCCTACACTTAAGATAAACATTGTCCTCAATGTTTATGCATGTGGGAAAAGTCTCCCCTACACTTATGACATTGTGCACGTTGGTTAACTCAAGTTAAGGAAGAGACGACTAACGTGATCAATTTCAAATGTGAGTATGAAGAAAATTGAATCACGATAGTTGAGAGATAGAACCGGATTTCGGATAACACGGGAGCACGGTTCTTCAAAGGTTCCAAAAGTGCATTCATCCCCCTAATCACATCACCACACAAACACAAAGAACCTATAGAGGTCCCCCTACACTTAGGAGGTTAAAACGGAAAAGGACACATACTCGAGCTGCCTCCCGAGGAGCGCTTGTTTTTGATAACCGAGTCACGAGCCTGACTCGACCCACAATTAGTTCATGGGAAACGTGGTGAGGGATGGAATCATCTCATGAGAGATGTCCTCACCAAAGTACAACTTCACTCGTTGGCCATTCACCTTAAAATTAGGTCCATTAGGTTGAGCGAGCTAGAGAGTACCATATGGAAAAATTTGGGCAATGGTGAATGGGCCGGACCAACGAGATTTCAGCTTGCCCGAAAAGATTTTCAACCGAGAGTTAAAGAGTAAAACTTTGTCTCCAACTTGGAACTCTCGGTTCTTAATCTTAGAGTCGTGAATGAGCTTAGTCTTTTCCTTATAGATCAACGAATTTTCATAAGCCTCATTACGGAGTTCATTGAGCTCATTGAGTTGGATCTTGCGTAGGTCACCGGCTTTGTTGATATTGAAATTAGCCCACTTCAAGGCCCAGTATGCCTTGTGCTCCAACTCAATGGGGAGGTGGCATGCTTTCCCGTACACGAGACGATATGGTGTACAACCAATCGTAGTCTTATATGCGGTACGAAAAGCCCATAAAGCATCATCAAGTTTATCAGCCCATGAGGCACGATGCTCTCCCACGGTTCTTTCAAGAATTCGCTTTAATCCTCGGTTAGAGATTTCAGCCTGGCCATTAGTTTGTGGGTGGTATGCGGTGGAAAGACGATGATTTACACCATACTTAGCCATAACTCTAGCAAATTGGTCATTGCAAAAATGAGTCCCGCGATCAATAATAATGGCACAAGGCACACTGAATCTAGCGAACAGCGATTTCAAAAAGTTACAAACCACCCTTGTGTCATTAGTGGGTAAAGCTTTGGCTTCAACCCATTTAGAAACGTAGTCAACGACTACAAGGATGTATTTGTTTCCTTTAGATGAAGGGAATGGCCCCATAAAGTCGATACCCCAAACGTCAAAGATTTCACATTCTTGTATGAAATTTTGAGGCATCTCATCTTTATGTGTGATCATGCCTTGTTTTTGGCAAGCATCACAACGTTTAACCATCTCGTGAGCATCACGATAAATGGTGGGCCAATAAAATCCCGAGTCAAATATTTTTTGGCGGTGTAGTTGGGACCAAAGTGACCACCGGTGGGTCCTTTGTGGCAAGCGTCAAGGATTTCTAAAGCTGCCGGTCCATCAACACATCGGCGAATAATCAAATCAGCACATTGTTTGAATAGGTACGGTTCATCCCAAAAGTAAGTCTTAATGTCTTTGAAGAACTTTTTCTTTTGCTGGGATGTTAACCCGTCAACGAGAATTCCACCCGCCAAGTAGTTTGAAATGTCCGCAAACCACGAGGTTTCATCAGAAGTCGAGTTGATAGACATTAAGGTCTCTAGGGGAAAAGAGTCATTGATCTCTTTGTTCGGATGATCCCCTTGTTAAGGATCCTCAAGTCTACTGAGATGATCCGCGGCTAGGTTTTCAGCTCCTTTCTTATTGCGAATTTCGATTTTAAATTCTTGGAGTAGCAAAGCCCAGCAAAGAAGTCTTGGTTTGGAATCTTGCTTAGTCAACAAGTACTTCCACGCGGAATGATCGGTATACACGATGGTGGTATAAAGGACATGATCGGGGCGGAACTTTTCAAAGGCATAGACAACAGCTAAAAGCTCTTTTTTGGTTGTCTTGTAATGCAATTGAGCCCCCGTCATTGTCTTGCTAGCGTAATGGATCGGTTGGAAGTGTGTGTTAACTATTTGGCCCAAAACCGTTCCAATAGCAAAGTCGCTAGCATCGCACATCAACTCAAAGGGAAGCTCCCAATTAGGGGTAACCAAGACCGGTGCCTTAGTTAGCTTATCCTTAAGCAAGTTGAAGGCTTTAAGACACTCTGTGGAAAAGATAAAAGGAGTATCTTTTTCCAAGAGGTGGGTCATCGGGCGAGCGATTTTAGAAAAATCTTTGATAAAGCGACGGTAGAAGCCCGCATGACCGAGGAAACTTCTCACACCCTTCACGGTTGAAGGTGGAGGCAACTTAGAAATAACATCGACTTTAGCACGGTCCACTTCAAGACCGGCTTTGGATATCTTGTGTCCTAGCACGATGCCCTCTTTTACCATGAAATGGCATTTTTCCCAATTAAGAACAAGGCGAGTGTCTTCACACCGCTTAAGCATACGTTCTAAATTGGCAAGGCAAGCAGAGAAAGAATCACCATAAACCGAGAAATCATCCATGAATACTTCCATAGTTTCTTCAACCATGTCATGGAAGATAACCATCATACACCTTTGGAACGTCCCAGGAGCATTGCATAAACCGAAAGACATGCGTTTGTAAGCAAATGTTCCGTAGGGACAAGTGAATGTGGTCTTTTCTTGGTCCTTGGGATCGATGGGAATTTGAAAATACCCAGAGAAACCGTCTAAGAAGCAGTAATAGTCATTACCCGCAAGACGCTCGAGCATTTGATCCATGAAAGGAAGAGGAAAGTGATCTTTTCTCGTGGCATCATTGAGCTTGCGATAGTCGATACAAACTCTCCACCCAGTAAAGAGACGAGTGGGAATCAACTCGATGTGTTCATTGGGAACAACGGTTTCTCCGCCCTTCTTGGGCACACAATGGACGGGACTAACCCATGGCAAATCCGAAATAGGGTAAATCAAGCCGGCATCTATAAGTTTGATAACCTCTTGTTTGATGACGTCATGAATGCGAGGATTAACCCTTCTTTGGCTCTGGATTGCGGGTTGAAAGTCATCTTCCATGAGAATCTTGTGAGTACAAAAGTTCGGATCAATTTCGCGGATATCGGAAATTTTCCAAGAAATTGCCTTCTTATGATCTTTAAGCACGGCGATGAGGCGAGATTTCTCTTCTTCTTTCAAGTCCTTAGCAATGATGACGGGCGACTTCTTCTTATCTTCAAGGAACACGTACTCGAGATGGGGCGGCAACTCCTTAAGTTCTAAATCCGGAGGATTTTCGATGGGAGGCGTATTCAAAGTCGGTGCATCGATAGCAATAGCCTTGGGAGATGGTGGAGAAATATTGTCTTCTTTAAGAAGGTTCTCAATGAGGCGAAGATCTTCATCCCAATCGGTGGGAGAATCGTCATGTTCTAAGTTCACATCTCCCATGGTGGCTTCCAAATCTTTCCAAAGGAAATCACTTTCTCCAAATAGAGATAGTGATGAATCAATAGAGGAAACGGTCTCAACATTGGGAAGAGAGGTAGGAATACTTTTACAAGCATCGTTGAAGTGTTCTTCACAAGCCTCATCAAGAACGTCAATACAATTAACACTCTCGTATGAATAAGGCTGTTTAGAAAGCTTTCCCATGTTGAAAACGATTTTATCGTCACCCACTCTCATGATAAGCTCACCGGCTTCAACATCGATGAGAGTGCGACCGGTCCTCAAGAATGGACGACCAACAATTAATGGCACACGAGGGTCCATATCGTAATCGACGACGACGAAATCGGCAGGAAAAGTGAATTTGTCGACTCCTACAAAAACGTCTTCGGCTATCCCCACTGGATAAGCAACCGTACGGTTAGCTAATTCCAAAGTCATTTTGGTGGGGACTATCTCAGGGAGAGATAATTGCTTCCAAACGCTTAAAGGCATTAAATTAATACTGGCACCTAGATCGGCTAGGGCCATGCAATTCTCTAGTCCCGGGAAGTTGCAAGGGATTAAGAAACGACCCGGATCACCAAGCTTGGTTGGCAATTTCCTTAAGAGCACTGCAGAGCAATTCTCATTAAGATGGGTATTAGCAATATCAAGAAGCTTCTCCTTGTCGCAAAGAAGATCTTTGAACATTTTCGCATACTTAGGCATGTGAGCGAGAGCCTCAGCGAAGGAGATGTTAAAATTCAATTGTTTAAATATTTTAAGAAAGTTCGAAACCTGAATAAATTTGGTCTCCAAATCCGTCCACGTATGAATACTTTGTGGCGGTTCCTTTGCAAGCCAATGTCGGGCTTGTCCCTCTAAGGAGAGAGGAAAAAGTTGTAAACGGATTACCTCTTGTGGGACACCATTGAATTTGACCGTATTGGTGAGTTGCAAGAACCGTTTGATGTGGTCATGAGGATCATCAATGGTACGCCCCAAGAATGGTTGAGCGGAGACCATCTGAATAAAGCCGGATTTGAGCTCAATGTTGTTGGCTGCAATCGCGGGTATGACAATTGGATCATTGTTGCCCTCCACATGTGCTTGTAACAGTTCAATCATAGGGCGATTGTCCGGTAGAGGTTCATTGTTGTTGTTATTATTGTTGTTGAGAGGTGGATTGTTATTTTTGTTATTGTTTTGAGGTGGGTTATTGTTGTTGTTGTGTACACCGGCCATGTCTAAGTTTTCGAGAGGCTCGGGCTCTTGATAAGACGTTGATCGTGTACGCATGAACCTGCAAAAGAACTAACAAAGCAAAAACAAAGCAGAAATATTTTTGGTTTTTATATTTTTTTATTTTTAGGATTTTTGAAATTTCTTTTTTTTTTATTATTTTTTTTAGGGTTTTTGAAAGTGTTTATGAAAAAGTAACGTTCACGGCGAACGGATCCCAAAATCCAAGTTCTCACAAAATACTGGTAATCTTAACAAGAAGAGTCGGCAGCGGCGCCATTTGATACTATGGTTTTCATTGGGGTTCAGATTTATCTCGGAATCCTCTCGAATTGATCACAACTCAAAGTGGAATGATTGTTCTTGGTGACAAATAGGGGGTTTAGTTTTCTATTCTACTAAAAAGGTAAATGAATGAAGTAAATAAAGATTTAAAACAAAAACAGTTAATGAAATAAAACTTGAATTAAGATTAAACAATTAAACGATAAAGCAGTAAAATAACCTCACTGAAAACTTGCTTGATTCGGAATAATGTTGTTGATGTGGAATAACTGAAGAAATGCTCTATCCGGAATAATCAACAAGGATGGTTCATTCGGAATACAAGGTTTATCCGGAATAAAAGCTCCATGCGGAATAAAGGTGCTACTCGGAATAATTGGCTATTCGGAATAAAATGCCTATGCGGAATAATAGTCTATGCGGAATAAAGGGCTATGGGGAATAAAAGGTGCTATTCGGAATAAATGGTTCTACTCGGAATAAATGGCTATCCGGAATAATCGTTCTATCCGGAATAATGGTTCTATCCAGAGTAATGGTTCTACTCGGAATAAATGGCTATCCGGAATAAATGGATATGCGGAAGAAATGGCTTATGCGGAATATAGGATATTCCGAATAGACAATGTTTATCCGGAATAACTGTGGAATGAAGAACAGTAAACAGAAACAAAAACAGGGGAAGACGATTTTGATCAAAATAAGCCAAATAAACAAAAAGGTTTAAACCAAACTAACCAATGATAATCTACTAACCATAAACAACATATCAAATCATTAAACACACAAAACCCACTTACTTTTGAAGATCCAAATCAACTAAATAAGAACTTTAAAACTTTGAATCAAAGAAAAAGATGAACAAGATGAAATGGAAAGATTATATTGATGATTAAGGTTTAAACAATCAAAGGAAAAGCTTAAAACTACAAGATTTGTGAAAACAAGAATCAAAATCACCAAACACCCTAATGGTGTTGGTGATACCTACGAACAAAAGAAAAGAAAAGAGGAAAAACTAAAAACTGGCTAAAATGTGTGAAAAATCCCTCTTTATATAGGTCTTCCATTTGGTTGGTGAGTGGGCTTTCTCCCTTTCTTCTTGTCTTCTCGTCTTTTCAGAAAAGTTGACGTTTTCGATTCTGATTCGGGATTTGTCGACGATTAAATTCAACTCATCATTTAATTTCTTCGTTTAATAGACTTGAGTTTCTTCGACATATGTAAATCTTCCATCTTTGGTCCTTTTCTTCGATAAATCTTCAAATAGGCCCATTGACTTCAAATCTTTTGAATCTCTTGGACAATAGACTTCGTTTTGAGTCTTTCTCTTCCATAAAACCGGTGCAATCCCATGTTTTCTTCAATATTCATTCGGTTGACTCTGAAAACACAATAAACACAAAAACCACGCATAATTCCAAACAAATGATATTAAACACGCGTTTTGGTCTCGTTTTAGCCAGAAATAAGTGGTAAAAGGATGGGTGTTTTCACACCTATCAAAGACTACTTGACAAACTTTAACCCCATTAAAGATGGTGACAAAGTGTGCTTTGGAGGTGGATATGGAACTATCACTGGCAAAGGCACTCTTATCACCAACAACTTGCGTTTTGAGAACGTATTTCCGGTAAAAGAACTTGATTACAATTTGTTTAGTGTATCACAAGTGTTTCATAACAAGAATAAGGTTCTCTTCACAGATACTAAATGCTTGATATTAAGCAAAGATTTTAAAATACCTGATGAGAAATTCATTGATTATAGAACACCTAGGCATAAGGACATTTATAATGTAATCTTAATGGAATTAAGATGAATAATTTGTCATGTTTTTATGCTAAAGCTTCAGTTGATGAGAGTAATCTTTGGCACAGAAGGTTAGGGCACATTAATTTTAAGAATATAAATAGACTTGTGAGACATGGTTTAGTTGATGGTTTGCCTGAAAAGGCTTTCCACAATGACCATTCTTGTGTTGCATGCCTTAAAGGCAAACAACACAAGGTCTCATTTAAGTCTAAACCTGTGCACTCTAGTTCTAAACCACTTCACTTGCTACATATGGACTTGTTTGGTCCAACTAATATAGAAAGCTTAAATGATAAATCCTACTGTTTTGTCATCACTGATGATTTTTCTAGATTTACTTAGACTTTCTTTTTAGCTTTGAAAAGTGAAACTGCTGATACTTTGATTAACTTTATTACTCAGTTGGAGAAGAAGACTGGGAATGAGGTTAAGATATTAAAAGTGATAATGGTGGTGAGTTTAGAAATAAGTTGTTAGATGACTTTTGTGGCAAGAAAGGGATTACTAGACAGTTTAGTGTAGCTAGAACCCCACAAAAAAATGGGGTAGCTGAGAGAAAGAATAGAACACTCATAGAAGCAGCTAGCACTATCTTGGCTGATGCTCACTTTCCCATAGCATTTTGGGCTGAGGCTGTGAATACAGCTTGTTATGTTCAAAATAGGGCATTAATCAACAAGATTCACAACAAGACACCTTATGAGCTATTTTGGGGCAGGAAACCTAATATTGTTTTCTTAAACCTTTTGGATGTCATGTAGTTGTTTTGGACACTAGTGATGCCTTAGGTAAGTTTAGTGCTAAAGGTGATGAAGGCTACTTTATGGGTTATTCTGTGAAGAGTAGAGGATATATAGTTTACATTAAGAAAAAAAACGTATACTTGAAAAGGTACATGTTAGGTTTTTAGAAAGTAAACCTAGTGATCCTGAGAGTGGTCCAAATTGGTTATTTGACTTGGAACCTCTATCTAGAACATTGAATTATATGCCTGTTACTAATCCAGACATTGTGAAGGTAACTTCAAATGTTGTGGAAGAACCAGTTGTTGAAATTTTAGGTATAAAGGTTGATAAGGAGGTTGGATCACAAGCAGACAAATCAGCACCCATACTTGAGTATGTTACCATTCCTATATGGACAGATGCATTTGCTGCTGCTGCTGCTGGAAAAGAGAAAGGTGGTCCACAAGTATCACCAGTTGAAAACATGCATGATTCTTCAAACGCTGACAGAGTAAAATCTGGCGCTGACAAGACAAATTCAGGCGTTGATGGCTCAAACGTTGACAACCCTAATTTAGGCGTTGACAACTCTTTTGATCATTTATTCTCTTCCAACAATTTTAAACAAGGTGAACCCTCAAACAGAAATGGAGAGGTTTATTCAGATGATGATGGAAGAGCATTTGAAGAAGATATTGGCAACTTGGAGACTGAGATTGATGATAATACAATAATTACAGGAGGAGTACTTTCCTTTACCATGAAGAATCATCCTTCTTCTCTTATTATAGGTGATGTGATGACTCTTGTGCAAAATAGAAGGGTTCATCAGAATCATGGAGGATTTATTGCTAATATTCACGAGAAGGTTGATACCCATCTTGTTCAAGCATGTTTGTTTGCCTGTTTTCTGTCACAACAGGAACCCAAGAAGATTTTTGATGCTCTCAAAGAACCAAGTTGGGTGGAAGCAATGCAAGATGAGCATCACCAATTTGCTATTCAAGATGTTTGGGAGTTATTTGATTGTCCCAGACATGTCAGACCTATTGGGACAAGATGGGTTCTTAGAAACAAAAAGGATGAGAGAGAAATTGTGGTCAGAAACAAGGCACGTTTAGTTGCTCAAGGATATACACAAGAGGAAGGGATAGACTATGAGGAGGTCTTTTCACTTGTTGCAAGGATTACGACAATAATGATTTTTCAAGCCTATGCTTCCTGCATTGGATTTACAGTCTATCAAATAGATGTGAAGAGTGCCTTTCTTTATGGCACAATTGTAGAGGAAGTTTATGTAATGCAGCCTTCTGGTTTTGAAGATTCAGAACATCCAGACAAGGTGTATAGAGTGAAGAAAGCTATGTATGGACTTCATCAAGCCCCAAGAGCATGGTATGGTACATTGTCTACCTATCTGGTGGAAAATGGATTCAAAAGGGGCACCATAGATTAGACCTTGTTTACAAAGAAGACTGGTAAGGATTTCTTACTTGTACAGGTCTATGTGGATGATATCATCTTTGGCTCTTCTAGTGCAAAGATGAGTGAAGACTTTTCTAAACTCATGACAGACAAGTACAAGATTAGTGCAATGTGGGAGATGAACTTCTTTCTAGGGTTACAAGTTCAGCGGAAAGAAGATGGTATCTTCATCTCTCAAGTTCCTTTACCATGAAGAATCATCCTTCTTCTCTTATTATAGGTGATGTGATGACTCTTGTGCAAAATAGAAGGGTTCATCAGAATCATGGAGGATTTATTGCTAATATTCACGAGAAGGTTGATACCCCTCTTGTTCAAGCATGTTTGTTTGCCTGTTTTCTATCACAACAAGAACCCAAGAAGATTTTTGATGCTCTCAAAGAACCAAGTTGGGTGGAAGCAATGCAAGATGAGCATCACCAATTTGCTATTCAAGATGTTTGGGAGTTATTTGATTGTCCCAGACATGTCAGACCTATTGGGACAAGATGGGTTCTTAGAAACAAAAAGAATGAGAGAGAAATTGTGGTCAGAAACAAGGCACGTTTAGTTGCTCAAGGATATACACAAGAGGAAGGGATATACTATGAGGAGGTCTTTGCACCTGTTGCAAGGATTATGGCAATAAGGATTTTTCAAGCCTATGCTTACTGCATTGGATTTACAGTCTATCAAATAGATGTGAAGAGTGCCTTTCTTTATGGCACAATAGTAGAGGAAGTTTATGTAATGCAGCCTTCTGGTTTTGAAGATTCAGAACATCCAGACAAGGTGTATAGAGTGAAGAAAGCTATGTATGGACTTCATCAAGCCCCAAGAGCATGGTATGGTACATTGTCTACCTATCTGGTGGAAAATGGATTCAAAAGGGGCACCATAGATTAGACCTTGTTTACAAAGAAGACTGGTAAGGATTTCTTACTTGTACAGGTCTATGTGGATGATATCATCTTTGGCTCTTCTAGTGCAAAGATGAGTGAATACTTTTCTAAACTCATGACAGACAAGTACAAGATTAGTGCAATGTGGGAGATGAACTTCTTTCTAGGGTTACAAGTTCAGCGGAAAGAAGATGGTATCTTCATCTCTCAAGACAAATATGTAGCAGAAATCTTGAAGAAATTTGGTTTTTCTCCACATGAGAAACGAGCTAGCACACCCATGGAGAGGGAACACCCTTGGGGAAAGGTTGGAGATGGAAAAGAGGTGGATGTCAGACATTGGTCAATGATTGGATCATTGATGTATCTCACAGCTTCAAGACCTGACATTATTTTGTTGTGTGTGCATGTGCACGCCATCAAGTGACTCCCAAAGAATGTCATTTCATGCTGTCAATAGGATTTTTAGGTATCTTAGGTGCTATCCCACCTTGGGATTATGGTATCCAAAATATTCTCCATTGGAGCTTATTGAATATTTAAACAGTGATTATGGTGGTGACAAATTTGATAGAAAATCCACAACTGGTGGAGGCCAATTTCTTGGGAGCAGATTGATATCTTGGCAATGCAAGAAAGAAACAGTGGTGTCCAATTCTACAACTGAAGCAGCGTATGTTGCTGCAGCTGCTTGTTGTGGACATGTCTTATGGATTCAGAACCAGCTGTTGGATTATGGGTATAATTTCATGCATACCAAGATTTTTGTAGACGATAACAATACTTAATGCATTATTAAACCTTTCCATCACTCTAAAACAAAATATAGAAATTAGACATCATTTTATAAGAGATTGTTTTGAAAAAGGTTTAATACAACCAGATAGGGTTGACACAAAGGAAAATGTGGCTGATTTATTAACTAAACCTTTTGATACTGGAAGATTTCAATACTTGGTAACAAGTATTGGAATGATCAATATTACTTAATATGTGTTTTGGGAACTTATTGTAATAGTATGTACATGATATGCATTTGTTATTGGTCTTTGTACAAAATTAGATTTTCCACTTTATTTTTCTAACGCTGAAAAAGGTTATTTTAACGTTGACAAGTGTTAAATTGACATTGTCAGCAACATGTTAGTTTTGTGGTTTTTGATCTAATTATGCAGGCGTTGTTAGCATTGTACAAATGGATACAGAGTTACTTATGGATTCTTGAGCATTATTGGAGCATGTTTCAGTTTATGTATGATGGTTGGAATATTTATATTCCTATTTTGACATAAATTTTTATTACATGCCTTTTATTTGGAAACTTATGTATAATAGTTTAAGGGGAGGTTTTACGAAACCTTTAGGACTTTTTGGGTATTCATATAATACTCTTATCACAGTTCTAGATTGTGTCCACTTGTGAGTATGAATTAGTTTACTAACTCATGAGGCACTGTAGCATGCAAAGGTGATATACTATGCACGCTACCAAGACTTTTTGGCCTAGAGTTGGATGTGGTCTCTTGGGAGACTTAGGTATGATTTTTATTGGGCTTACCTAGGATGTTACAAAGGATTTTATGGGATAACTTCATTATTAAGAACTTTGGTTAGCAATGTACACTTGAGACAATTATGTCTATCTTGCTTAAGCAAGTGTGCATGATTGGACAGTGCTTGCCACCCTATAGTAATTTTCAGTCTATAGGTTATCTTGACTAGGATAAATCACTTTGTTAAGGTCCTTTTTCATTTTTATTATTTTTATTTTTGGATGTTGACAAATTTATTTCCAGACGTTGTTAGGACCAATTTTGACGTTGACATGGCTTTTTCCAACGTTGACAAGAATATAGACGTTGGGCGTTGATAGGTTATTTTTGCCCGTTGACACTCATTGGGTCCTACGCAGTTGTTATTTTTGACGAAAATTGGGGCCGTAATTTTGGGAGTTGGTAACTTTTTATTAATTCACAAGATAAGTTAGTTTCTTTTCAAGATTTTCATCATTATATTTTGAAAATAACTGCCTAATTTTTTACCAATCACATGTGCCTACCTCTTATATATTTGGCTCATTATTTTGAAACAGGGTAACTGCTTATTCTTGTATAACTAAATTTTCACACATATTCATCTTTCATAACATATTTCACAGCTTTCTACATCAATGGCGCCTAAGTTTAAACCGAGTGATTTGGTATTGGGATTCAGAAGTCAGCATAACATGGTTTCCTATTTGGAGGCTGATGATGCTCTGTTTCCTCAATATACTCAGATGGTGGCGTATTTGAATGCATCCACATTACGGTATGCATTTTCTCATCCTCCTATTATCCCTGTCACTCATATTAAACAGTTTTGGAACACTGTTACTTCCTCAACGCTTAATAATGTGACTACATTAACTGCTATAGTCCATGGGCGTCCATGGGTGGTTACTGAAGCCTTGGTTCGCCAGGCTTTGCATCTTAATGATGTAGATGGTATAACCACTCTACCCATTGGTGAGATAGAACAAGGACTTCAAGCTTTGGGTTATCCTTTCCCTGAAGAGGGTACTTTAAATAAATATTCAATACAGGAATTTCCCCCAGCTTGGAAGTACTTAATACATGTCATCCTTCAATGTTTAAGTCCCAAATGTACTGCACATAATGAAACTAACAGATCAATTGGTTGTGCCATTGTGTGTATTGCTACAGGCCAAAAATATAATTTTTCTAAAATGATTTTTGATGGCATGTGTAAAAACAAGGGTAGCGAGATGACTCTGGCTTACCCAAGATTTTTACAAATGGTTTTTGATGAACAAAGGTATTGCACCAGGGATCATGATGATTTTTATACGATCACTGTGTAAAAGAAAGCAATTTTTGGAAAGATGAATTCACCCCCACACAGAGACTTACCCCTTACCCAAGCCATGCTTGCTATTATTGCAGCAGCACAACCTCAACCTGACCCACAACCACAACATGACCCATTACCTGAACCATCACCGTCACCTCAACATATGGAACTTGACCAAGATCCCTTCAACACTAACACGTTAAATGTTGGCGTTAACACTTCATATCAAAACGTTGACACCCTTCTACAACAAACCCAAACACCCCTTAACCTTCAAACTACAACCCAATCCACATCATCCTCTTCACCCCTAGACATTAGGATGGAAAAACGCCAAAGGACTACTAGAGTGTTCTCCTCTAGTGGTCCTAGCCATGTTGTAGAGAGAACCACCACCACATGTGTGGTTGGTGACATGGGTGAGGCTAGGACTATTGGTACTAGCTTAGATGCAGGCCAAGCCAGTCCTAACATCATTAAGACCTCATCCATGCCCCATGACTCTACTTTGGGAGGTCAAATTCCCATTTTAGAGGAGGGCATATTGGAATCCTATACACTGTTGGAATTGACGGCTGTCTGCATTAGCTTGTAAAAGAAAAATGCAGACCTTGTACATACTGTCTCTACACAAGGCCTTGAACTCAAGCAATTGAGGGAGAGGATTGTTGTTTTGGAAGCTAATGAGACTAGGAGAAGGCAGACAAGAGTATTTGCATTAGGGGAGGATTCTTACAAAGGTGAGGAAACTACTACTGAGCCAATTAATTTAAGTGACAAAGGCTCACATGAAGGAGAATATTTGGGTATTGCTGAAGCTTTAACAGATTTGAAGAGGCAACCAGGTTTTGATGCTTCATTGGTTACTCCTACAAATTTTAATTTATCTTTTACTAAGATGATGGAGCAGTTCACAAGAAGCGATGACAAGAGTAAAGTGAGCGTTGACAAGCAGATTTTTGACGCTTATAAGCCAAGCGCTGACAAGAGTAAGATAGGCGTTGACACACAGGTTTTGGACGTTGATAGACATGCAGGTATGGTTGATATATTCCAGTCATCAGCTATCATCAAGGAAGTGTCTACACAGGTACCATCATCATCTTTACCCATCATTAACATTTCAGATAAAGGTAAATGGATTATGGTAGAAACAATAGTTCCCAAGGATGTAGCTCAAGTAAATTTGATTCCATGTTGGCTGCACAACTTGAGAAAGAAGATAGGATGAAGGAGACTGCTGTTGAGAGTATGGAAAACAGTGGTGATGAGAGCACAAATTAAAGTGTCATGATTATTAAAGAACCAGAAAGACTTTAATATGGTGATGAGTTGGCAAGGGAAAAGCTTCCACAGTTGAAGAATCAGGTAGATTATGAGATGTCTGAAGTTGCTCAGATGTACTTTTCATGGGAGAACAAAGTAATGGAAAATCCAAGCATGACTTTATTAGATCAAATTTGGGGTTTGGAAATTCTACTTAGAGTTCAAAGAGATTGCAAGGTGATTCTGAAGTATAAAGCTAGCAAAGTTCTTGAACAGACCAAGACAGAAAGAAGGGAGCTCTATTACATGTTGCTTAGATGTCATCAAACAGGTTGGACTTTTAAAAGGTTTCATGGATTGTCTTTTGATGAATTGGAATATAAGGCTTATCCTATATGGGCAAATGTGTATGAGTAGAATACTATTAGGCTTCTTTCAGATGAAAGAAAAGAAGAACTTGCAGGAGAGATGGAGATCCAAAGGGCTTTGATTACTCTAAGGACATTGAAGAAGGGAGTTCCACTTGAGTTTCCACCAAATTTGGATAGAGTGAATCCCAGTGAAGCTGTTATTAGAAAGAGTCTTAAGCTCTCACCCATGGAAGCTTCACACATGGTAGAAGTATTACCTCATGATTCCAGAAACCCTATAGTTAGCTATGAAGAAGATGCAAGTGGGTTTTGGATTGTTGGAAGATATGGGAAAGAGGTACATACTTTTACTACTTTGATGTCTTTGTTTGCAAGCCTGGATAGGGAAGACTTGGCAGACCATTGGAGGTTGATGCAGGCCAAGTATGAGACTGAAGCACCTACTTTAGTCAATGGAATAAAGCTTTGGTCAACATTCAAGAGAATGTGTGCACCAGATGAAGAAGATCCATTTTGGAAGGATCTTGAGGATGATATCAGTGGACTTCAATGGCGTTTATATTCAGTAGCTGGTGTGTATAATTTGAGTTCTACAAAGTTTTCTGAGTATCTTCTTGTGGATGCTGAGTATCCTATGTCCAAAGAAGTTTTGAAGAAAATGATGACTACACAGTTGGAGATGGATTACTCAAGTTACATGGCCAAAGATTTGATTAGGTTTATTTATTTCCAATTTGATAAGATTTGTAAGATTCCTCCTAGTAATTAGTTTTTATTCAGAAACTTGATTACTAGAGTAGATATCAAGTTTAGGGGAGGATTGTTGGGAATAAAATATAGCCAAGACACTTGGACGCTGACAAGAGAAATTTGGACGTTGATAAGAAGAAATCAAGCGTTGACAGGACAAGCGTTGACAGGAAGAAGTCAAGCGTTGATATGAAGAAGTCAAGCATTGATAGAAGACTTAGTATACACGTTTTATGTTTCTAGTATGTTTCTAGTAAAGATATGATCTACAATGTATTTCTTATATTTATCTTTACCAAGAATAGCTGATACGTAGACTCTTGTACAAGGTTCCATAATCTATAAAAGGAGGCCTTTAGGTTTTGTTTCAATATAAGTTTTCATAAGTTTTACACTTTCATTGTATCCAAGTTCGATTAATCAATCAAAGTGAAAGTTTGGTTTAACTTGTTTGTGTGTTCTTGTTTAAGTATTAATTCTGCATAATACTTCAATTATTACATATACAACAAAGTTTCTCTACGTTTTTAACTTGATTTAATCTCGTTTACACAAGCTAAATCGATCTAAGTTTGGGATCAACAAATTTACCATGGTTAAGAAAAACCCAAAACGTGTTCTTCATGTGAATAGTAGGGGTTTTGATCTGATTAAGGTTTTAAAAACATGTTATGGAGCGAGTTTAATTCTAATTAAATAATTAGTATAAACCGGCGTGAGTGGGATAGTGAGGTGGCAGGATGGTGAGTTGTGATTGGTTGTGTGGATTGAGTGGGGCAAGTGGTACAACATGGTTGGTCTAGGTTACTGTGGCTGTCTCACAAGTTAAATCTCTCCCTTTCTTTCTTGTTGTCATTTGATGTTTAACATCCCTAACAAACAAATTCCTTTTTTATTGAAGTTTTGGTTTTCACACTTTGGCCACAATAACTTTCCAAAGGTTTGAATAAGGACTTGTTTTGTAATATCTTGATATTTGAAGGGCTGTTTTTGGCATGTATTCATTCTTCAAGGTCTTCACTTGTATTATTGTCTTCATGGAGGACTAAAAGTGACAAGTCTTTAAATTTAAGGGACCATTCTTGCCAATTCTTCAAAGTTGAGGGTCCTTCTTGTAAATTTGACAAACTTTAGGGACCAAACTTTTAATTATGAATAAAAAAGGGTATAAAGTGTCAATTATTCAATAATGAAGGACCCTTCTTGTACAATCTTCAATTCTTCAAGGACTTTTCTTGGAAAATCAACTCTAGGGTCCGGTTCATTGTGCGGCTTCGTTTCCCGTGTTCGTTTTTGCTTGTTTCTTGTGATCTTTTGTCATTTTCTCAATATTCGTACCTAAAATACACATTGAACAAACACAAGCATATATTTGGCACTTTTTAATATATTTTAACCATTTTAAGTCCGTTTTGGATGATAAGACTATGTATAAAACCAGTCTCATCACTCCACCATACTAAGCCTGTTGGGTCAAAAAGTTGATGTGGCAGAAACTCAAAAACGAAGAAAACATGAAGATTTTGTCTAAGCGTTGTCAAGAGCAATCTAAGCGTTGACAAGAGCAAATCCAAGGTTGACAAATCAAGCATTGTCATGTACAATCCAAGCATTGTCATGTACAATGTAAGCATTGTTAGAAACGTAGACAAGAAGCCTTTAGAAGCTTCTATTTGGATATATATGCAGGATATATTCTGTATATGTTTATCTAAATAGAAGATTTACTTGTTTATTCATTATTATCTATTGTAAACCCTAATCCTTACACTATAAAAGGAACCAAGGGTATTAGGTTTATTCATAACTTTCATATACAATGTAAACCTAAAGCGTGTGTCGACTAGACGTGGGATTCAATACATACACGTCTAGTGATTGTTGATTATTAATATAATTAGCAATCCTTTTGTTTTAATTCATGTTCTTTGTGCCTAAACACCTTGTTAATGTGTCGTGTTCTAATTCTGCTTTGATTGTGTAATCATATAAACATGATACATTCCTAGTAGCTTAAATGATCCGGAAACCAAGGTTTCCACAATTGGTATCAGAGCCTCGTGGATCGTGATGCTAGGACCAACAAGGTGTTCGTGTTTTGAGAAGAAAAGAAAAATCCGTATAGGTTTTTCTGGACGTTTTTGTGTGCGCAACAGTATTCAGAAGGCCATAACTTTTTATTAAACCGTTAGATCGCCACGAAATATTTTGTGTGTGTTCTACACACATATATCTAGGTATCCACTGGAGGGATTGTTGAGATCTATCCCCAAGAAAAAGTTATTAAGCGTCAAAGTCAGCAGGGGTCATATGCTGTTTTCTGTGAACAGTAATAGTAAAAACGCGATTTCTCCTTCGTTAACCGTTGGATTGTCGTGAAATTCGATCTGTAGGTTCTTGACACTTGTGTCTAGGGTCTTACTGAAGGGATCTTCGATCTGAGCTCTCATGAAGAATATATTCGATGTCAAAGTTCGCTGCAGTTTATGGTTTTCACATAAAATCATGATTTAGGGTTTATAAAACCCTAGATCAATTTGCTGCTGATGGATGTTATTTAGACGCTGATAGATGTTGGTGTGATGCTGATAGATGTTGATGTGACGCTGACAAGGCATGGATGAGACGCTGATGGCCAGGCGCTGACAGGTACAAAGTTGGCGCTGACAGGAATAAGTTAAGCGCTGTTGGGAAGCGCTGACACTTGTTGTCCGATATATGAGAATCCAAACGCTGATAAGTATTGTCCGATATCGGACAATACACGTGGAAAGATGTTGGATAAAAGAGGATATTGGATGACAATGGGATTACTGCTATTGAGAAAATTGGTACGTTTTTAGCACACAAAAAGGAGGAGTTTACACACGAAGGTACATGGAATCTCCGTTTTATTTAGAATATCATGTTGATATTTATGGCTCGGATATTTTTAAAGGGATTAATGATCTTAATGCGAGTTAGCAACTATTCGTGGGAATTTGATGGATATTTTAAACTATGTAACCGGGATAGCCTTGCGAGAGAGTTATTCAATTAGTAGCTTTTACATATGGTATGAAGATGTTGTTTCATTCAAATTCATCATGAAGAGGTGTTGGCTTAAGGGGAAGAATTCTTATGGTAAGTTTGATGATTGAAGAAGATTTTCGCGAGTTTATGTTCTATCATATCTTAAAGTCATGCACTTCCAGCCACTGACTTTTAAGGTAACTCGTTTGTGCCTACATTGTTACTGATGAAGTGATACAAGATCTAGGAATATGTGATTTTTCTTATAGTTCTCTATGCAGATATTTTTTATCACTTGAAGGACTTACATTATCGTGCTTAGTGTCTCACAAAGGATGAGGATTTTTGTATCAGCAACACACTTCATCACATTTTACAAGATATGGAACATTGGTTTGGGTTATTCTACTTCTACATCAAGAATATTATGTTTATTTTTCTTCAAGATCATTACATAGAGCTACATTTGGAGAATCTTCAAGATTGCATACATTGTTTACTTCCCTGTTGATGTGACAAAAAGGGGAAGATACACATGCTACACTTGAGGGAAGCAATTTGAAGATCATGTACAACTTACAAGAGATACACAAAGATTTTTGCCAACATCAACTAGGTGAAGATTGTTGGGTCAAAAAGTTGATGTGGCAGAAACTCAAAAACAAAGAAAACATGAAGATTTTGTCTAAGAGTTATCAAGAGCAATCTAAGCGTTGACAAGAGCAAATCCAAGGTTGACAAAGCAAACATTGTCATGTACAATCCAAGCATTGTCATGTACAATGTAAGCATTGTTAGAAACGTAGACAAGAAGCCTTTAGAAGCTTCTATTTGGATATATATGCAGGATATATTCTGTATATGTTTATCTAAATAGAAGATTTACTTGTTTATTCATTATTATCTCTTGTAAACCCTAATCCTTACACTATAAAAGGAAGCAAGGGTATTAGGTTTATTCATAACTTTCATATACAATGTAAACCTAAAGCGTGTGTCGACTAGACGTGGGATTCAATGCATACACGTCTAGTGATTGTTGATTATTAATATAATTAGCAATCCTTTTGTTTTAATTCATGTTCTTTGTGCCTAAACACCTTGTTAATGTGTCGTGTTCTATTTCAGTTTTGATTGTCTAATCATATAAACATGATACATTCCTAGTAGCTTAAATTATCCGGAAACAAAGGTTTCCACAAAGCCATTGTCGTGCCCTCACGCAATGCTAGAATAAAGTATCATAGCACCTCCAAAATTCATTTTTATGGACATTTATTGAATCATAAACTTGTTACACTACTACTACTTGTGTTTTAGACATAATGTATGATTTTCATCGCAATATGGGATGCTTAGGTTCATAGAAAAAGAACACGTGAATGCTTCATTAGAAATAATTTCGTCGTCCTCGATTTTCACCCAATTCCATGCCAAGCGTGTAACGAGAACATTGTCATTATAAGTTAGTAATGCTAACACTACTCATATGCCCTAATCACGTACTTAGAATCCCTTAATCCTAAGTGGTATCTCTTATATTTTATTTTTGTCTTGAATGTTCACGAGGATACATTTTTTACTTATGTGATGATAGAGATTAAGGTCAAAAAATAGAGTCATAACAGTGTAACCAAGACCATCTAATTAATAACCTCCCCTAATAGACAAGGATGTCAAAAAATTAAGTTAACAAGAAGGATCGATAAACATGGTTTTATAATGGTTTTGAACATGAGACTTATTACCAATACTTTTATACGCCCCCTAACGGATGGGCCTTATTAACATAGGTTTACCTCCATCTTTTATTCAACTCCGCCATGAAGCTTTTATTATGACTTCGGTCTTGCCTTGCCTTTTATTTAACCTCGCCATGAGGTGTTTATTATGGCCAAAGACGTATATCCTCACGCAAAAGCGAATTTTGGATCTTTAGAGCTTCAAAGATTAAGGCTTAATCACTTTCAATTTTGCATAGTTTTTTGGCCTTGTGAGCTTCGAATTTTTGCTTGATTTAGGTGAGAACTTGAAATCTTATTATTAGGTGAAACTTTTGATTATTCGGGTTGCCAATACTTCAAAACCGTGACGCTGGCGATACCTAAATGTTTTCCTAATTTAATTACATGGAAGGTACTAAAAAAGACTACAAACCAACAATCAAGACTAAACTGCTAAGCCAATACTTATTAGCAAAATATATGAACAAGCGAAGGGAGAATAAACAAACAATTAGAACACATGAGTTTTTTAAAGAATACGAGTACTCTACGTTTAGCATAGTAACTTATAATTAACTCTATCATTTCTCGTCCTCATTTAAAAGACTTAGCCTAATATAAAGTTAAGGAATGGAAGCTAAGTGCTCAACACGCACGGTCGAGTAAAAAATGACTCTTATTCTAGCCATCGGAAAATCTACATTCGTGTACAAACACTTATAAAACATGAGAAAAATTTTAAATTTTGGCCATTTTTAGCCTTATTTGTAACAAAACGATAAACAAAAAGATAAACTTTAGAAAGCGTGAAGGTTTGGCAAGGTAAGTATCTATTCACCCCCCATACTAAAGTTAAACATTGTCCTCAATGTTTTGAGTCTAAGGGTAGGATACCTCCATACTAGAGACGTAGTCGAATGCTTAATCTAGCATGGAAAGGGTGGTACCATTAAATCAATAGCCGTTTTTGAAGTGTGCTAATAAGACCTAAGGTTAGAACATTCAAGGATATATCATATGTGTAACACCCCCAAATTTACATAATTCAATACAGCGGAAGAGTCGTTGGTGTTACGGGATAGCACATTACTCACATCATAGACAACGCTTAAAAATCACGTTGTTTAATAATAAAATATTTTCCATTCATAAATATCAAATTTACATAGGTCCCAAGTCATATTATTTCATACAAATTTTATAAAGCATTTGAATGGAAATTTTATTTAAGTGCGAGCCATAAATTCTTGTCTTCTTCCCAAGAATTACCTTCAAGTACCTGAGATAAAACATGTTAAAAGAAAAGGTCAGCGAAAACGCCGAGTGAATTCATAGAGTTTAATGAAATCCATTAATATATCATTGGTATAAAATTATTGCTGCAAATCATTTTTTTGTACAAATCTTTATAGTAGGCCATAAAATAGGCCAAAAACATTTCATACAAGTCTTTGTTGTAAATCATACAATAGGCTATTTCCTTCAAAACCATTATACGAACCAATGTCGTAAAAACATCATACGATACGTTTTATAACGTTGTATAGAGTTAAATAAAAACCGTTATATGAATATGGTTATGAAAAACCAAAACACGAACATAATATCAACAATAAGACCCCGTACTGCTAGTCAGGCAATATATTGTAATTCATTACGTATAACAGTATTTTCGTTATTTGGATTATTATAAGCCACATGACATTGCTACCATACTATAACAAACAACGGGTAGCTAACCCGAAACTCATTTGCCCATCTAAATTAGCGTGTCGTCACAAAAATCACGCTATGGAAATCTTTTCATACATAAATTCGCTTACCAATCAATGTGGCACGACGGGGATCAACCATTAAGGCGCGAACTGGGGTGATCGTCCCCAAATAGTACTATTATATGCATAAGCGTCTACCATATCCCGGTAGTTCACAATTCAAGCTAATGGGAATTTTAGTGACATAACCTAACTTTAATAATCCAGTTCATTTCATTTATCGGGTCATATAATCATTCATCGGGTCATACAATCATTCGGGTCCAAATCAATAAGCAAACAATCGGGAAAACTGGTGTCCTATTTTATTAAAACTAACATGTTATCTCTCTCTCCGGTTTATAAAACATTTCATAAAACATTTAAAAGAGTGTGAGGATATGAACTCACGTTGATTGGGAAAGGCGGTTATCGGCGATTTGGATGTACGGTACGTGCTTCAATCACGAAAACCTAGACAAATAATACTCGTCTTAGACTCTTGTCCAATGACTTTATAAAAACAATAACTATGTATATATTTGATGATTTTATAATTATGATGATGATCAAGTGGGATTGTATATCTTTATTTACTTATTATAGTGTCATGTGTTGTTAAATTTTCAAACTAGTTTCACTAGTTTAACCTCTTTACTTGTCAAGGCCCAATAAGCCCATTATAGGCCCATTACCTAATATTAGTCCATCTCATACTTTTAACATAATTCTTTTGCTTACATGTTGGGCCCAAGTGGGTTAAGCTCAATAAGCAAGTTTATTAGTGTTTAGCCAAATTAGTTGGATTAATAGTCCAATAAGACTAATTTGGCCCGTTAATGTCCGTATGTTATAAAGCTCGGGTTTTATCGGTTTTTACTTGTAACTAGATGAGTACCCGCGCATAGCAGCGGGTTTCTAGTTTCGACAAAATTTCACCGACGAATAATTGTTTTCGGCAAACTCTCTTTATGGCGTTAGAAATCCTTTTTAATATGTACTGTTTTATGATAGCATAGTTACGTTGGATTCCAATAATGTCAATATGTGTGCAATTATTTAGCCGGATAGTATATTACGATTGCACTAATAAGAATTTGTAATTATAATTCGAGTATCCGCGTCTAGCAGCCCGGTGTGTACCTCATAATAATGTTCGGTTGCATCATTCTCTCCTTTTGCCAACAAACTTTTTTCTCATCATTTAGGATACTCGGTACAAAATTCAACGTCCATTTAGTTTATGTTTCTTTTTAGTGTAAGTCAAATCTCCCTTTTCAAGTGTGATATATAAAATTAATTCTACACTTGTAAGATTAGGATTTAAACACAATGTTATGTGGTAGAGATGCACGATTTGCATAATATACTCTTTCAAATCATTCCTATATTTGTATAGTATAAGTTTAAATTTCTTTTCATTTAAAATGTATATTCTTTTCTTTCTATTTATTTTTTGATTCTAATAGAAGCTAGCAAATATTTTTTTTAAAGCAACAATATAGTTTAACAATATAGTTTTATAAGTTGCAACTATTACGTTAGCAATCACATATTCACGTCTTTCATTTTGATGATACAATTCAATATTTTCCTTTAATAAAATTTCAACCATGTCTATTGTAAAACTCAATTGTACACCCTGTCTTTCATGGATGGCTACATATTTAAATATATTACATTATTACCAATATCATTAACCAAGTAGTTTTAACATTTATACACACAATTTACTTACCAAAAGTAACTCAATGACTACTAACAGTAATTTTAACAGTTATACACATCAAATATATTTTCAACTTACTTCACTCAATGGCTAATGGTAAATTAACAATTAGTATTCCATGGTTGCTATTAACTAAGTTTTTAGCTTATCAAATACTCCATACTTGTATATATCTGAAACCAAATACAACCATCTTTAGACTAAGCCACTACATCATGAATGACAATATCTTTTCTAGCACAATTTCTTATTGCAAAATCAAGTATTACAAAAGTGCACATGTGATATTCTTTAACACAATAACACTGAATAGCAAGAAACAACTCTATAAACAAACGTAATACTTTTTAAAGTTGTGCATTTGTTTTATATAGTTTCATGTACACGGGGTACACGGGCTTCTTAGTTACTCGACATCCATTACATAGCATGTAAAGTATAAACGTAGTTTGTACAATTTATAGAATCAAAGATCCCCCTCAAATGTGAATGGGTACATTACTACATGTAATCATAAACTACTTGTAATCATAGACGATGGGTCCAAATTATTGCATACCAGCATGTCCTGCACCAATAACACAAAAGAGAGAACAAACATAAGTTATTCTATGCTGATCTTTAGTAATTAATTAGAATTGACAGAAGCAATGATTCCACATATCTTTACCCTTGTGATGATGTTCACAGAACCAACTCGACTGAGTGTTTTGAAATATAGAGATTTGAGAAATTGTCTCTTGGCCAAAAATATGATCTAGAGTAAGTTTTTATTTTAATCAAGATCACCCGGCCCTAAATTTTATCAAGCTTCTAACTTACACCCAACAATAGTTTCAAAATACACATATTCAACATACAAAGTCGTAACATAATAAACTCATCCCTAAACATTTTAAGCATTTAGCTAGTAAAGCTACTTCTATTTTGTTTGATAAATAATACAGTAAGCATATTTTAGTATTCCATGGTTGCTACTACCGTATGTTCCAAGGCCAAAGATTCTACATTTTTAGTCAGATTAGATGTTATCCTCTGGGTACAAATTCTAGCAGTCACAAAAAGATGAAAGCTTTTCGATTCGAAGTAGAGTTCACAAAAGATAGCGCTCCTACATAATCAAGTTACCATACTCACTCTATGTCTGTCATTTGTCGTCTGGTTAACGGCCTAAATTAACTCAAAAAATATATGATTTTATCACTGTAATGATTGATTAACTATATTATCAATATTACATGCTACCCTTGTATCGTCAACTCCGTAATGATTGATTAACTGTATTATCAATATTACATGCTACCCTTGTATCATCAACTCTGGACTCGATGTCTTTTGGGGTGAAACGGGAGTGAATTCGACTTCTCTTCAAGTAACAGTTTTGAACCATTTCTGTGACCCACCCAAAATCTGTTCTGACCCATTTGCGTGACCCGCCCAATCTTATTATTATTAAAGTTAACTTTTGGCGTACCTTTTGTATCTTTATTTGATTATCTGTTCCTTAGATGTCTCATATTTTTCTTTAGTAAGCTTTCTTACTTTCACTATAGCTTCCTTAAAAAGCTCTTTATCTTTCTTTCTCGCTTGCTTAAATCCCTTCAATTTTTATATTACTTCAAGTCTTCAACTATGAAAAACATACTTTCACCAATTACAACTCTTTTTATACCTACTATAAATTAATAAAAGAAAGAAAGAAAAGATACTACTAATACAACTTTCAGTGAGTGATCCATATCAGTAGACATTGATCCATTTTGTCCCAAAATAACGTTTATTTTTCTTTTTTAAATATAATAAGTAAAAATTGAGAGTGGCTAACCAGAAAGAGGTTTGGATATGTACAATATGATCACGTGATTTGCCATTAACCCATATCGGCTCAAAAGCTTGATCCCCACTTGATTCTCCTACCTCACTCGTCTCACCACCTTAGTTACTGTTTGAACAGACTGGTTGTTTGAACCAGCTGACCATTTTCCCCTGCTGACTCATTTGCCCTAGCGGCCTTGTTTTCAATTGCTATATTGTTTCCCCTGCTGACCCGTTTGCCCCACGTAACCTCCTAAGAATTGAAGCTCCTAGAAAATTTCGAGATATGGTACCAAGTATCAGCTGGTTAAGTTGAAGCTCCTAGAACCACAAGTGTTCTTCTCATACAAGCGTATGGCTCTTGTTCTAGCAGCATTCATCATGCCATTCCACAGAGATGAGGTGTGTTTCACAAAACATTTTCGAAAACACTCATAAGTTCTTGAATCCCATTTTTACAATTGTAACAAGGGAATGCAAGTGGTTGAGCGAAACGATAACTTGTTACATTTGCTGATATAGGCACACCTTGAAACGAAGCCACATTTTGCCTTTCCTTTATAGTGGAATAGATTCGTTGCCCAAGGTTCACGAAGAAGGTTATTGAAAACATAAACATGTGGTACCTAATATTGAGGATAAACACACATATGTATGCATAGAACTTTATCTAGCAAACTAACATAAAACCATAAGTCTAAATTAATAAAGAAAGATTTAAAACAACACATGTCTGATCCGTAAACCAGTACATAAACAAAATAAACTCCAAATTATCATTAGAAAAGAGTTGCAAAATCACTAAAAAAAACATATCATAAACTACGTCGGAAGCAAACTCAAACACACTCTGAATGTAGATTTCCACCTACACATCAGCAATGAGAAACTTAACGTGCATATGTATAAACAAGTCAAGACGGATACAAATTCTAATCGAAATACAAAAATCACAACCAAAGACACATAATTAATAGAATTCAAATAATATTGCATAATAAACCTGATTGGAGAAGTATTAGTTTTTTCTTTGTAACAAAAAAGATGATTTCTAATCCGAATATGCATTTAAAATCAAACAAAAGATACAGAAGTAGAATAATTTACCATACAGATAGTGGAGCCGCTGGAGAAGCATCATATGTCTTGAGTCGGTTCTCGAATCATAATATGTTGCATGTTTTCCCTACAAAAAAACAAGACAAAAACAATGACAAAAACAATGACAAAAACAAGATCAATTCATGAACAAATTAATCAACTCGTATTTGATCAATTCTGTAAATAAAAACAATAGAAAAAAGGGTTTGTAACTGGAACGTAGCATCGAGTTGAATTATTAGGTTCGATTAAAAAATACAGATACGGATGTTGTTGCTTATGAAAACATATTAGGAACAATGGAGGAATCATACCTTACTGGAGCAAAGAAGATTATAAATTGATTAAAAGCGTATGGAAGAATCCAATTCATTGAAGATCGATTTGTTTAATGACTTGAATACTTTCCTAATTATTTTTCAATTAAACGTAACAATTTTATAGAAGCATAGATTTCTTACAAGAGAAACTTTGTTTTGTGACAGACAGCTATTTTCCACTCTAGGTGGTTTCTTTTTGTGGAAATATTGATAATTTAATTAAGGCAGTGTTGAGAAAAGTTACTAATTATAGAAATGAAGAGTTTTGTTTAAAAAAAGATACAGCCTTTATAAGTAGTAGAGATAGGTACTTATTTATCAGTATATGAGTTATAAAAAGTTTATATTAGACGGGTCCGACCGTCTAATTTTTAATTGACGAAAACGTTAATTTTACGGTTTTAGCCGAAAAGACGTAAAAATCATGTTTATAGTTTTATAACTTCTAAAACTTATCAAATTACCATTTTTATAAAGTGTCCAATTTATTTATTATTGTACATACTTATATAAATGTAATATATAAGTTAGTGGGTTTTAATTTATATTTTATACTATATTTATTTGAGTGCTATTATAATACTATTATACTTTAATTTCATAAAATCTGATTTTTAGTTTCACTTTCACCATTTTTATCATATCTTGAGTTCTACAAGGAGATAGAAGCTCATTTTTGGATGAAATAAACTTCATAATATGTGATACAAATAACTTAGTTTTAGCTACTGCTCAATCCAAGTCTAAGTGTTCCTAACAGTCCTCACAACACAGACTATTCAGATTGATACATCAATTTTATTTTGATCATATCTTACTCATTATAATGATTCCATTCCATGGCCAACTCTCACATGTATACAAGACAAGACTTAATACTTACTGTATATTGATTCCACTATGCCATTTTATCAGTTTATCATATGGTTTCTTACTGTTTTTATACAGCCAACTATTTTAAGCATAATTTAACCATTTTACATGTGGTTTTCCATCTTTTTACCCATGTTTATCAACACCAAATCCACACATAATATTTTTAATCATCATTAATCATCATATATATATACGTAAATAAAGAAAATACAAGATTACATAATCAAAATAGCAAGAGGATAGGAAGAAACAATCTCTATACCACCATTAGTGATGAAAAGATGAGTTTTTGATGAACAAGGCTTGGATGTTGATGGCAAAACTTGTGATAAACCAATATCATATTCAAGTCCATCAATCTTTATAAACTCCTTGTGGAAAATCAGCCTTAGGACACCAATAAATCTCCTCTGTGGATGTTAGAATCACCTCCAATCTTCAAGGCTTCAAAGGTTGTTCATCATATGTGTAGATAACACATGGTTTGTGGTTAAACTTGATCAAAATGGGGTGTTTGATGGTTGAATATGGACGGAACCAAGGAGGATGGTGGAGAGAAAATGTGTTGTTTGCATGTGTTGAGAATGAGTAAATGGTTTTGGTGAAGTGGTTTTGTAAACTTTACATAACAAGTGTTAAGCTTGTTTGTGAAGTTTTGACACCTCATGGGTGTGGTGTCATGTGTCTAGCCGTCCTATAGATTGGGGTGAGACAAGTGTATACTTGTCTCATCCCACAAATTTACGGGTATTCCTTGATTCTAGTTTCCTCGATTTGCATGCCCTCGGGTGGTTTTACGAAAAACGTTTTTATAATATATGAATCAACGGCACAAAACGAATCTAATAAAAATTGTCTCATCAAAAACGGAGTTCAAAAACATAAATACGTAATCCTAGGGTTTCCGGTTTAGTCGTAAAGGACGTTAAATTATTCACGTAAGTCCTAATCTCTACTCGTAAATTTGCGAGTTCATGAACCAACACAAATTTAAAATTTCAAAATAATATTCACGGATAGATTTATTTCCTGAAATGTCGGACGGTCACCAAAAACGGTGTATGTAAACGTAAGCACGTAACGTAAAATCCTCCGGTTTAGACGTAGTCGATGCTACTTCAAGACGTAAACCCAAATTTCTTCCCAAAAATGAGTGAGTTCATAATATAACAATAAAAATAATGTTTTTAAATAATACTTGAGAATAAAATATCAACCATAAATTGAGGGATTGTCACAATATGGATATCGAGAAATTCTTCAAAGCAAACGATCGAGTGCTCACCTAAAACGAACACGAGAGGCTCCAATCGTGAAGATGATCTAAAAACCACAATTCACAAACAACCACGATACAAAGGTTGGAAGGACACACATCCCCGCACATAAGCTACATTAGAAAGCGATAATATGTACATGGATAAGCATGGGACTCCCCCACAAGGCACCTCGTTTTTTATTACTGAGTCATGAGCTCGACTCCATCCCCTCAATACTAATTATCATTGGGTAAGGTGACTTGGTCGAGGTAGTTCTAAGAGGAAACTTCCCCACCAAAGTAGTGCTCCAACCTATGGCCATTCTCCTTGAAATAAGGACCATCATTTTGAGCTAGCTCGATGGTCCCATAAGGAAACACTTGGGTAATGGTGAATGGACCGGACCAACGGGATTTTAACTTGTCGGAAAATATTTTTAAACTTGAGTGAAAAAGCAACACTTGATCTCCAATGTTAAAAACCCGATTTTAATTTTAGAATCGTGAAACTTTTTTTTTCTCTTTGTAAATCAATGAATTTTCATAAGCAATATCTCTTAATTCATCCAATTCATTCAATTGCATTTTCTGGTGTTTTCCCGTGGTCTCAATGTCATCATTACAATACTTTAGGGCCCAATAAGCTTTGTGTTCGAGTTCAATTGGCAAGTGACAATTCTTCCCATACACAAGCTTGTAAGGAGTCCACCCAATGGGCGTCTTATGAGCGGTAAAGCATCATCTAACTTATCCGACCAAGATTATCGGTTTTCCCCTATCGATCTCTCCAAGATCCTCTTCAAAGCTCGGTTTAAAACCTCGACTTGCCCACTCGTTTACGGGTGATAAGCCATAGAAAGTCGATGTGTAACCCCATATTTATTTAGAACCCTTTCGAATTGGTCATTACAAAAATGGGTTCCACGATCGCTTATGATGGCACGAGGGGTTCCAAACCGAGAGAACAATTGCTTCAAAAACTTGACTACCCCACGAGCATGGTTCATGGGCAAAGCCTTAGCTTCCACCCACTTAGATAGGTAATCAACGGTGACAAGGATGTACTTATTACCAAGAGATGATGGGAACGAACCCATAAAATTAATTCCCCAAACGTCAAAGATCTCATACACATGAATGATATTTTTTGGCACTTCATTGTTTTGTGAGGTGATAGGTGTGTAAACACCCATCCTTTTACCACTTAATTCTGGCTAAAACAAGACCAAAACACGTATTTAATATCATTTGTTTGGAATTATGCGTGGTTTTTGTGTTTATTGTGTTTTCAGAGCTAACCGGATAAATATTAAAGAAAACATGGGATTGCACGGGTTTTATCAAGGAAAAATACTCAAGACGAAGTCTATTGTCCAAGAGATACAAAAGATTTGAAGTCAATGGGCCTATTTGAAGATTTATCGAAGAAAAGGACCAAAGATGGAAGATTTACATATGTCGAAGAAACTCAAGTCTATTAAACGAAGAAATTAAAAGACGAGTTGAATTTAATCGTCGACAAATCCCGGATCAGAATCGAAAACGTCAACTTTTCTGAAAAGACGAGAAGACAAGAAGAAAGGGAGATAGCCCACTCACCAACCAACCACTAGGACTATAAAAGGATTTTTCCTTCACACAATTAGAGTTTAATTTTTCCTTCCCATTTTTCTCTTTGGTTCGTTTTCATCACCAACACCATTAGGGTGTTTGGTGATTTTTCATTTTTCTTTCAATCTTGTAAGTGTTTAATCATTACTCTTGTTACCTTTACATTAATCTTTTAATTCCAATCTTTCTATCCATCTTATTCTTCATCATCTTTTTATTGCAAGTTCTTAAGTTTTTATTTGATTCAAGTTTGATCTTAAAAAGTTGTTAATTTAGTGTTTTTACTGTTGGGATTTGTTACTTATGGTATTTAAATGATTATTGGTTAGTTTGGTAAAACCTTTTTGAGTATTTTAGTCGATTTGGATTAAAATTCTTGTCTCCTGTTCTTGCGATACTGCTACTGTTCTTCGCCCAGAAATATTCCGAATAGCACTTTTCTTGTTCCTTTATTCGGAATATTTTAGATATTCCGAATAGGCCTATCCCCTTTTCCTTATTCGGAACATTTCATTCTTTCCGATTTGCTTGTTTGTTTCAACCTTATTCGGAATATTTTACATATTCCGAATTGTCCCAATATTCCGAATTGCTTTCTTAGACTTTCCCTTACTCGGAATATTTTGTATATTCCGAATTGCCATTTCATTTTTTTCCTTATTCGGAATGTTTTGACATTCCGAATAGGACCCTTTCTCCGAATAGAGTTATTTTTCAGCATAGGTTTATTTTCCGAATAGTACTTTATTCCGAATAGGGTTAGTTTTCCGCATAGCAAAACATTCCGAATTGAGCATTTATTCCGCATAGTACTTGTTTTCCGAATAGGGCAGTTTTCCATTCACTGTTTGATTTAAATTGTTAAGTCTAGTTCTACTTTCTAATTGTTTTAATCCTAAATCTTTCTTTACGTTATTCATTCCCCTGTTTAGTAGATTAGAAAACCAAACCCATTATTGGACACCAAGAACAAATCATTCCACTTTAAACCAAGATCAATTCGAGAGGATTCCGAGAATTATTTTGAATTCAATGAAAACTTCTTGTATCAAATGGCGCCGCTGCCGGCTCTTCTCGTTAAGATCAAAAGTTTTTTGTGAGAACTTGGATTTTGGGATCCGTTCCCCGTGAATGTTAATTTTTCGTATAAATTTTCAAAAAATCCGAAAAAAAAAATAAAAAAAAAAATAAATATATATATATATATATATATATATATAAAATTTTCAAAAATACAAAAAAATTAAAAAACATAAAAACCAAAAATATTTTTGCTTTGTTTTTCTTTGTTCGTTCTTTTGCAGGTGTATGCGCACTCGATCCACGTCTTATCAAGAGCCCGAGCCTCTCGATAACTTAGACATGGCTGGTGTACAAAACAACAATAACATACCACCTCCGAACAACAATAATAACAACAACAACCCGCCTTTCAACAACATGAACAATAACAACAACAATGAGCCCCTTCCGGATAATCGCCCGATGATTGAACTGTTGCAAGCTCATGTAGATGGCAACACGGATCCAATTGTTATACCACCAATTGCCGCCAACAATTTCGAGCTAAAATCAGGCTTTATCCAGATGGTCTCCGCTCAACCATTCTTGGGACGTACCATTGATGATCCTCACGACCATATCAAGAGATTCTTGCAACTCACTAACACGGTCAAGTTCAATGGTGTTCCACAAGAAGTTATCAGGTTACAACTTTTTCCCTTTTCTTTAGAGGGACAAGCCCGGCATTGGCTTGCTAAAGAACCGCCACAGAGTATTCTCTCGTGGACGGATTTGGAAACAAAGTTTATCAATTACTTTTTTCCACCCTCTCGTACTACCGCTTTGCGGAATGAGATCATAAATTTTGAACAAAAGTACGATGAGTCGTTCAGTGAATCTTGGGATCGTTTTAAAGATAGAAAATGCCCACAACATGGTTTTACCAAAGTACATCAAATTAATACTTTTTACAATGGTTTAAACATGAGTGACCAAGATTCACTAAACAGTGCCTCGGGGGGTAATCTTTTGGCTAAGACTTCCAATGCTTCTTGGGACATCATTGAGAATAAATCTCGTGTGCAAACCAAGAGTGTTCGGACCAATGTCGCTAGTGCTAGCACTAGTGACAGCGACAAGCGACTTGACAAAATCACTGTGCTTCTTGAATCGCTTGTCACCCACACCGTCAGCAACAACAACAGCAACAACGCTAAAAACGCTCAAGTTAACGCTGTCAGCCAACCTTGTGAGATATGCGGTGGTCCTCACTCTTACACCACTTGTACCGCCACCCAAGACTACCCTTCTGAGAATGTTAATGCAGCTTATGGCACCTATCCTCAACCTGCTTATCAAGCTAGACCTCAAGGTGACCGTAATTTGCTTAGCTACCGTTCTAACAATTATCTTTCCCCACCTGGTTTTCCCCCAAACAACCCAAACCAACAACAAAACCTCAATCGCCCTCCTCAACAACAACAACAACCTCGACAACCATACATACCTCCTCATAAGCAGCAACAACCACCTCAACGTAACAACCAAGTTTACCAACAACCTGCTTATCAACCACCCGCATACAATGCTCCTCCCAACCAACCCACCGCTCTTCACCAAGAAGTGGAAACTTATATGAGGACTAACGATGTGATAGTGGGAAATCTTCAAAGAGAAGTGCTCAACCTGAAAGCAGACTTGGTCAAGCAAGGAAACGATTTGAGAGCCGACATGAGAAACACGTTGGATAGCCAAACAAATGACTTGAAGAACATGATGGCTAGTTTCTTCCAAAGTAATCAACCCTCTTCTTCGGGTACTCTTCCGAGTAACACCGTTGCGAATCCAAGAGGGGAGATGAAAGCAATCACCACTCGAAGTGGCAAAGGTACCAAGGAACCCGATCTTCCTATACCTCCACCGGTGATTGTGACTAAGGAGAACGAGTCACCTGCTCCTATTCCTCATCCTTCTCCTTCCCCAATTTCTCCACCTCTTCCTTCTACCCCTCCTCCACCCAAGGATGTGAGTGATCCTATTCTTCCAAAGCCTTCCTCTTCTTCCAATATACCTTATCCATCTAGCTTGAGGAAAGAGAAGCTCAAAAGCAAGGATGATATTCAGGTTTCGAATTTTCTTAAGATGTTCAAACAACTGAATTTCAATATATCCTTCGCTGAGGCTCTCGCTCACATGCCTAAATATGTGAAAATGTTTAAAGATCTTCTGAGCGACAAGGAAAAGCTCCTCGATATTGCCAACACCCAACTTAATGAGAATTGCTCTGTAGTGCTCTTAAGGAAATTGCCAACCAAGCTTGGTGATCCGGGTCGTTTTCTTATCCCTTGCAATTTCCCGGGAGTAGAGAATTGCATGGCCCTAGCCGA
Source organism: Glebionis coronaria (assembly GCA_025667525.1). Lineage (NCBI taxonomy): Eukaryota > Viridiplantae > Streptophyta > Magnoliopsida > Asterales > Asteraceae > Glebionis > Glebionis coronaria. Next base: position 206,134,982 of record CM046879.1, read on the forward strand.
TCTAGGTGCCAGTATTAATCTCATGCCTCTAAGTGTTTGGAAGCAATTATCACTCCCAGAGCTAGTCCCCACCAAAATGACTTTGGAATTAGCTAACCGTACGGTTGCTTATCCAGTGGGGATAGCCGAAGACGTCATTGTAGGAGTCGACAAATTCACCTTTCCTGCTGATTTCGTTGTCGTCGACTACGAGATGGACCCTCGTGTGCCACTAATTGTTGGTCGTCCATTCTTGAGGACCGGTCGCACTCTCATTGATGTTGAAGCCGGTGAGCTTATCATGAGAGTGGGTGACGATAAAGTAGTCTTCAACATGGGAAAGTTGTCTAAACAGCCTTATTCATATTAGAGTATTAATTGTATTGACGTTCTTGATGAGGCTTGTGAAGAACACTTTAATGATGCTTGCAAAAGTATTCCTACCTCTCTTCCCAATGTTGAGACCGTGTCCTCTATTGATTCATCGTTGTCTCTATTTGGAGATAGTGATTTATTTTGGAACAATCTTGAAGACACCATCGGAGATGTGAATTTAGCTACTAATGATTCTCCTATCAATGGGGATGAAGACATGAATTTTTTTGACAATCTTCTCAACGAAGACAATCCTTCTCCTCCATCTCCCACGGTCATTGCTATCGATACTCCGACTTCGAATACGCCTCCCGTCGAAAATCCTCCGGATTTAGAACTTAAGGAGTTGCCGCCCCATCTCGAGTATGTATTCCTTGAAGAAGAGCAGAAGTCGCCAGTCATCATTGCTAAGGACCTGAAGGAAGAAGAAAAAGCCCGACTTATCACCGTATTGAAGAAGCATAAAACGGCTATTGCTTGGAAGATCTCTGATATTCGTGGAATTGATCCTCACTTCTGCACACACAAAATTCTCATGGAGGACGACTTTAAGCCCACTATTCAAAGCCAACGAAGGGTGAATCCCAAAATACATGAAGTCATCAAAACAGAGGTTATCAAACTTCTTGATGCGGGTATGATTTACCCTATTTCGGATTCACCATGGGTTAGTCCAATCCATTGTGTGCCCAAGAAGGGCGGAATAACTGATATATTGGTTTTGTATGGGTTCAGATTAAATCTCTCGATATCCTCTCGAATTGATCTAAGTTTTAAGTGGAATGATTGTTCTTGGTTACTAAATAAAGGGTTTTGGTTTTCTATCCTAAGTGGAAATGAAAATTTAAATCAAAGACAATTACTTAATTTATCAAAGACTTGTATTAAAATTAAAATTAAAATCGAATTTCAGTTAAAATATTAATTGTGGAATAAACATAAAGGAACAGTAAATTAAACAAACAGAAACAGTAACACTAAAAGAAAATTGATTCGGAACTTTTAAACCTTGATTCGGAACTAACTGATTCGGAACATGCTCATTCGGAAGTTACTATTCACTGGTTCGGAACTTACTCATCCGGAACTTACTTGCTGATTCGGAACCTTCCGGATGAAGGTGTTTGATTCGGAAGATTTACTTGGTTCGGAACTTTAGTACTGATCCGGAACTTTCCGGATGAATAGGTTGATTCAGAAGTTGCTGAGTCGGAAGTAACTGATCCGGAAGTTGTGCTTGATTCGGAAGTTTGAAACTTCCGAATGAAGGGTACTTGATGCGGAACTTAAGGACTGATTCGGAACTCTAATGCTTGGTTCGGAAGTTTCCGAATGAAGCTTTCATTCGGAACTTTTTGTCTTGATTCGGAAGATCAGAACCCAGTTACAGAAACAGTGAAAGCGAAGAACACGGACACAAAATTTAATCAAAATCAAATCAAACACTTAAAAAGGTTTTACCAATTTAAACACAAATCATTTAGACAATATAAGCAACAAATCCCACTAACAAAAACACAAATCCAAACAACTTTTGAAGATCAAATCAAGAAAAATAAAACTTAATAACTTGAAGATAAAAATGGAGATGAACAAGATGAAATGAAAGATTAAACAAGAACTTGGTATTAAATGATTGATGTTTTGACAAGATGAAATAAAGATTAAAATTACAAGATTGAAGAACTAAAAATAAAAATCACCAATCACCCTAGTGGTGATGGTGTTAAACGAACCAGGAGAAAGAAAAGGAGGAAGAAAGAAAAACTAGCTAGCTAATGTGTGTGGGATGGCCTATTTATAGGTGTTTCCTTTGGTTGGTGAGTGGGCTTTCTCCCGTTCTTCGTGTCTTTTCGTCTTTTCAGAAAAGCTTCCGTTTTCGATTCTGATTCGGGATTTGTTGTCGATTAAATTCAACTCGTCTTTTAATTTCTTCGTTTAATAGACTTGAGTTTCTTCGACTTATATAAATCTTCCATCTTTGGTCCTTTTCTTCGATAAATCTCTGAATAGGCCCAGCGACTTCAAATCTTTTGCATCTCTTGGACAATAGACTTTATCTTGAGTCTTTTTCTTCAGTAAAACCCGTGCAATCCCATGTTTTCTTCAATATTTATCCGGTTGGCTCTGAAAACACAATAAACACAAAAACCACGCATAATTCCAAACAAATGATATTAAATACGTGTTTTGGTCTCGTTTTAGCCCGAATTAAGTGGTAAAAGGATGGGTGTTTACACACCTATCAAATCCCCTACACTTAACCATTGCCATGCCCTCATGCAATGCTTAGTGATAAAGCAAGCTTACACTTTTCTCATAATTAATCAACCTTGGCCTTATTTAAAATTCTACTAAACAAAAATTAAAGAAATAAAACTTCAAAGGTAACAAAAGGATAGAAAAACCATTTTCACTTGAAAATAGCTACATGGGAATAACTTGTAGAGAAATCGATGACTTACATTAGGGCTTTGGTGCTGCGAAGATTTATCACCCTCAAGTTTCACGTTCCCCAAACTAAGCTTAAAAACGAGATCATTGTTTTTATAAGTTAGCAATTCAAACACTTACACACATGGCTTAATTAAATGCTTAAACTCCCTTATTCCTAGGTGTATCTCTTATATTTTATTTTTGTCTTAGAATGATCATGAAGATGCATTTTTGGACTTATTTCGATAGTTTATTAGGGCTGAAAGCAAAGTAGGACGATTTGATCAATAGTTAGCTAAAGGACAAAATCTCTTAAAACTGCTTCTCGGGATATCAAAAAGTTCATATCTTGGCATAACTTGGTTCACGATTTGAGACCTTTCTCGGGCCGATATTTGGCATGTACTTCATACTTCATATCTTCGAGAGATGTTCTTGAGATAATGGTCTTCTCATCATAATAGAGTTTCTTCACTTGGAGACTTTTGAGGGGTTCTCCAACTTTGTTGACCACGACTTCATGATTATTTCTTCAATCTCTAATTGGGATTTTGAGATACAACGATCCGCCTCCTTTTCGGACTTGGATCTATTTATCCTCATACCTTGTTAGGGTCTTTTCGGATAGACTTCTCCATGATCTTTATGGGAGTTGATTGCTTTTCGTCGTGAGTCTTGATCCTTCATATTGACTTTAGGAATAATGCTTTTCACATCACTTTGGATCTTCAGCAATAAAATTGAATCCTCATGCCTTGTTAGGGCCTTTTCGGACTCGCCAATCTTCGCGCCCCGCTTCATAAGTTATGCCTTGGCTATGAACTCTTATCATTACCGAGCAACTTTTAAACGATCTTGGGCTAGAAGCTAAGTAACTTTTCAAATCGTAAGACCTTACTTATTGCAGATAAGTTATTAGCAAGTGATGGGAGAATAGGCAAATAATTACACCAAGTGAGCTTGTGCAAGAATACCGACTTATAATTGACTCTATCATTTCTCGTCCTCCACAATTTAAAATCTCAAGTAATGAGACTCGTGGACACTTAGCCTAATAAACCAATTAAGGTCTATATGGTTAAGGATACTAGCTAGAATAAATTTGGATAAGTCTATTCGGGTTGAGTCAAAATAACCGCAACGGGCCTAATATGTCAAAAACTTCTAAACTAGCTACACCACTTTATTAATATTTTTGACTTTATTGCGGGATATATACATATGAAAGCAACGATAAAAATTTAAAAAAAAGAATTACGACTAAATGGCCAAAGTTAATAAAAAATTTGAAAAATGTTGAAAAATAGGATTTTCCGGTTAATTGAAGGCATTTTCATGGAAAAGTCCACTTAAAACTTCGATAGAAGTCCCCCCTACACTTAAGATAAACATTGTCCTCAATGTTTAAGCATGTGGGAGAAGTCTCCCCTACACTTATGACATTGTGCACGTTGGTTAACTCAAGTTAAGGAAGAGACGACTAACGTGATCAATTTCAAATGTGAGTATGAAGAAAATTGAATCACGATAGTTGAGAGATAGAACCGGATTTCGGATAAACACGGGAGCACGGTTCTTCAAAGATTCCAAGAGTGCACTTATCCCTGTAATCACATCACCACAAAAGGCAAACACATATACAAGTCCCCCCCTACACTTAGGGGATTAAAACATGCGAGGATAGATACTCGGGCTGCCTCCCGAGGAGCGCTTGTTTTTGATAACCGAGTCACGAGCCTGACTCGCCCCAAAATTAGTTCATGGGGAACGTGGTGAGGGATGGAATCACCTCCTTAGAGGTGTCCTCACCAACGTACAACTTCACTCGTTGGCCATTCACCTTAAAATTTGGTCCATTAGGTTGAGCAAGCTCGAGAGTACCATATGGAAAAATTTGGGCGATGGTGAATGGGCCGGACCAACGAGATTTGAGCTTTCCCGAGAAGATTTTCAACCGAGAGTTAAAAAGTAAGACTTTGTCTCCAACATGGAACTCTCGGTTTTTAATCTTGGAGTCGTGAATGAGCTTAGTTCTTTCCTTATAGATCAAAGAATTTTCATAAGCCTCATTACGGAGTTCATTCAGCTCATTGAGTTGGATCTTGCGCAGGTCACCGGCTTTGTTTATATCAAAATTAGCCCACTTCAAGGCCCAATAAGCCTTGTGCTCCAACTCAATGGGGAGGTGGCACGCTTTCCCGTACACAAGACGATAAGGCGTACAGCCGATCGGGGTCTTGTAAGCAGTACGGAAAGCCCACAAAGCATCATCGAGTTTATCAGCCCATGCGGCACGATGCTCTCCCACGGTTCTTTCAAGAATTCGCTTCAGCCCTCGGTTGGATATTTCGGCCTGGCCATTAGTTTGTGGGTGGTAGGCTGTGGAAAGACGATGGTTTACACCGTACTTAGCCATGACTCGAGCAAATTGGTCATTGCAGAAATGAGTCCCACGATCACTAATAATGGCGCGAGGCACACCGAATCTAGCGAATAGAGCTTTCAAAAAGTTACAAACCACCCTTGCGTCATTAGTAGGCAAAGCTTTGGCTTCAACCCACTTTGAAACGTAGTCAACGGCTACAAGGATGTATTTGTTTCCTTTAGATGACGGGAATGGCCCCATAAAGTCGATACCCCAAACATCAAAAATTTCACACTCTTGAATGAAATTCTGAGGCATCTCGTCTTTATGTGTGATTTTGCCTTGCTTTTGGCAAACATCACATCGCTTGACCATATCGTGAGCGTCACGGTATATGGAGGGCCAATAAAATCCCGAATCAAACACTTTCTTAGCGGTGTAGTTGGGACCAAAGTGACCACCGGTGGGTCCTTTGTGGCAAGCATGAAGGATTTCATTTGCTGCCGGTCCATCAACACATCGGCGAATTATCAAATCAGCACATTGTTTGAATAGGTAAGGGTCGTCCCAAAAGTAAGTCTTGATGTCGGTAAAGAACTTCTTCTTTTGCTGGGACGTCAACCCTTCCTTGAGAATTCCACCCGCCAAGTAGTTTGCAAAGTCCGCAAACCACGGGGTTTCATTCGGCTTCGAGTTTACAGAGAATAAGGTCTCCAAGGGAAAAGAATCATTGATTTCTTTGGTCGGATGATCCCCTTGGTATGGATCCTCAAGTCTGCTAAGATGGTCCGCGGCTAGGTTTTCTGCTCCTTTTTTATCGCGGATTTCGATTTTAAATTCTTGGAGCAGCAAAACCCAGCGAAGAAGTCTTGGTTTGGAATCTTGCTTTGTCAACAAGTACTTCAACGCGGAATGATCGGTATACACAATGGTGGTGGAAAGGACAAGATAGGGGCGGAATTTCTCAAAAGCATAGACAACAGCTAAAAGCTCTTTTTCGGTTGTCGTATAATGCAATTGTGCCCCAGTCATTGTCTTGCTAGCGTAATGGATCGGTTGGAAGTGTTTGTTCACTCTTTGTCCAAGAACCGCTCCAATAGCAAAATCACTAGCATCGCACATCAACTCAAAAGGCAGCTCCCAATTAGGGGTAACCAAGACGGGTGCCTTAGTTAGCTTATCCTTAAGCGAGTTGAAGGCTTCAAGGCACTCTTTGGAGAAGATAAAAGGAGTATCTTTCTCTAAGAGGTGGGTCATCGGGCGAGCGATTTGAGAAAAGTCTTTGATAAATCGGCGGTAGAAGCCCGCATGACCCAAGAAACTTCTCACACCCTTCACAGTGGAAGGTGGAGGCAACTTTGCTATAACATCAACTTTAGCACGGTCTACTTCAAGACCGGCTTTCGAAATCTTATGTCCAAGCACGACGCCTTCTTTTACCATAAAATGGCATTTTTCCCAATTTAGAACAAGGCGAGTGTCTTCGCACCGCTTTAGCATACGTTCTAAATTGGCAAGGCAAGCAGAGAAGGAATCCCCGAAGACCGAGAAATCATCCATGAAGACTTCCATGGTTTGTTCAACCATGTCATGGAAGATAGCTAACATACACCTTTGGAAAGTCCCGGGCGCATTACATAAGCCAAAAGGCATTCTTTTGTAAGCGAAAGTGCCGTAGGGACAAGTGAATGTAGTCTTCTCTTGATCTTGGGGATCGATGGGTATTTGAAAATAACCCGAGAAACCATCCAAAAAGCAGTAATATTCATTACCGGCTAATCGTTCAAGCATTTGGTCCATGAAAGGTAGAGGGAAATGATCCTTTCTCGTGGCATCATTGAGTTTGCGGTAGTCTATACAAACTCTCCACCCAGTAACGAGACGAGTGGGAATCAACTCGTTGTGTTCATTGGGAACAACGGTTATTCCGCCCTTCTTGGGCACACAATGGATTGGACTAACCCATGGTGAATCCGAAATAGGGTAAATCATACCCGCATCAAGAAGTTTGATAACCTCTGTTTTGATGACTTCATGGATTTTTGGATTCACCCTTCGTTGGCTTTGAATAGTGGGCTTATAGTCGTCCTCCATGAGAATTTTGTGTGTGCAGAAGTGAGGATCAATTCCACGAATATCCGATATTTTCCAAGCGATAGCCTTCTTATGATCTTTCAACACAGCGACAAGTCGGGCTTTCTCTTCATCCTTCAAATCCTTAGCAATGATGACTGGCGACTTCTTCTCTTCTTCGAGGAATGCATACTCAAGATGGGGCGGCAACTCCTTAAGTTCTATATCCGGAGGATTATCGACGGGAGGCGTATTCGAAGTCGGAGTCTCGATAGCAATAATAGTGGGAGATGGAGGGGAAGGATTGTCTTCTTTGAGGAGGTTTGCAATGAAACTGAGGTCTTCATCCCAAGTGGCAGTAGAGTCGTCATTGTCTTGCTTCACATCTCCTAAGCTGGCTTCCAAATCTTTCCAAAGGAAATCACTCTCTCCAAATAGAGATAGTGATGAGTCGATAGAGGAAACGGTCTCAACATTGGGAAGAGAGGTAGGAATGTTTTTACAAGCATCCTTGAAGTGTTCTTCACAAGCCTCATCAAGAACGTCAATACAATTAACATTCTCGTAAGAAGAAGGTTGTTTAGATAACTTTCCCATGTTGAAGACTACTTTATCGTCACCCACTCTCATGATAAGCTCACCGGCTTCAACATCAATGAGAGTGCGACCGGTCCTCAAGAATGGACGACCAACAATGAGTGGCACACGGGGGTCCATCTCGTAGTCGACGACAACAAAATCAGCAGGGAAGGTGAATTTGTCGACTCCTACAATGACGTCTTCGGCTATCCCCACTGGATAAGCAACCGTACGGTTGGCTAATTCCAAAGTCATTTTGGTGGGGACTAGCTCTGGGAGAGATAATTGCTTCCAAACACTTAGAGGCATGAGATTAATACTGGCACCTAGATCGGCTAGGGCCATGCAATTCTCTACTCCCGGGAAATTGCAAGGGATAAGAAAACGACCCGGATCACCAAGCTTGATTGGCAATTTCCTTAAGAGCACTGCAGAGCAGTTCTCATTAAGTTGGGTGTTGGCGAGATCGAGGAGCTTTTCCTTGTCGCTCAGAAGATCTTTAAACATTTTGGCATACTTGGGCATGTGAGCGAGAGCCTCAGCGAAGGAGATATTGAAATTCAGTTTCTTGAACATTTTAAGGAAATTCGAAACCTGAATATCATCCTTGCTCTTTTGCTTCTCTTTCCGCAACCTAGAAGGATAAGGTATATTGGAAGAAGAGGAAGGCTTTAAGGGAATAGGATCACTCACAACCACGGGTGGAGGAGGGGTAGAAAGAAGAGGTGGAGAAATTGGGGAAGGAGGAGGAATAGGAATAGGAGCAGGCGACTCGTTCTCCTTAGTCACAACCACCGGTGGAGGTATAGGAAGCTCGGGTTCCTTGGTACCTTTACCACTTCGAGTAGTGATTGCTTTCATCTCCCCTCTTGGGTTCGCAACGGTGTTACTCGGAAGAGTACCCGAAGAAGAGGGTGGACTACTTTGGAAGAAACTAGCCATCATGTTCCTCAAGTCATTCGTCTGACTATCCAACGTGTTTCGCATATCGGCTCTCAAATCATTTCCTTGCTTGACCAAATCTGCCTTCAAATTGCGCACTTCCTCTTGGAGATTTCCCACTATCACATCATTGGTCCTCATATAGGTGGCGACCTCTTGGTGTAGTGCAGTGTTGGTTTGGTTGGAAGGAGCATTGTATGCAGGTGGTTGGTAAGCAGGTTGTTGGTATACTTGATTGTTACGTTGAGGTGGTTGTTGCTGCTTGTGAGGTGGGATGTATGGTTGTCGAGGTTGTTGTTGTTGTTGAGAAGGGCGGTTAAGGTTTTGTTGTTGGTTTTGGTTGGCAGGAGGAAAGCCAGGTGGTGAAAGGTAGTTGTTTGATCGATAGCTAAGCAAGTTACGGTCACCTTGAGGTCTAGCTTGATAAGCAGGTTGTTGGTAGGTGCCATATGCCGCATTCACATTCTCAGCAGGGTAATCTTGGGTGGCGGTACAAGTTGTGTAAGAGTGGGGACCACCGCATATCTCACAAGGTTGGCTGACAGCGTTCACTTGTGCGTTTTTGGCGTTGTTGTTGTTGTTGTTGCTGACGGTGTGGGTGACAAGCGATTCAAGAAGCGTAGTGATTTTGTCTAATCGCTTGTCGCTGTCATTAGTGCTAGCACTAGCAACATTGGTCCTAACACTCTTGGTTTGCACACGAGATTTGTTCTCAATGATATCCCAAGCAGCATTGGAAGTCTTAGCCAATAGATTACCCCCCGAGGCACTATTCAGTGAATCTTGGTCACTCATGCTTAAACCATTGTAAAAAGTATTAATTTGATGTACTTTGGTAAAACCATGTTGTGGACATTTTCTTAAAAGATCTTTGAAACGATCCCAAGATTCACTGAATGACTCATCGTACTTTTGTTCAAAGTTTATAATCTCATTCCGCAAAGCGGTAGTACGAGAGGGTGGAAAAAAGTAATTGATGAACTTTGTTTCCAAATCCGTCCACGAGAGAATACTCTGTGGCGGTTCCTTAGCAAGCCAATGCCGGGCTTGTCCCTCTAAAGAAAAGGGAAAAAGTTGTAACCTTATGACCTCCTGTGGAACACCATTGAACTTGACCGTGTTGGTAAGTTGTAGAAATCTCTTGATATGGTCATGTGGGTCATCAATGTGGCGTCCCAAGAATGGTTGAGCGGATACCATCTGGATAAAGCCTGACTTTAGCTCGAAATTGTTGGCGGCAATTGGAGGAATGACAATTGGATCCGTGTTGCCATCAACATGAGCTTGCAGCAATTCGATCATTGGGCGATTATCCGGAAGGTGCTCATTGTTGTTGTTATTCATGTTGTTGAAAGGTGGATTGTTGTTGTTATTATTGTTGTTCGGAGGTGGTATGTTATTGTTGTTTTGAACACCAGCCATGTCTAAGTTATCGAGAGGCTCGGGCTCTTGATAAGACGTGGATCGAGTGCGCATACACCTGCAAAAGAACGAACAAAGAAAAACAAAGCAAAAATATTTTTGGTTTTTATTGTTTTTTACTTTTTAGGATTTTTGAAAATTTTATATTTTTTAGTTGTTTTTGAAGATTTTCTTGAAAAAGTAACGTTCACGGGGAACGGATCCCAAAATCCAAGTTCTACAAAAAACTTTTGATCTTAACGAGAGGAGCCGGCAGCGGCGCCATTTGATATATTGGTTTTGTATGGGTTCAGATTAAATCTCTCGATATCCTCTCGAATTGATCTAAGTTTTAAGTGGAATGATTGTTCTTGGTTACTAAATAAAGGGTTTTGGTTTTCTATCCTAAGTGGAAATGAAAATTTAAATCAAAGACAATTACTTAATTTATCAAAGACTTGTATTAAAATTAAAATTAAAATCGAATTTCAGTTAAAATATTAATTGTGGAATAAACATAAAGGAACAGTAAATTAAACAAACAGAAACAGTAACACTAAAAGAAAATTGATTCGGAACTTTTAAACCTTGATTCGGAACTAACTGATTCGGAACATGCTCATTCGGAAGTTACTATTCACTGGTTCGGAACTTACTCATCCGGAACTTACTTGCTGATTCGGAACCTTCCGGATGAAGGTGTTTGATTCGGAAGATTTACTTGGTTCGGAACTTTAGTACTGATCCGGAACTTTCCGGATGAATAGGTTGATTCAGAAGTTGCTGAGTCGGAAGTAACTGATCCGGAAGTTGTGCTTGATTCGGAAGTTTGAAACTTCCGAATGAAGGGTACTTGATGCGGAACTTAAGGACTGATTCGGAACTCTAATGCTTGGTTCGGAAGTTTCCGAATGAAGCTTTCATTCGGAACTTTTTGTCTTGATTCGGAAGATCAGAACCCAGTTACAGAAACAGTGAAAGCGAAGAACACGGACACAAAATTTAATCAAAATCAAATCAAACACTTAAAAAGGTTTTACCAATTTAAACACAAATCATTTAGACAATATAAGCAACAAATCCCACTAACAAAAACACAAATCCAAACAACTTTTGAAGATCAAATCAAGAAAAATAAAACTTAATAACTTGAAGATAAAAATGGAGATGAACAAGATGAAATGAAAGATTAAACAAGAACTTGGTATTAAATGATTGATGTTTTGACAAGATGAAATAAAGATTAAAATTACAAGATTGAAGAACTAAAAATAAAAATCACCAATCACCCTAGTGGTGATGGTGTTAAACGAACCAGGAGAAAGAAAAGGAGGAAGAAAGAAAAACTAGCTAGCTAATGTGTGTGGGATGGCCTATTTATAGGTGTTTCCTTTGGTTGGTGAGTGGGCTTTCTCCCGTTCTTCGTGTCTTTTCGTCTTTTCAGAAAAGCTTCCGTTTTCGATTCTGATTCGGGATTTGTTGTCGATTAAATTCAACTCGTCTTTTAATTTCTTCGTTTAATAGACTTGAGTTTCTTCGACTTATATAAATCTTCCATCTTTGGTCCTTTTCTTCGATAAATCTCTGAATAGGCCCAGCGACTTCAAATCTTTTGCATCTCTTGGACAATAGACTTTATCTTGAGTCTTTTTCTTCAGTAAAACCCGTGCAATCCCATGTTTTCTTCAATATTTATCCGGTTGGCTCTGAAAACACAATAAACACAAAAACCACGCATAATTCCAAACAAATGATATTAAATACGTGTTTTGGTCTCGTTTTAGCCCGAATTAAGTGGTAAAAGGATGGGTGTTTACACACCTATCAATAACCGTTGTTCCCAATGAACACAACGAGTTGATTTCCACTCGTCTCGTTACTGGGTGGAGAGTTTGTATAGACTACAGCAAACTCAATGATGCCACGAGAAAGGATCATTTCCCTCTACCTTTTATGGACCAAATGCTTGAACGTTTAGCGGGTAATGAATATTACTGCTTTCTTGATGGTTTCTCGGGTTATTTCCAAATACCCATCGATCCCCAAGATCAAGAGAAGACGACATTCACTTGTCCCTATGGCACTTTTGCTTACAAAAGAATGCCTTTTGGCTTATGCAATGCCCCCGGGACTTTCCAAAGGTGCATGTTAGCTATCTTCCATGACATGGTTGAACAAACCATGGAAGTCTTCATGGATGATTTCTCGGTCTTCGGGGATTCCTTCTCTTCTTGCCTTGCCAATTTGGAACGTATGCTTAAGCGGTGCGAAGACACTCGCCTTGTTCTGAATTGGGAAAAATGCCATTTTATGGTAAAAGAAGGCATCGTGCTGGGACACAAAATTTCCAAAGCCGGTCTTGAAGTAGACCGTGCTAAAGTCGATGTTATCGCCAAGTTGCCTCCACCTTTAACCGTGAAGGGTGTGAGAAGTTTTCTGGGTCATGCGGGCTTCTACCGTCGATTCATCAAAGATTTTTCTCAAATCGCTCGCCCGATGACCCACCTCTTGGAAAAAGATACTCCTTTTATCTTTTCCAAAGAGTGTCTTGAAGCCTTCAACTCGCTTAAGGATAAGCTAACTAAGGCACCCGTCTTGGTTACCCCTAGTTGGAAGCTTCCTTTGAATTGATGTGCGATGCTAGTGATTTTGCTATTGGAGCGGTTCTTGGACAAAGAGTGAACAAACACTTCAAACCGATCCATTACGCTGGCAAGACAATGACAGGGGCACAATTGCATTATACGACAACCGAAAAAGAGCTTTTAACTGTTGTCTATGCTTTTGAAAAAATCCGCCCCTATCTTGTCCTTTCCACCACCATCGTGTATACCGATCATTCCGCGCTGAAGTACTTGTTGACAAAGCAAGATTCCAAACCAAGACTTCTTTGTTAGGTTTTGCTGCTTCAGGAATTTAAAATCGAAATTCGTGATAAAAAAGGAGCAGAAAACCTAGCCGCGGATCATCTCAGCAGACTTGAGGATCCTTACCAAGGGGATCATCCGAACAAAGAAATCAATGATTCTTTTCCCTTGGAGACCTTAATGTCTATAAATTCGAATTCTGATGAAACCCCGTGGTTTGCGGACTTTTCAAACTACTTGGCGGGTGGAATTCTCAAGGAAGGGTTGACGTCCCAACAAAAGAAAAAGTTCTTCACCGACATTAAGACTTACTTTTGGGACGACCCTTACCTATTCAAACAATGTGCCGACTTGATTATCCGTCGATGTGTTGACGGACCGGCAGCTTCGGAATACCTTGATGCTTGCCACAAAGGACCCACCGGTGGTCACTTTGGTCCCAACTACACCGCCAAAAAAGTGTTTGATTCGGGATTCTATTGGCCCACCATTTACCGTGATGCTCACGAGATGGTTAAACATTGTGACTCTTGCCAAAAACAAGGCAAGATCACACATAAAGATGAGATGCCTCAAAATTTCATACAAGAATGTGAAATCTTTGATGTTTGGGGTATCGACTTTATGGGGCCATTCTCTTCTTCTAAATGAAACAAATACATCCTTGTAGCCGTTGACTACGTTTCAAAGTGGGTTGAAGCCAAAGCTTTACCCACTAATGACGCAAGGGTGGTTTGTAACTTTTTGAAAGCTCTTTTCGCTATATTCGGTGTGCCACGCGCCATTATTAGTGACCGTGGGACTCATTTCTGCAATGACCAATTTGCTAGAGTCATGGCTAAGTACGGTGTAAACCATCGTCTTTCCACAGCCTACCACCCACAAACTAATGGCCAGGCTGAAATATCCAACCGAGGACTTAAGCGAATTCTGGAAAGAACCGTGGGAGAGCATCGTGCCTCATGGGCTGATAAACTTGATGATGCTTTATGGGCTTTCCGTACTGCTTACAAGACCCCGATCGGCTGTACGCCTTATCGTCTTGTGTACGGGAAAGCGTGCCACCTCCCCATTGAGATGGAGCACAAGGCTTATGGGGCCTTGAAGTGGGCTAATTTTGATATTAACAAAGCCGGTGACCTACGCAAAATCCAACTCAATGAGCTCAATGAACTTCGGAATGAGGCTTACGAAAATTCTTTGATCTATAAGGAAAGAACTAAGCTCATTCACGACTCCAAGATCAAAAACCGAGAGTTCCATGTTGGAGACAAAGTCTTACTTTTTAACTCTTGGTTGAAAATATTTTCGGTCAAGCTCAAATCTCGTTGGTTCGGCCCATTCACCATTGCCCAAATTTTTCCATATGGTACTCTCGAGCTCGCTCAACCTAATGGACCCAATTTTAAGGTGAATGGCCAACGAGTGAAGTTGTACTTTGGTGAGGACATCTCTCAGGAGGTGATTCCATCCCTCACCACGTTCCCCATGAACTAATTTTGGGTCGAGTCAGGCTCGTGACTCGGTTATCAAAAACAAGCGCTCCTCGGGAGGCAGCCCGAGTATCTATCCTTTTATGTTTAACCCCTAAGTGTAGGGGGGACCTCTATAGGTTCTTTGTCTTTGTGTGGTGATGTGATTACAGGGATAAGTTCACTCTTGGAATCTTTGAAGAACCGTGCTCCCGTGTTATCCGAAATCCGGTTCTATCTCTCAACTATCGTGATTCAATTTTCTTCATACTCACATTTGAAATTGATCACTTTAGTCGTCTCTTCCTTAACTTGAGTTAACCAACGTGCACAATGTCATCAGTGTAGGGGAGACTTTTCCCACATGCTTAAACATTGAGAACAATGTTTATCTTAAGTGTAGGGGGGACTTCTATCGAAGTTTTAAGTGCACCTTTCCATGAAAATGCCTTCATTTAACCGGAAAATCATATTTTTCAACATTTTTCAAAATTTTTATTAACTTTGGCCATTTAGTCGTAATTTTTAAATTTTTATCGTTTCTTTCATATATATATTCCACAATAAAGTCAAAAATATTAATAAAGTGGTGTAGCTAGTTTAGAAGTCTTTGACATATTAGGCCCGTTGCGTTCATTTTGACTCAACCCGAATAGACATATCCAAGTTTATTCTAGCTAGTATCCTTAACCATGTAGACCTTAATTGGTTTATTAGGCTAAGTATCCACGAGTCTCATTACTTGAGATTTTAAATTGTGGAGGACGAGAAATGATAGAGTCAATTATAAGTCGGTATTCTTGCACAAACTCACTTGGTGTAATTATTTGCCTATTCTCCCATCACTTGCTAATAATTTATATGCAATAAGTAAGGTCGTACAATTTGAAAAGTTACTTAGCTTCTAGCCCAAGATCGTTTAAAAGTTGCTCGGTAATGATAAGAGTTCATAGCCAAGACATAACTTATGAAACGGGGCGCGAAGATTGGCGAGTCCGAAAAGGCCCTAACAAGGCATGAGGATTCATTTTATTGCTAAAGATCCAAGGTGATGTGAAAAGCATTATTCCCAAAGTCAATATGAAGGATCAAGAATCCCGACGAAAAGCAATCAACTCCCATAAAGATCATGGAGAAGTCTATCCGAAAAGACCCTAACAAGGTATGAGGATAAATAGATCCAAGTCCGAAAAGGAGGCGGATCGTTGTATCTCAAAATCCCAATTAGAGATTGAAGAATAATCATGAAGTCATGGTCA
The DNA here is from genome assembly GCA_025667525.1 of Glebionis coronaria. Taxonomy (NCBI): domain Eukaryota; kingdom Viridiplantae; phylum Streptophyta; class Magnoliopsida; order Asterales; family Asteraceae; genus Glebionis; species Glebionis coronaria. The sequence continues at coordinate 206,150,730 of CM046879.1, forward strand.
ACAAAGTTGGAGTACCCCTCAAAAGTCTCCAAGTGAAGAAACTCTATTACGATGAGAAGACCATTATCTCAAGAACGTCTCTCAAGATATGAAGTATGAAGTACATGCCAAATATCGGCCCGAGAAAGGTCTCAAATCGTGAACCGAGTTATGCCAAGATATGAACTTTTTGATATCCCGAGAAGCAGTTTTAAGAGATTTTGGCCTTTAGCTAACTATTGATCAAATCGTCCTACTTTGCTTTCAGCCTAAATAAACTATCGAAATAAGTCCAAAAATGCATCTTCATGATCATTCTAAGACAAAAATAAAATATAAGAGATACACCTAGGAATAAGTGAGTTTAAGCATTTAATTAAGCCATGTGTGTAAGTGTTTGAATTGCTAACTTATAATAACAATGATCTCGTTTTTAAGCTTAGTTTGGGGAACGTGAAACTTGAGGATGATAAATCTTCACAGCACCAAAGCCCTAATGTAAGTCCTTGATTTCTTTGCAAGTTATTTCCATCCTTTTGTTTATTTTAAAGTTTTAATTTCTCTTAGTATTTTAATTTTTAGTATTTGAATAAGGCCAAGGTTGATTGATTATGAGGAAAATGTAAAATTGCTTTATCACTAAGCATTGCATGAGGGCATGGCAATGGTTAAGTGTAGGGGATTTGATAGGTGTGTAAACACCCATCCTTTTACCACTTAATTCTGGCTAAAACAAGACCAAAACACGTATTTAATATCATTTGTTTGGAATTATGCGTGGTTTTTGTGTTTATTGTGTTTTCAGAGCTAACCAGATGAATATTAAAGAAAACATGGGATTGCACGGGTTTTATCAAGGAAAAAGACTCAAGACGAAGTCTATTGTCCAAGAGATGCAAAAGATTTGAAGTCAATGGGCCTATTTGAAGATTTATCGAAGAAAAGGACCAAAGATGGAAGATTTACATATGTCGAAGAAACTCAAGTCTATTAAACGAAGAAATTAAAAGACGAGTTGAATTTAATCGTCGACAAATCCCGGATCAGAATCGAAAACGTCAACTTTTCTGAAAAGACGAGAAGACAAGAAGAAAGGGAGATAGCCCACTCACCAACAAACCACTAGGACTATAAAAGGATTTTTCCTTCACACAATTAGAGTTTAATTTTTCCTTCCCAGTTTTCTCTTTGGTTCGTTTTCATCACCAACACCATTAGGGTGTTTGGTGATTTTTCATTTTTCTTTCAATCTTGTAAGTGTTTAATCATTACTCTTGTTACCTTTACATTAATCTTTTAATTCCAATCTTTCTATCCATCTTGTTCTTCATCATCTTTTTATTGCAAGTTCTTAAGTTTTTATTTGATTCAAGTTTGATCTTAAAAAGTTGTTGATTTAGTGTTTTTACTGTTGGGATTTGTTACTTATGGTATTTAAATGATTATTGGTTAGTTTGGTAAAACCTTTTTGAGTATTTTAGTCGATTTGGATTAAAATTCTTGTCTCCTGTTCTTGCGATACTGCTACTGTTCTTCGCCCAGAAATATTCCGAATAGCACTTTTCTTGTTCCTTTATTCGGAATATTTTAGATATTCCGAATAGGCCTATCCCCTTTTCCTTATTCGGAACATTTCATTCTTTCTGGTTTGCTTGTTTGTTTCAACCTTATTCGGAATATTTTACATATTCCGAATTGTCCCAATATTCCGAATTGCTTTCTTAGACTTTCCCTTACTCGGAATATTTTGTATATTCCGAATTGCCATTTCATTTTTTTCCTTATTCGGAATGTTTTGACATTCCGAATAGGACCCTTTCTCCGAATAGAGTTATTTTTCAGCATAGGTTTATTTTCCGAATAGTACTTTATTCCGAATAGGGTTAGTTTTCCGCATAGCAAAACATTCCGAATTGAGCATTTATTCCGCATCGTACTTGTTTTCCGAATAGGGTAGTTTTCCATTCACTGTTTGATTTAAATTGTTAAGTCTAGTTCTACTTTCTAATTATTTTAATCCTAAATCTTTCTTTACGTTATTCATTCCCCTGTTTAGTAGATTAGAAAACCAAACCCATTATTGGACACCAAGAACAAATCATTCCACTTTAAACCGAGATCAATTCGAGAGGATTCCGAGAATTATTTTGAATTCAATGAAAACTTCTTGTATCATGAGGCTTTTCCTTGACGTTGGCATGAGTCACACGACTTGACAAGTGCGTTCGCATCTCGGTAAATAGTAGGACAAACGAAGCCGGCATCAAAGACCTTCTTCGCCATAAGATTAGCTCCATGGTGACCACCTGTGGGTCCCTCGTGACAAGCTTTAAGGATATTAGTAGCTTCGGTGCTAAACACACAACGTCGAATAATTTGATCTGTACAAGTCCGAAATAGGTAAGTGTCGTTCCAAAAGTAGAACTTGACGTCACGAAAAAATTTTCGTTTTTGTTGAGTCGTCATACCCTTAATGATGAAGTTGCCCGCATGGTAATTTGCGATGTCCGCAAACCATGGGGTGGATGAGTCTTCCTTGGAATTCACAACACCAAGTGTCTCGAGAGGAAATGTTTTGGTGATTTCCTTGTTCTCGTACACACTTTAGGGAGGATCTTCCAATCGAGAGAGGTGATCGGCCGCTAGATTCTCGGCTCCCTTTTTGTCAAGTATTGTGACATAAAATTCTTGAAGGAGGAGAATCCAACGAAGCAATCTCGGCTTAGCATCTTGTTTAGCCAAGAGGTACTTGATTGCCGAATGATCCGTATACACTATGATTTTGGTCAAGACGAGGTAAGGTCGGAATTTCTCAAATGCATACACCACGGAAATGAACTCCTTTTCTGTTGTGGTATACTTAAGTTGTGGATAGGCAAGAAGTGCTTTTCATGACGTTGCCCCAAAACGGCCCCAATAGCGTAATCACTTGCATCACACATAAGCTCAAAGGGGAGGTTCTAATTAGGAGCAACAAGAATGGGAGCTTCGTTAAGTTTCATCTTTAGGATTTCAAAGGCTCGTACATAATATTCGTTAAAGACGAAAGGAGCATCTTTTTTGAGGAGGTGTGTAATAGGTCGAGATATCTTTGAAAAATCCTTGATGAATCGACGATAAAAGTCCGCGTGGCCTAGGAAACTCCTAACTCCCTAAACGGTTTTGGGATGAGGTAATTTGGCGATGACGTCTATCTTAGCTTTGTCTACCTCAATCCCCGCTTTCGAGACCTTGTGCCCTAAGACGATTCCATCTTTAACCATAAAATGGAATTTTTCCCAATTGAGCATAAGGTTAGTTTCCTCAGAACGTTTTAACATGCATTTAAAATTTCCTAAGGACGAAGTGAACGAACTACCAAACAGGGAAAAGTCATCCATAAAGACTTCCATCGTCTTCTCGATCATGTCATGAAAAATAGCCATCATACACCGTGGAAAAGTTACCGGTGCATTGCAAAGTCCAAATGACATTCTACGATAGGCAAACGTTCCATATGGACACGTAAACGTAGTTTTTCTTGATCACGAGGATCGATGGGGATTTGGAAGAAACTGGAAAAACCATCTAAAAAGCAATAGAAATCGTTTCCCGCAAGATGCTCCAACATTTGATCCATGAAGGGCAAGGGAAAATGGTCTTTACGAATGGCGTCATTCAACTTACGATCCCAAGAATTATTTAATATGTTGTGCTCTTATGAATTCGGTTTGCTTGCGAAGGAGGGGATTGATCAGACTAGGGTTTCCTCAAACACACAACCGGTTAGGGTTTCATACCCGTCATTTGATGTGCATCAACATGAGTTTGTTACTATGTCTTTTCCTATGGTTTCTCAATTCCTAGATGGGGATGATGGTTTGTCGCAGATGGATGGAAACCCTATTATGGGTTTGCATGAGCGTGAGGGACCATCGTTTGCTGGTGAGGGATTTGTGGTTTGAAAGGAGCATGATGGGCTAGATTTGCAGCAAATAGATGAGTTTGTTAGTATGTCCTGTCGAAGGTTGATGATGTGCCTACTGGTGTGACTCTGGATGGTGCAAGTATACAGTCGATTGAGGATATTACCGCTGATTTTTCTAATAAAATGGATACGCTTGCTTCTACTTGCAGTCATGATACTAGTGCAAAAGAAAAGGAGCAGTCCGCAGATACTGGTAGTTTCCGTCACTTGGTGTCAGAAGATGTTTTTGAAGGTGTAAATATCTCTATTCCTTGTAAAGTGGTTCAGAAGGTCAGTAATCATCTTGAACATACTCTATATGGTTACTTTATTGGAAAGAGAATGGCTTTCCCGGTGGTGGATTATTTTGTTAGAAACAACTGGGTGAAACATGGGTTGACACGGATCATGATGAATTCTAAGGGTTTTTTCTTTTTCAAATTCAAGTCACTTGCTGGGTTGGAAGCTGTGTTAGAAGAGGGCCCGTGGTTGATTCGTAAATCTCCGATCATTCTCAAAAAATGGTCGATGGATACTAGGTTGATCAAAGAAGAATTGACTCGTATTCCTGTTTGGGTAAAGTTACATGATGTGCCTATTCAAGTTTTTGAAGAAGATGGAATTAGTTTGATTGCTTCTTTCATTGGTAAACCTGTAATGCTAGATTCCTATACTAGTTCTATGTGTAAGGAGTCATGGGGTCGGAGTAGTTTTGCCAGATGCTTAATTGAGGTTAATGTTGAGGCTGATTTTGTGGATGTTGTTACAATTGGTGTCCCTTCTCTTTCGGGGGAGGGTTTTACAAAGGAAACTATCCGTATTGAATATGAATGGAGACCTCCTAGATGTGCCGAGTGTAAGAATTTTGGTCACTCTCTTGATAAATGCTCTAATAAGGTGGTTGTTTCTCCTATAGTTCTTACTGCTAGTACTGGTCCACCTACTTCTGTTGCTATTCCTGTTGTTGAGAATAATGATGGTTTCCAAACAGTGACCAAAAGAAAGAAAAAGACGAATATGACGAATTCTATTAAGGGTGGTAAGTTTATTGGTCCATCGGTTCAACCGAATGTCAAATTTGTGCCTAAAGCTACAATTAGTAACCCGAAGAAGGGGGTGACTAGTGCAAAGACTGGTTCTTTGCCCAAGTTGAAGTCTATTGTTATGTCATCGTCAGGTGCTGGTTTATCTACATCAAATACTTAATCTGTTTTGGATCATGATGATGAAGATGACGAGGTTGAAATGGTATATGATGAAACAACCAATTTATTCTCTAAGACAAATGCAGGTGGAAACTCCTTCACGGCAGCTGTTAGCTAGTTTGGTTTGTTTCGTTGTGTACTAGGTGTTTTGTAAGTGTTTATGGCATGTCATAAGCACTAGATTTAGGTGTTTATCAAGTTGTTTTTAGCTTGAGGTTAATGTGGTACTTTAGCCACTTTCCATTTGTACTTCACTGTTTTTGGTTAATCTATTTACCGGGGAAACCCATTACCAAAAAAAAACTTACGATAGTCAATACACACCCTCCAACCGGTCACGAGTCCAGTTGGAATTAACTCGTTGTCATCGTTTGGCACAACGGTTATTCCTCCCTTTTAGGGACACAATGAATGGGACTCACCAAAGGGCTATCAGAAATAGGGTAAATCATTCCCGTGTCATGGAGTTTAAGGACTTCCTTTTTTATGACATCATGAATTTTGGGATTCACCCTCCTTTGACATTGGATTGCGGGCTTGTAGTCTTCATCCATTAAAATTTTATGGGTACAAAATTTTGGGTCGATACCCTTAATATCGGATAATTTCCACGAAATTGCCTCTTTGTGGTCCTTCAAGACATCGATAAGTGCGGTTTTTTCATCATCCGAAAGATCCTTCACAATAATAACCGGCAACTTATTGTCTCCTTCCAAGAATACGTATTCAAGATGAGGAGGAAGTTCTTCCAACTAGAGGATTGGTGGTTCCTCGATTGAAGATTTGGGTTCGATACTCATAACCTCCATCGGCAGAGGAAATGTGAAATCGTTATGAAAATCCTTGATAATCGAAAACTCCTCATCATTGTCGAGGTCTTCGTTAGAAGTTTGAGGTACATCAAACTCTTCCAAAGTAAACTCACCTCCTTTAAATGGTGTGAAGGATGGTGTCGAGTTATCAAGAATAGGATCGAGCATAGTGGGATTGCCACTATTTTCTTCATCACCAAAACCAAAAAATTCTTGTGAAAATTCTTCGCAAACGACATCGATCATATCAATATAGTTAATGGCCGTGATATAATAAACATGAGAAAGTTTGGAGATTTGTGTTGTGTTTATAACAAGTTCCTCGTCGTTGAAACGTAAGGTAATTTTTCTTGCACGCACATCAATCAACGCTCTCGACGTATCTAAAAATGAACGACCTATAATAAGAGGACTTGAGGATCTGTGGGAATATCGGCTACGATAAAGTCTACCGGATAATAAAACTTTCCGACTTTTCCAAAACGTCTTCGGCCAATCTACATGCGGTGATCGTGGAATGATCGACCATCTCGATATACATTTTTGAAGGAGTAAGATTAGGAAGACTTATAGAATTGAAGATTGAAAGAGGCATCAAATTAATACTAGCACCAAGATCGACCAAGGCATAGCATTCTTGCATATCTTGAATACCAACCGGAATTGAGAATTTACCGGGGTCACCGACTTTTTGAGGTATGCGGTTAAGATAAGTCGATGAACAACTAGACAATTTTTGTAATTTCTCCTTGTTGTTTAACATACTCTTAAAGTTGGCGGTAAATTGAGGCATCATAATCAAAGCGTCGGCAAAACATATGTAAAAATTCAAATCACGAAACATCTTAATAAAAAGCTCAAATTGGTAATCGTCACGCTCTTGCAATTTCTCCTTACGAAGTCTCGATGGGTAAGGTAAGGGTGGTGTTGGGTGGGGCATAGGCATAACCTTTGGAATATAGGGTTCCAATGTTGGTAAAGGGTCAACCATAGGTGTGGTTTGAGTGGTACTTCGTGGGATTGGGATATGCTCCTTTTTTACCACCACCTCGGGTTCTTCCTCAATTTCCTCCACCGTAGGAGTAATTGGTTGAGGATTCGGTTCCTTAAAGGTCTTACCACTACGTGTGGTGATCACTTTCATCTCTCCCTTCGGGTTTGACACGGTGTTACTAGGAAGACCACCCGAAGAAGACGGTTTACACATTATAGACTCAAACATGCTTGATATTCTATCCTCAAACTTAGATTGTTGTTTATCATCCTTAAGCAACTCTTGTTTAATCTCATGTTGGCCTTGGTCCATTTTTTGTTGATTTTGTTGTAACCTTTGCACGTTACTCTCCATTTTTTTTTGTATGAGTCTTAAGTTCATTTGCAAGCTCGTTTTTCAACTCATTTTTCAAATCATTCTTAAACTCGGATCTTAGGCTAATTATCTCCCTTGATATATTATCAAATCTAGCATCATTACCCGTTGCATAATCAACAAATTCATTTGGAAGATCTTTCAAGTTTTGCAAACCTTTGTTGTTGTTTTGATTGTTTGGAACTTGATTATTAGTCCCTTAATTCCTATAGTTGTAACCCTTATAATTGTTCCTTTGATTTCCTTGGTAACCAACTTGATTGTTTCGATAATTGTTAGCATTTTGATTTGCTGAAAAACCCGGTGAAGTCAATTGATTAGTCTGGGTAACTTGACCATTTTGGTTGTAAGTTCCCGTGGCCGCGTAGGCACTCGAAGTGTTACCACCATTGGTAATGCACTTGGAGAAATCATGACCTCCACCACAATGCATACAAGAAACCTCAACCGCTTTAGCCGTAGCGGGAGTGGGTTGTTCACCAACTTTAAACTCAATCAGAAGTCCTTTAAGCTTATCAAATATCTTGTTCTCCAAATTAGCCTCAATTTGGCAAGCATCGATGGTATGTGACAATGAAGGCGAAGACGAAGCCTTGTAAACACTCGATGTGTTACGAGGGCTATAAACCTTGGACCTATTCTCAATGATCAACAATGCTTCCTCGACCGTCTTACACAAAAAATTACCACCCGCGACGGCATTGAGATAGTCTCGTTCATGATCGTTCAAGCCATTGTAAAACGTGTCGATTTGATGTAAGTCAGAAAAACCGTGATGAGGACATTAATGCAACATTTCCTTCAACCTATTCCAAGCCGTTGAAAAACTCTCATTGTACTCTTGTGAAAACTTTGAAATCTCGTTTTTCAAGTGCGTAGTCTTAGAGGGCGGGAAAAATTGGTTCACGAACTTAGAAACGGGATCCTTCCACGTCAATATAGAATTGGGTGGGTCTTTCTCTAACAAAATTTTAGCGGGCCCCGCTAAGGAATACATAAAAAACATCATCTTAATCGAGTCGTTCGAGAAGTACTTAAACATGCAAGTTGCGGTAAGACGATTGAATTGACGGATGTGGTTATGAGGGTTGTCCTTTTCGTAATCATGAAACTTGTTGTTTTGGATCATGGACAACAAACCCGTCTTAACTTCAAAATTCTCCGCAAGGTAGTGGGAATCACAATCGCTTCTCCATAACCCTCGGTGGGTGCTTGAATCAACTCCATCATAGTACAATTACCCATGGGAGCTTCTTGTTCTACGATGGGTTCGTCAATAGGAGATTCTTCACTAGAAGGTGTTCCTTCCTTTCGGTTTCTACGTTTACGTGCACGTCTTGCTTGGTTACGAGTTTGCATAAACGTCACGTACAACGTGGGGATGAGCAAAGAAATTCTTTTGGGTATTTTTACTTTTTCAATTTTTTGTGCTTTTGATTGTTTTTAACTTTTTTTGGATTTTTGTGATGTATTACGTAGAAACAAATCTTCAAATCTCTCCTCAAATCAAATCTCTCGATTAAAGGAGCCTCAATGAATGAAAACGATGACGTGAAGTTAACGCCTTCGATGACTTCAGAACGTTGGTGGAACACCAAGACGTTCAAGAGGGTTTAATCTTTGAAACCAAGAAAATATATATGATATGTAGATAATACTTTGGGTGGAAAACCCTCGACTTTCCCTTTTTATCAAAACACGCACAAGCAAGCGGAGGAAACGAGACAGCGCGAAGCACTTAAGATCCTTTTTCCTTTAGGTCTTGAAATACAACAGCCTTATACCCACCTTATAGTTTGTGTTTATCAAAATAAAGCCTCACGAAAGTATTTATCTATTTTGCCTTTTTTCTTTGTATGAGATTCGAATACAATGATTGAGTGATGAAATCCCAATCAAGGTTGTGTTTTCACACTTTTGGGAGTAATTGTGAATTTATTGTGATACGTATACAATATAGTAATAATATATCACAAAAAACGAAAACCGATAATACGTATGATTAGGGTGCTAATCACACAAATACTTATTATGGTTATTATAAAAACAAAATTTGTTCAAATCTAAACACAACACGCCTCCCCGACAGAGGCGCCAAAATGATAGTTGTAAATTCACACTCTTTTAGGAAAAAGAGCGTAAAAGCGGTAAGTACTAGGCGTACGTTTAGGAAAACGTAAACACTTATGACCCTTTGTGTGAGTTCGTTCTCAAGGAGGCTTGGTGTGTGTGTTAATACTTGATTAACTTTGATATTAATATTAAGAAAGAAAATGAGAAAGAAAGTAATGACAATACGATTAAAATTAAACTACGACGAAAGACGTAAGCGTAAAACCGTAAAACGAGACGAAATTTAAAAATTACCCTAAAAAGCCTAGAAAATTACAATAAATCCCTAAAAAGGCAAATAGAGTTTAACAAAAATCAAAAATTACTCAAACCTTTTATTTAATTAAATAATAATTTTTTAATGCTAATTAAAGCCCTAAAAATCAATTTAATTAATAAAAAGCCCAAAATAAGATTTTTTAATTTATAAACCTCAATTTTTAAAACTAATTAAAACTATTTAAAATGATTAAAAATTAAAATTAAATATTAAAAATTCAAAATTTATAAAAAATTCTAAAAGCTTGCAAACTACTTTATTTTAACTTGATAAAACCAGAAATTAAAGTAAAATGACCAAAGTATCCCTTTTGGGCCTTCAAATGGGCCAAAAGTGAAAACAAAATGCTTAATGGGCTGATTAAGGCCTAATAAGAAAAATGTTAACCAAATAAGCCCAAAACTTCCAAATAAGCTTAAAATTCAATTTTAAACACAAAACTCCAAAGGCCCAAAAGTTAAATCAGTGCTTATCACAACTTAATAGAAAACAACTTATTCTTAATGGGCTTTTTAGTCCATTAAGCCATAAGGTAATGCCATAAGCTGAAATTTGACACACATCTTTATTTTGAGATTATAAAGCTGTTTGTAAAATAGTTTTTTTGAAAAAGCTCTAGAAATAAGCCTGAAATAAGAAAAAGCTCTCTACAAAAAACGACAAAATAGTCATTTTTGAGTTCTAGACCACTTCAAGAGCTGATTCAAGTTGCAAAAGGTTTTAAATGATCAAACTAAGCTTAATCAACAAAAATATTTCAAATAAGCACACTCAATAAGCTGGAATAAGCAATAAGCTGTTTTGAAAAACAAAAGTCAATTCATTTTCTAGTAAAACTTAAAAGTCAAAGGCTAAAAAGCTCTAGATCAAGTAAATGGGTCAAATGATGAAGACTGATTACAAAATTAAAGTTGTTGCACAATAGAAGAAGCTAGAATAGCTTATTAATAAGCTGTTGACCAAATAACACTATCAGTGGGAACTTTCAGTGGGAAAGAGTTCCCACTGCTTGGCTTTTTTTACTTGCTTTTTTAGAGAGATTCAGTTGGTTTCTTTGGACAAACAAGGCACCCCTACAACCAGTAAGTTGTAAGGTGTCACAATCAAGCAGAAAAACACAAATTCACCCAGCCAAATGATACAGTTTAATCAAAGAGTGCACATACATGACACAGACATGTTAATAAGTAGATCTGACTATTAAAAAGCTATTTTAGCAAAACTAAGCCAACCAAACTCTACCAAAAGCATACAATAGCTATAACAATCTTAAACAAGCATAAATTAACTGGTTTCATGCAAAAAATTCCAATATTAGATCTAGTTATGAGCTTATGTGAGTTACTGATTTTAACTAATGAACATAAATAACTTTTGCTGATCTAATTGACCAAAATATGAACTTCAAACCCTCAAATCTATTCAACAGGTTACATAAACTTGGTTTTAGCACTTGTTTACTCTAGTTACTCAAGTATTCTAGGTGTTCACCAAGTTTCAGCCTAAAATGACCTAAAACAAGCTTGGTATGCCAATGATTCAGATTTGAGGTTACAAAGCACAAGAATAGCAAATATCAACACACAACCACTTCGATATCAGATACCAACAAACCATAAGCCCTAACACCTACCGAAACATGAACAAAACAACAATCCCAAATAGTCCTTTAACTTTTTAAATCAAGATTTAACAAAGCAAAAGTATATTTCAGACAAAGAAACTCTTAGACAAGCATCATATCAACAAATGAATGAACTAAGAACCAGTTTACATGCATAAGAACACACATACACTAGCAGATGCCCAAAATCACTTAGAACCACTTTCTTAAAAGATTTTCCAAGAGAATATGATAAACCTCATGAATGTACATCCCCACTCACGAATTTTATTTTAACACCCCCATTTTACAATACGCAACGGAAATGCACATTTGGGTTGTAAACTCAAACATTATAACATAACACACTCTTAACGATCTCAAAATTATACATTTGGAATATAAAAGGAAAAAATTTAACCATTGTCTAAAACTTTCGATCCCAAGTAAAACAATTTTAGAAATAATATCAGAGTACATTTAGGTCCCCCAAAGATTTCATCAATCAACAAACAGTTTACCAAATTACATGACCGTACATTATTATTTTTATGACCAAAAGGGAAAGTAATCTGTTTTAGACCAATCACCACAAAAGCAATCCGCAATCCTTCTCCAGCAAGCTCCACAATTCATCAAATTAAATCACCTGAAATACATGCTTAAAATCATCAACACAACGGTTGAGCGAGTCTATAGGTTTTCCAAATCATCATTTGAACACAAGAGAAAAATCAATCAAGATCATTTAATAGAATTGCTACGTATACAATCTATTAATCAGGCATTCTGGCATATAGCAATAGCTATTGAATTGTATTAAGCTCATGAAACCGACCCCTTAACTTAGTCACCCACGCCTAAAGCCGGCATGACTAGATGAATTCCAGTGCCCCTACTAGGGTATCAGTTGCAAGTATACCACATTCTCATTCTCGTAAAATTATCCTTCCCAACGGGTTACTCAGCGTAAAGCCCTGGTCTCAGATAGGGCCGCAGCCCAATAGTACTATTATTCAAATAAGTGGCTATTCCCAACTCACAACATCAAGTCAGAACATAGTTAACGGCTCATGAATTTAGGGACTTTTGTAACTTACGTACTCATACAATTCAGGTCAACAAAGGCAATAAAGGCAACATTCGGGTCCAAACAATCAATCATGATTTGTTTTCATTTTTACTTTCAAATAGCATGTATCCCCCTCGCGGGTTTTAAAATCATTAAAAACAATTACAAAAGTGAGGCTATAGACTAACCTGGAGTAATAGCAGTAGTAAGACGATCTTCGACGATAGTTGATGCCCGATAAACACAAAAACCGCAACCTATCAAATAAGGCGCGTTCATCAATAATAAACTCGAGTAAAATCCATACTTAATATCATCAAAATCAAAATAATAAAATCAAAACCAACCAAAAATGAAAACTATACAAGTGACCTTTTACTTCATTCTATATGTTTACTTTATTAGTCAATTCTTTCGATAAAAATCTGCCGGTACACACCAAATGTACGGGCTCGTTTACCCCACTTAAACACATCAAATACTTTGATACTAATTAGAGATGTCACTTACTATATATAGAAAGACTTGTTAAAATTCCATCAAAAGATTTTACTTTTAAAGTTCCCTGCTCGACATGTGACAACCCTGGTTTTGAGGTTCGTCACTTAGTTTTATTTTGTGCTAGTTACGTGTCTTTACGTGTTTATGTGCTTATTGGTGTGAATAGATTGTGGTTTGGATATCGTTTCCGGTACGGGGTACCTTGTGAGTGAAACGATGTGTGATGATTACATGTTCATGAGCTCACATGGTAGTGACTATGAAGTGAAATGGTGTTATTTAGTGGTTTTACGTATACGTATATGTATTATAGAAAATCGTATTTTTACGATTTACGGTTTAGCATTTAGAGGTTTCGGGATGGTTTTAAGTCATTTAGGACTTAGTTATAAAGTTTATTTCAAAATTTGAGATTTTTTATAAAAGTGTATATTTTACGTCTTTTACGGTAAAACGCGTAAATTTGACTAGTTTTACGGTTTTGAGGTTCTGGAAGCTTTAGGAGCTGTAATAAATTAAGGTAATACTAGTAATGTATTATTAAACAATAAAAAGAAAAAAAAATAAAAAAATATATATATATGGCGGTTTGGACGACTAAAAGAAAGAAAAAAAGGAAAGAAAAAGGTAAATGGGCTATGGGTTGGACTTGGGTTCACCCATATCCTATATAATGTCTTAATTAAAAAACAAAAACCATATTTTTTTCTCTCCTGGTGATTTAAGTCGACGGCTAAAGGGGGTGTTTTTAGGTTTTCAGTATTTTTTTCATCTTCCATTAAATTAAAGGTAAAACCTTCATAACCCTTTTCAATTAAATTGTTTTTATGTTTTCTGTAATCATCTTATGATGGATTTAGGTTAGGGTTTAATTTAAAAACAGTAAATTAATGTTATATTAATGTTGTTATAATGATTACATAAATTAGGGCTAGTAATTAGTGAGATTATAGTTAATTAATGAGGTTAATTTTGTTAAACCCGTTTTTAAAAACTGGGCAGAATTTTGTGTCAATTGTTTTGATCATATCGGGAGTTCTATACACTCTTATTTTACGATCCAAGTATTCCTGAAAAGGTAATTGAAGTGGCTTTCCAATGCAAGAAACGAGAACAAAATTGGAGGTATGGAAGTGGGACAAAAGCAGGTTACAACAGTCGGAGTTCAAAACAGTTTTGAAGTCAGCCTGTTTTCTTTTTAAGTTTTGGGTTGTTTGGGGTACTTAGGGTTGCATTGGGATCTTCTAACGAACATGAGAGATGGTTTATATATTATACTAAGTATCTGAATTGGGGATAAGGTTGTGGTTTAGGGTAAGATCCCCTAATCATAACAAACCTTTTGTATGTTTAAAATCAGTAAATCTGGAATGACGAAAGTATATATATATATATCAGGGCCTTAACAATAGCTTTAAGGTTGGGGAAAGTGGGAGGTGTTATCGAACATATATAAGGGAATAAATATTCCCTTTACAGAGATCATGGGTGTTTTTAGGTGGGTGTTTGGCTTATAGTTTGGAGACCTAAAACTGGGACTGTTTTTGATAAAATATTAACGGGATGTGTTATGAAGTAAAACGAGTTAAGGTCTTTATAGAGGGGTGTAATGAGATGCTTAGAGCATATATATGAGCTATATATATGGGAGAAGGTTAGATGTCCATCATAGGTTGATGAGTCATTTTAGTGTTTGGTTCATGTTTTGATTATGTGTTTTTGGTTGTTAGCTTTTTGCTAGTGCGCGGATGTTTGGGGAAGCTCAATCAGGTGAGTTTCATAGTCCCATGTTTACTATTGTTTATGACTTCCAGACGGGATGGAAGAGACATTGTTTTGTTGTTTTATAAATTATGTTGTGAATGTTTTGTGTTGGTAATGGACTTGTGTGTGCATACTTATATGATTAACTGCTAGTTGATTCTTGAATGTTTATGTTTTGACTTGGTACCAAGGGGATATTGGCAAGGAGGGGCATTGGGATTGGTTCATAGGTGTTTGGACGCCTATGGGACCATGGTGTTTGGTAAGGCTGGGAGCCTTGGATTTGGATTTGGACTTGGTTTTGGATTTGGTTTGGTTGTTTAATCTTGAATGTTAGTTTGTTAAGGCATATTATATCACATTGTCCATATGTTTTTAACTTTTGGTTGTTACTCACAGCTTATGGTATGACTTTGGCGTTTGAGTCTAAACTTATGACTCTCACCAACTTTATGTTGACGTGTTTTAGTGTCTCTTTTAGGTGAGAATGTGGTTAAGCTTGAGGATAGAAGAGGCTAGATTTGGATGCATTAGGATTGCATTTAGAAGGAGATCCCCGTTCCTTCTTAGTTTATTTTTATGTGTTGTGAATAAGTGATACTGTTGGCACCTATGTGTTGATTGTTAGTGTTATTTGTTTGTCTTGGGTAAGAGGTAGGACTGTTACCTACTTACCTAGACTCCTGCATTGGTTGAGATATTGTCATGACATTTGTGTCACCTTTTTATGACATTATAGTTGCATTTTAGTTTTCTCTATAGAGACACCGTTTGTTGTGATGATATCCATACGTCGCGCCCCATATTCCGCCATGGTGGGGTGTGACAGAATGGTATCAGAGCCAATGGTTATAGAGAATTAGGTTGCCTAGTCGCGTAGCCTAGTCTATATCTTAAGGGTCCCTGCATATAGGCGTCATAGGAGTATGTGTGCATTTTATAAAAATTGATGTGTTTGGATGTTATTTATTGCGATGTTTTGACTAGTATGACTTGAACCATAGTATGTTCATACTTAGCCACATGTTATTTTATTTTCGGGTTGTGACTAGTGCGGGTTGAATCATAATCGTTCACGTTAGTCATTGTTGTATTTTGCTTAAATTGTACATTATAGTACATAATTTGGTACATGGTAGTTTTCTATCTTTTGTTGGGTTATTTTATGTACATGAGGTACAATATTTTTCTTTTGATGTTTAAGTCATGTCCCTTAAGAATCATGTGGTAATTCGAGTTACTAGGAGTAGGTGGATTGGAAGGGTTTTAAGCTGTTTCCACTCTTACGGGCGACATGACTTATAACTGATTATGTTTTCGTTTTGGATTTAGTCTAGGTTGTTTTAGCTAGACTATGGATTTCTGTATTCCAAGAGTTTTACTATGTTATTTTAATAGGTGGAGTTTTGGACCTTATTGGTTATTTGGTTATGAGCTTATATGAGTAGATGAATTTATGTCTTATAGTATTGATTCTTATAAGTGTCATCATAGGAGGGAGTGCATTGGGAAAAGGGTAATTGTTTAAGTATGGTGGCCAACATAGTTATACAAGTACCACAACTTCAATGGGTTCTCAAGTATGATTGCATGAAAGAGGGTTAGTACATGCTTGTATATGATGAGATGTAGAATTTGGGTATATGTATTATATATGGGTTTATGTAATGGCTGCCTATGATATGGCTATTGTTCTTTTTGTGTTATATGTTTTGGGTTATAGTTTTGTGGTGTGATTATGGGGTCACACGATATGGTTTGGCTTTGGAGGTGGGCTTTATGCCTTGTTGTGGCACGGTGAGATGGTGATTACTCGTATGGAAAACGAGCGTATAAAGCGATTGATTGACTTGACATGTATGATAACGAGTATGTTTGGGAGATTCGATAGTTATACATATGCGGATGTATATATACTAATAGATGTTATGTTATGATTTACGGTCGTTCAGTAGTTATTATAACATGAACGTACCTAGTACTCTCTTGTGTTTAAACAATTTATTAGAGCTCGAGTTTGGGGGAGTTTCAACGACGTTTTAAATCTTTTGAAGTGTGTCTTGTAGCGTATTCTTTGAGTTTTGTATTTCACGTGTACGTTTTAAAATGGTGTTCTTGGTTTTAAGTCTATTGAAATAACTTAGGATTTCTTTTGAAATAATGAAATATTTTGTGTTGGGTCTTACAATTTCTGTTGGTCGGTATATATTGAGAAAAAGGGGGACTTGGAAATCTATTATTGGGTTAGATAGTTGGTTGTATTCGGTAAAATAAGGGTAAGGTGTTGGAGTCGTGTTTGAAACAAGGTGCAACATAAGATTTTTTTTTTAATCAACACTTATTTATTTCAAATTCTAAATGACTTTCTTTAAAATAAAGCGAAGTAAAATTTCTTTCTACTTACATAGTTTATGTAATTGGGTTTAACTGATTCACGTCATTTATAATTATTAATACAAGGTTAAATTTATTTTATGAAGATTTCACATACAATTATATCTTTCATTTAAAAGGATTGCATTAATCACTAAGTTTATTCTTTAGTTTTTTTAAAACAACTGGTATAAAATTGTTTTGGTCATAACTTGTTCATTTTTAGAGCTTTTTGAGTGATTCAAAAGCCAAAAATTATGTACTCGGAACGTACTTTTCCAATATTAAGAATTTATAGTCAATGGAGGTTAGTATCCTGGCCAGAATTATTGTACAAGTGTCGGGTTAAAGGTTGAGCTTTGAATAGTAGTTTATTTTTTTTATGATTTGGGATGCACGGGATACCTAGTCTTTGAGTTGAGTTTTGAGTTCGTCAAGAGGGTTGTTTGTAGAATGTTTGAGTCACATAGATGTGGGGAGGTAATATATATATATATATATATATATATATATATATATATATATATATATATATATATATATATATATATATATATATATATATATATATATATATATATATATATATATATATATATATATATATATATATATATATATATATATATATATATATATATATATATATATATATATATATATATATATATATATATATATATATATATTCTTTTGGAAAATTCGATCTTTTGCACAGTTTAAATAATATGTCACGGGGCGTAATATGTTTGGTTGCCATTGGGTGTTTCTTGGATTATTTTTCGTTGTCATGGGTCATTTTGAATTGATACACGTTTTGGGTTTGAGTTTTCTTTTGAGTCTCATGGTTTTTGACTTGTTTTAACTGGTGCACGTGAAATGTCGTTAGTTATCCGTTGGTTTGATTCGTTGATCGTATCTAGTGTATTCAGGATGTAGTTTTGGTTTAGTATTGATTGAGAGCATCGAAGTGGTAATATGAAAGACTTGGTCGTGCCTACACGATTAATTAGGTGGCCCTGGGAGAATGGTCGGAATGCCCTTAGTGGGGATGAAAGAGTTAAAAGTTCGTAGACAAACTAATGTGGTCATGAGGTCTCTTAGGAGTGCCAAGGGAGATGAATAGATATATGTGTAATGAATGGATATTGGCACAAGTAACGTGCCATAGAGAGTGTTGGAAGGAGATATAATACCTCAAAGGTATTTATGATTGTGCGTAAGGCATGTAAGTTTTCCGAAAATTTCCTGAGATTTAGAAGGTTTTCCTATTACTGTGAGGTAGAATCATAAGTAGAGAAAGTAGGAGAAGTGAGAGGAGTTGTAGTTAGTGCCTTTCCAAGGAAATTGTTGATGCAATGATTTTAAGAACAAGAGTTGTTAGAAATTGCAACGGATGCAAGGCAAAATTTGAGTTGCTTACTAGTAGATTGGTTGTGAAAAGCGGTTGAGTGGTCTGATAATAGGAAGTATTGGTCTTAGAGAATACGTGTAGATTTTCGCGAGTAGAACGAGGTAGAAATTTATTCGTATTGCTTCTAAGAGAGGGTGCAAGGAGGACATAGTTGAAACTGCTAAGGATGTTGTATGAACGCTTTGGGTTTTCGGTTATGCATTTGGCTTCGCCAAAGCACTAGCAGTTTTCATGGAGTCAATGAACCAAGTGTGCATGAACGGGTATAAACGAGTTGTCATCGGGAGCATCGACGACATCTTGATCTACTCAAATCTTAGAAAGAGAGTGAGGTAAATTATGAGTTAGTTTGGAGTTGTTAGGAAAGGGAATTATACGCGAGATTTTCAAGTGTGAGTTTTAGGATTAAGTGTTCTATGATGAGCAGTTAGAGATGATGGCATATCATGGAACCAGCAAGGGCGAAGTGAAGAAGGATGAGGAAGCGTTTTGGAGGCTGAAGAGGTGGATTGGCTAATGAGCAGATTTTGACATTATTGGAAGGACTGAATGAATTCGCGAAGCATGACGATACATGGAGCAGGGATTTGGACGCCTACGAGGACGACAAAGAAAAGCGATCGCTTATACGTTGCAGGAACTGAAGATTTGGAAGAACTGGATAGACTTAGTTAGTAGAGTTGGATTATTATATCTGCCTACAATGCTAGAGACGTTTGTGGTACGAGACGTATAGAATGATCTATACGGATCATGAACGTCTCCAACACATATTCAATCACCTTGATTGAACATTTGGCAAAGGTAGTGGGTGTAGTTAAGTGACGAAAGAAAATTGCAAGGCCAAGTACCATCTGGGAAAGGCAAGCATGGTTGATGAGACATGGAATAAGAAGAATGAAGTGAAGCAGAGACGAACTTGAACTATATGGATGACGTATTAGGGTGGTTTGGATAAAGGATGTAGGTTGCACGAGTTGAATTGTCTAAAGCAGAGAACGCGTCAACATGTATGTTGCGTGGATTGGACAATCATATGGAGAAAAGGGACGTAGACTATACTTCCTACATAGATAGGAGTAGCTTAGAAAGGGCAATGTAAGGACAAAGTTAGTGAAAGGGATACATAATCGGGTGGAGGAATAGGTACGACGGGAGTTGGGTGATAGTCGATAGACTGACTAATTCATCTCATATTTCAAGAGGAATGAGAAGTCACGTGGTTGAGAAGTTGGAAGGATTGCGTACGGATATGATGGAATAGAGGGTTTTACGTAAAAGTTAGCCTAATACGTATGGAATGCCTTATAAAGGATTATGGCAAGGGAAGAAACGATGGGAAGCATCACATTGTGATGTATGGTATGAGTTAAGGAAAAAGAAGGAAGTGTGTATAGAAGCGAAGCAAGAATAAAATAGGTCTAGATAGGAACTGAAGGTAAAACTTTGGTAGAGACTAATGAGTAGAATAAAGCACAAAGCAGGCTAATACTATCGGAGTGTGGAAAGGGAAATGGCACTGACCTATACTGATTGTTTGGGAGGCTTAGTATCGATAATCGAATGGATGAGGAGTTATAGGTGTGATGTGCCATATGGACGAAGGGCTTGGTCTAACTGAGATAACCGTCCTTTTGATGATGTGTATAGATCATAAGTTGATTTGGATTGGAAGAACTAATAGATATGTGAAAGACCGTCATAGGTCACTTTGTAAGGAAATTGGAATTTTTAAGTAATTTGGGGTACGGACTGAAGGGAGTTGATAAACATGATTGGATATGAGTATATCCAGCTAACTGGGAAAAGGATAGGCAAGTGAGATATTTATACAACCTTAGGAGTTACACTGAGGGCATGAGTGATTGATTAAGAGGGGGTTAGGAAACTCATTAGCGATGGCTGAGTTTTCATATAATGATGATTATCATACTAGAAGTCGATAAATGCCATTTGAGGCACTATATGAAAGGATAGGTTGAGTTGTCCCTATTGTGGACTAGAATTGGTAAAAGAGGCTACTAATGTGGTAATGGTGTTTGTGGAAAGGATGAGAGCAACAAGGGATGCTATATAGAAAAGGAGGAAACCACTAGAGTTAGTGACAAAGTTATGTAGGAAGTTTCACCCATAGTAACGGGTGGTATGTTTTGGTAAAATGGAAGAGTTGATGTAGAGTTTTGTAGGTCCATTTATGAACTTTGGAAAGATCGGACCAGTAGCTTATGAGTATAGAATTACCTGGGGAAAATGAGTGGTATATATGATATATTTTATGTATTGAGATTGGTAAATGTTGTTTGAGAATGCCTTGTGCATGTACGGTTATTCGGGACTTGTGTTAATAAGAGTCTTTGTTTTATCAAAGAGTCATTTGTGAGATTTATTAACTGTAAGGTCAAGAGTTTGGCAATGAATTTAAATATTGTTGGTTAGTATATGTGGTAATTTGAGACTTGAACTAATTTTCACATGGAAATGAGAGGAGTTCGTTTAGAACAAGTATCCTCATGTGATTTGTTGTTTGTGTGTTTGATCCTAAGGAGAAAATCTCGGGACGAGATTTCTATTAGGAGGGAGTGATGTGACAACCCTGGTTTTGAGGTTCGTCACTTAGTTTTATTTTGTGCTAGTTACGTGTCTTTACGTGTTTATGTGTTAATTGGTGTGTATAGATTGTGGTTTGGATATCGTTTCCGGTACGGGGTACCTTGTGAGTGAAACGATGTGTGATGATTTCATGTTCATGAGCTCACATGGTAGTGACTATGAAGTGAAATGGTGTTATTTAGTGGTTTTACGTATACGTATATGTATTATAGAAAATCGTATTTCTACGATTTACGGTTTAGCATTTAGAGGTATCGGATGAGGTAATTAGTCATATGGATATTTTTCGGGATGGTTTTAAGTCATTTAGGACTTAGTTATAAAGTTTATTTCAAAATTTGATATTTTTTATAAAAGTGTATATTTTACGTCTTTTACGGTAAAACGCGTAAATTTGACTAGTTTTACGGTTTTGAGGTTCTGGAAGCTTTAGGAGCTGTAATAAATTAAGGTAAATTAAGGTAATACTAGCAATGTATTATTAAACAATAAAAAGAAAATATATATATATATATATATATATATATATATATATATATATATATATATGTATATATATATATATATATATATATATATATATATATATATATATATATATATATATATATATATATATATATATATATATATATATATATATATATATATATATATATATATATATATATATATATATATATATATATATATATATATATATATATATATATATATATATGTATATATATATATATATGTATATATATATATATGGCGGTTTGGACGACTAAAAGAAAGAAAAAAAAGAAAGAAAGGGGTAAATGGGCTATTGGTTGGACTTGGGTTCACCCATACCCTATATAATGTCTTAATTAAAAAAAAAAAACCATTTTTTTTCTCTCCTGGTGATTTAAGTCGACGGCTAAAGGGGGTGTTTTTAGGTTTTCAGTATTTTTTTCATCTTTCATTAAATAAAAGGTAAAACCTTCATAACCCGTTTCAATTAAATTGTTTTTATGTTTTCTTTAATAATCTTAGGATGGATTTAGGTTAGGGTTTAATTTAAAAACAGTAAATTAATGTTATATTAATGGTGTTATAATGATTACATAAATTAGGGCTTGTAATTAGTGGGATTAGGGTTAAGTAATGAGGTTAATTTTGTTAAACCCGTTTTTAAAAACTGGGCAGAATTTTGAGTCAATTGTTTTGATCATATCAGGAGTTCTATAAACTCTTATTTTACGATCCAAGTATTCCTGAAAAGGTAATTGAAGTGGCTTTCCAATGCAAGAAACGAGAACTAAATTGGAGGTAGGGAAGTGGGTCAAAAACAGGTTACAACAGTCGGAGGTCAAAACAGTTTTGAAGTCAGCCCGCTTTCTTTTTAAGTTTTGGGTTCTTTGGGGTACTTAGGATTGCATTGGGATCTTCTAACGAACATGAGAGATGGTTTATATATTATAGTAAGTATCTGAATTGGGGCTAAGGTTATGGTTTAGGGTAAGACCCCCTAATCATAACAAACCTTTTGTATGTTTAAAATCAGTAAATCTGGAATGACGAAAGTATATATATAAGGGCCTTAACAGTAGCTTTAAGGTTGGGGCAAGTGGGAGGTATTATCTAACACATGTAAGGGCATAAATATTTACTTTACAAAGATCATGGGTGTGTTTAGGTGGGTGTTTGGCTTATAGTTTGGAGACCTAAAACTGGGACTGTTTTTGATAAAATGTTAACGGGATGTGTTATGAAGTAAAACGAGTTGAGGGATTTATAGAGGGGTGTAATGAGATGATTAGAGCATATATATGAGGTATATATATGGGAGAAGGTTAGATGTCCATCATAGGTTGATGAGCCATTTTAGTGTTTGGTTCATGTTTTAATTATGTGTTTTTGGTTGTTAGCTTTTTGCTAGTGCGCAGATGTTTGGGGAAGCTCAATCAGGTGAGTTTCATAGTCCCATGTTTACTATTGTTTATGACTTCCAGACGGGATGGAAGAGACACTGTTTTTTTGTTTATAAATTATGCTGTGAATGTTTTGCGTTGGTAATGGACTTGTGTGTGCATACTTATATGATTAACTGCTAGTTGATTCTTAATTGTTTATGTTTTGACTTGGTACCAAGGGGATATTGGCATGGTGGGGCCTTGGGATTGGTTCATAGGTGTTTGGACGCCTATGGGACCATGGTGTTTGGTAAGGCTGGGAGACTTGGATTTGGATTTGGACTTGGTTTTGGATTTGGTTTGGTTGTTTAATCTTGAATGTTAGTTTGTTAAGGCATATTAGTATCACATTGTCCATATGTTTTTAACTTTTGGTTGTTACTCACAGCTTATGGTATGATTTTGGCGTTTGAGTCTAAACCTATGACTCTCACCAAATTTATGTTGACGTGTTTTAGTGTCTCTTTCAGGTGAGAATGTGGTTAAGCTTGAGGATAGAAGAGGCTATATTTGGATGCATTAGGATTGCATTTAGAAGGAGATCCCCGTTCCTTCTTAGTTTATTTTTATGTGTTGTGAATAAGTGATACTGTTGGCACCTATGTGTTGATTGTTAGTGTTATTTTCTTTGTCTTGGGTAAGAGGTAGGACTGTTACCTACTTACCTAGACTCCTGCATTGGTTGAGATATTGTCATGATATTTGTGTCACATTTTTATGACATTATAGTTGCATTTTAGTTTTCTCTATAGAGACACCGTTTGTTGTGATGATATCCATACGTCGCGCCCCATATTCCGCCATGGTGGGGTGTGACCTTTGGTGGTGGTGATGTGTGTGTGATTTTATGAATAAAATATTATTTATATAGTGGGTGGGGGTTAGTTTTGCAAATATTGCATAGTTTTGGTCCAAAATGCAATTAAATAGTTGTAAGGGTAAAAAATGTAAATTGTCAATTTTGAAAATATTTACGAGGCTCGGGTTTCGTAAAAATACTTTTCAAAAGTTAAAACGCACTCAAAATATGATGATAATATGATCCCGGTTTGACTTAATACGAACATAAAATAAAAACGTCAAAAATATAAACATCGAGACAACAAATGATAAAACATAAAATCTCGGGCATCCATCGATATCGTGATTACTAATAATCCTCGCAATTAGTAGAAAGGAAAAAGTAAGACCTCCAACGTCGATTTTAAATAAAACCATCAACCGTCATATCATTCAACTCATCAAAAATTTCAAAATTATTCGTAAAATAATATTATATAATATTAAATAAATGACCTCGGGTTTGGGTTGTCACATTTATAGCTTATGTGGTAGCTTAACAACCACAAGCTTCCAATGAACACCCCTTCAAAGATTCAACAGAGTTAAGCACAATAGTTATAAAAAAATGAAAATGAAACAAATTTCTTCCAAGCTTGTTCCCCGGCCCTTGAAGGTTCCCAAGCCACAAGTCTCACCTCACCTTCATAATCTCTTTATTAGGGTGATATGATCAGCTTATGACCCAAAAGTTTCAAGTGTTTGAACTAAAAACTAGGAAAAAAATCAGATTTTGGAAAACTTTTGAACAAACTTTCATGAACTTCAAAACAAACTTTAAAACCTCAAAAACACAAATTAGAACCAATGATTAACAACAAATAAGTAAAGGTGGCACTTGGAATTCTTCAACAAACTTTTACTCTTTTTCATTCATGAAACAAGGATTTACAAAGTTGTGACCAAAGAAAACCATAAACAAAACTAAATGTTGTGAGCTAATGGCTTTATATAGAGCCTTACAAGTCTCAAATGCTGAAAATAAAGTAGAAACCCTAGTGCTTGAAGATCCACATTTGCCCTTAAAATTTGAATATGTGTTGACTGAATTTGGACTTCTTGGCGTTTTGCTGATATGCCAATGGGATAGAGGTGATCTTAGACGTCCAATGTGTGCTTAAGATGCAAGCACGGCTATGAGTCGTAGATTCCCTAAGAAGTTTTTGTCTTCTTCCCTAAAGTGTAGCAGGGGAGGTTTCATGTGACCAAAGGGGTGAGGTGGCAATGAGTTTGTGAGTTGGGTTTTGTTTATTATAACCTTAATCATAAATCTGGACAAGATTAGGGGTTAATTTACCATGGTTAAGAAAAACCCAAAACGTGTTCTTCATGTGAATAGTAGGGGCTTTGATATGATTAAGGTTTTAAAAACATGTTATGGAGCGAGTTTAATACTAATTAAATAATTAGTATAAACCGGCGTGAGTGGGATAGTGAGGTGGCAGGATGGTGAGTTATGATTGGTTGTGTGGATTGAGTGGGGCACGTGGCACAACATGGTTGGTCTAGGTTACATTAGTTGTCTCACAAGTTCAACCCTCCCTTTCTTTCTTGTTGTCATTTGAAGTTAACAGCCCTAACAAACGAATACCTTTGTTATTGAAGTTTTGGTTTTCACACTTTGGCCACAATAACTTTCCAAAGGTTTGAATAAGGACTTGTTTTGTAATATCTTGATATTTGTAGGGCTGTTTTTGGCATGTCTTCATTCTTCAAGGTCTTCACTTGTATTCTTGTCTTCATGGAGGACTAAAAGTGACAAGTCTTAAAATTTGAGGGACCATTCTTGCCAATTCTTCAAAGTTGAGGGTCTTTTTTGTAAATTTGACCAACTTTAGGGACCAAACTTGTAATTATGAATACATAAGGGTATAAAGTGTCAATTCATCAATAATGAAGGACCATTCTTGTACAATCTTCAATTCTTCAAGGACATTTCTTGGAAAATCAACTCTAGGGTCCGGTTCATTGTCGGCTTCATTTCCCGTGTTCGTTTTTGCTTGTTTCTTGTGATCTTTTGTCATTTTCTCAATATTCGTACCTAAAATACACATTGAACAAACACAAGCATATATTTGGCACTTTTTATGATATTTTAACCATTTTAAGTCCGTTTTGGACGATGAGACTATGTATAAAAGCAGTCTCATCAATCCTATTGATGCAATAAAATGAAAAAATTTTGGGAGAATGGGACCATTACCTTGTTATTATACCCTTCATTAGGACCATATTTTGTATAAGGGAACCTCGACTACTTTACCCTTGTTTGTGATTCCAACATCGGGGTTGTGCTATTATTAGGATGAAAATCATGTATTTGACCCTGGTGGATTTTCTTTGAGGTTTCCCTTTTATGGCCATGAATTTTCACCTTATCATGGAGAGATTTTTCTTTCTTGGAAATCTTGGTTTTTCAATGATTTCCCCTAAGAACTAGTTCTTTCGGGATCTAGTTGAGCTAGAGACTCTGGTAATAAACTCAAGCATCGATTAACTAGGTTTAGATTCCTTAGATTTTTTCATCAATAAGATGGTGTTATAGTAGAGTTGAAGTGGAAGGGTGTGCCTTTTTTCAATTTTTGGTGTTTTTTATAGGGTTGCTCTCTCCCATTTCATTCATGGAGCTTATGGAGGAGGCTTGGGTATCCGGTTCACTTTGATTTGTTTTTGCTATTGTGATATTCAAAACTTGTGCTTAAAATGAATTCCCTTATGTTGTCTCTTCCTTAGCTCGAGTTATACAAAGTAAGCAATGCCATCTATCTAGTGGAGTTTACACTTCAGTACTCTTAATAATTGAGGGCAATGTTTATCTCAAGTGTAGGGGAGACTTCTATCGAAGTGACCTTGCCTAGACCATTACCTCTGATTTCATAATAATTGGGAAAATTAAAAAATCAACATTTTAAAATTTTTGATCTACTTTGGCCATAAAATATTGCATTCTTCATTTTTGCATATCATTTTCATTTGCATACACCTTGCATTTTCTTTTATTTTTGCTTCTTATAAAATATATAAACAAAAAGGAAAAAAAATATAATAAAGGTTATGGTTTTTGCTTGTTAAGATGTCTTTGACATATTAGGCCCATCATGTATATTTTGACTCAACCCGAGTTTGCTTATTCAAGATTACTCTAGCTAGTATCCTTAACCATGTAAATCAT
The DNA here is from genome assembly GCA_025667525.1 of Glebionis coronaria. NCBI lineage: Eukaryota > Viridiplantae > Streptophyta > Magnoliopsida > Asterales > Asteraceae > Glebionis > Glebionis coronaria. Next base: position 206,177,722 of record CM046879.1, read on the forward strand.
TCACTTGATTTATTAGGCTAAGCATCCATGAGTCTCATTATTTGAGATTTTAAATTGTGGAGAATGAGAGATGATAGCATCTGAAGTAAGTGTAAAGGGCTAGATAAACTTCATATTAATTACTTGTGGCTATTTTACCCTCTTTCGTAACCTTTACTTTCTTGTCAACGCATGTATATATGTTAAAAAATAATCAAGAATGGTTTTATTTGGTATTTAGTCTCTTATGCATTTTTGACTAATCATTCGTGGTTGATATAAGTACGTCTTGAGACTCTAAGTTTGATCGCTTTATGTGTTCTATACTTTTGTTATGCTTACCAAGTGGCGGGTGTTAATTTATTGTGGCGAATGAAGAAAAATAAGAGTGGATTGAAAAAGAAATGAGTGGCTAGAAAAAAAGAGAGAAAAAAAATAACTATTAAACGACTCCAAAAAGGGGGCAGTGGTGTGTATGGTGGCTATTGAATTCCAATATTACTCTTACAAGGGTTGCGAGAATTTGGTAGTTACTTTTCCGGTCCAATATTACCTTGACGGGTTGCGGGATCGAGAATCCAACGTCTTATAAAGGCGACAGATATAATTTAATGCGTGAGTTTTATTTTCCTTTTCTTAGCGAGTGAGTAGCCACTTATCCTAAGCATGACATAAGTTTAGCACGCATAATACTATTATCTTATTATTTTAACACGGACTTATATAAATTGTGGGCGGTTTTTCAAGTAACGGATGAGAAGGTTATCTATCATTAAAACCGTGCTTCCTTATTTTCAGATTTTACATTTCTTATATTTCACGCCAAATAAAGACAAACGTGCTCAAAATAAATTTGATCATTTAAATAGATAGATGAATAATAAGAGGGGATATATAGTAACACAATTAATTTTTGTAGAAACTAGAAGGGGGGGTTGAATAGTTTCTCTTCGATTGTTGAACAAATTAAAATTGCTTTCAATTTGGTTTGTATCAAAACTATCTTTTACTTAAAGCTAAGTTGCATAATGATTAGGTTCAATTGAAATGAACTAGCAAGTATAATGATAATGAAATAAGTAAAGAGCAAGGAAGGAAACAACCTAGTGGGAAGACACCAAGATTTATAGTGGTTCGACAACGAGGCTCTATCCTCGTTTCTACTCCACTCCTCGAGTACACCTACTCGAGATTTCCACTATATCCACAAGCTCCCTTCTCGGCGGAGAAAACCTTACATCGTTGCTTACATTATTTTCCGACACTAAGCAAAATGTCGAGACCTAATCTTTAGCTAGGACCAATCTACACGAAGTTGCCTACTTCACAATTTAACGACACAAGGCTAGATGTCTAGTTCTAATCTTAAGGTAGAACCAATCTTCACGACGTTGCCTACTTCACCATTTTACGACACAAGGAGCTAGAACTAATCTTCACGACTCTTCACTTTGAAGCTAAGTGAGAACTTCACACAACACCACTACTAATCACTTTAAAGTTTAGTGAGAACTCACAAGACACAACCACATCACTTTATAGTTTAGTGAGAACTCCTAATCAAATCTATTACAACTCAACTAGACTTATCCAAGTACACACATGTAGCTTGGATTTACACAACACAAATCCAAGCAAACACATATGCAATGGATGTACACAACAAATCCAAGTATTCACAAATAACTAGGATGAACAAAACTAGTCCAAGTATTCATAAATACATTGGATTGACCTAAAACAAAAAGGTATCATGATGAATATGACTAGCTCATAAATTCATCTTTATCACTACACTAGTGAGTGAGTGATCTTCTCATTGGACATGGTAAAGGAGGGGATCAAGAGGATAATCATATGTAAACATCCTTAACAAATTAAGTGATCATTTACTAATGATTATGTTATAGAAAATAGAAAAAGGGCTGAGAAAAACGTCCAAGAGGCTTGCTGGAAAATGAGATTTGACCCACTATTTAAAGGAGACAAAGTTACAACGGATCTATAACGGCTACTGTCCGCGGTACCTTATCTCACCCCGCGGTACCATATCGCTAAGGTACCGCGTAGGTACTTAAGGTACCGCCACTAGACTCCGCTCCGTCTTTTGTATTTTAGTGGGGTGAGAATATCTGAGGTATTTGAACCCTTCAAAGGATATTCTAACAGCATTTGGAATATGCCATTTTCAAATTTTCATTTTCCATTTTAATAAAACATTTTCTAAAAAAGAAAGTTTATTAAAAAGTCTTTTGTCTTATTAACAAAAGTGAGTTTTAAGGATAATCATTTTGATGATCACTAAGTATGATTAAGAAAGGTTAGTGATATGATTATTACCTTGATGATAGTGTTAGTTAAATAATTCATTTTGTGTTTCTACACTAAATGTGTTGTATGGTTTGTTGTGATCAAAACTAAGAAAGATTAGTTAACACTAATAATGTTTTTAGGCATTACTTGCATTAACAATCTCCCCGTTTTTGATTACGACAAACGATAAACTCATTTACGTAGAAACACAAACTATGGAATTATTAACTAGTTTATCACTATCATTTCTCCCCCTTTGTCGTAGCAAAAAGGTTAGCGTAAGTCTTTGAAGTGCATCGAACTTTGCTAGTAGCTCCCCCTTGGTGGTTGCTCCCCCTTTCTTGGGGCACCAAGTTTGTGAGCTAAGGTGACATGCTAAACAAAGGTTAGTAGAAAGGAAAGAAACACCAATGTATATATGATCACTACCTACTAAGTAACTTGAGAGGGAGAAAGAGAAGAAATATCAAATTAGAAGCAAGTATTTTGCTAAGTATGTCCAAAGAGGTAATTGACAAAATCAAACTTCAATAAAATGAAGATGATAAGCTTGTCAATGGGTTAAAGCTTTAGAATTGATGGAATCACCCATAAGTAATTGTAAAAATTTAACCAAGATCAACTCAAAAATAGAACTAATTAGATAGCACACAAATAACACAAAGGTTACAAAAAAAATAATACAACAAAGAAGATAGTCATACACATAGTATGAGTATCTAAAAGCAATAAATATGGAAAATAAACCACTAAGCATAAGCTAGTCTAATAGTGATATTTTCCAAGATTGCTAAAAATAAAATAAAACTAAAAAGACGACGATGCATTATTCGAAGTTTTGTCCACCGGAACGAAAACTTGAATAGGAGGTCGAGTGAGGAGGAATTCAAGAAAATTTAACTTCTCATACACATGAGCAAGTTCAATTTGTTGAAATCGGCAACAATCACACGAGGATCCATGATGCAACACAAAGTCGTTTGATGGGGGTATGGCATCAAACTTAGGGTTTGGTGGTGGTGGGGTAAAGGGTTTGGGAGTGTTTTCACAATGCCTTGTGAGGTTTGGGAAGGTTGCAAGGTCATTGAGTTGGGGGGTATTGAAGGATTGTGGTGGTGGTGGAACATGTTCTTTTGCTCCGGTGATGGGGTTTATGGTGTAAGTCTCATTCCAATACTTAATTGGAGAGAAGGTAGGGTTTTTGGGTGGTTTGGACGAAGATGGTTCATTCTTCTTAACCCAAACGGGTCGAACCGAGATTTTCGGTTTCTTTGAAAGCTTGGATGAGGAAGCTTTGGGTGAGTGGGGTTGTGACAAAGAAATGTCAAGGTTAGGAATGTAGGAGTTAGGCATTGTGAGAGTGTGAGAATGATATCTCAAGGTTATGTGAGAATGAATTCTCAAGGTTGGGAAGGTGTGAGAATGAAATCTCAAGGTTGGGGTATAAGTAAAATGTAATCAAGGTAAGAATTTGAATACAAAATGTGTAGTGTCAAGTAATGTTTAGTCAATTTGAGTAAACAAGGAATCTTGACTGGGAATAGGGTTTTAAAGGTTTTGACCAAAAATTCGTCAAAAGTCACTTTCTGGCCGCGGTACCGTATATGAGCCGGCGGTTCCATATCACTAAGGAACCGCGGGTCCTTAAGGAACCGCGTCCAGTGGATTTTAAACCATGTTTTTCTTGGGTTTTTGGAAAAACTAAGACTTTTTAAAAAAAAAAATTTGCAAATCTTGGAATTTTACCTCTATTAGAACCAAAATATGCTAGGGTTGCATAAAGAAACACATTCACAAAGAATGTCTTGACAAAGGGTGACAAAATAATTTAGATATCATTTTGAACCAATTTTAGTCAAGTTTAGGGGTTGTGATAGATTTAGGTTCAATTTTAATTTCAAATTAAAGTTGATTAGTGTGCAAAAAAGGATAGAATCACACAAAGCTAAATCCATAACACAACAACAAGAAACATTAATTAATGAGGAAACAAGTACAAAGATAAATAAAACTAACTAATACATAACTAGCTTAAAATCTAGATAAGTAGTTTTCTTAGGCTTGGTTTAGTTGAAAACTCTTATTAAGACAACTCCATCATTTATCTCCTAGGAGGAGGCATGGAGAACAAAGTAAGCAAGAAATCTCGCAAACCCCTATGTAGTCCATACATATCCATCCTTAGGTTTTGGATGAGGAAGTGGTTGTAGAGACAACATGGACATCTAGGACCATGAGTTTGTTGAAAACCAAAGTAAGGATCACCCAAGAGGAGGGAAAGAGGGACACCCAAAATTGGGATGTTTGAGTTGGGTGGAGATGGAGGAGGCAAGTTCTCCAAGGGTGATATGGGTGAAAGTGGAGGCATGTTCCCCAAAGGGGAAATGGGTGAATGTGGAGGTAAATCCTCCAAGGTTGGTGAAATGGGTGAGTTGTGAGGGGTAAATGGTGAAGTCACCAAAGGGTCATCAAAGTCATTCCCAAAAGGAATGCTTTGGATTGGTTGAGGTTGTGTGGTCATTTCCAAGGGTGCACTTGGAGTGAAGGGTGAAGAAAGCTCATTCATTCTAGAATTGAATAAAGAGGAGGTAGAACCAATGGAGTGGTTAGTACCTTGGGTGGAGGAGGTCTTGCATGGTGCAAGAGGTGGGGAAGGTGATGAAGAAATGAGGATAGGAACATTCTCATTCTTAGGTGTGAGGAAAGGTGAAGAGTTAGGCTTAGCTACCTTAACCCTTATTTTGAGTGTTTTTCTTGGGGTGGAGGTCTTGGAAGTGTTTGAGGTTTTGGTACACACCATGGTTGATTAGGGTGGTTTAAGGTTTAGGGAAGTATGTTTGATGTGTGAAGAACATGGCAAACAGGGTGGGTTTAAATGGTTGAGGGGATGATCCAAACTAGTAATGGGTTAAAATCATTTTAGGTGAATAATGAATTTAGATACCCTAGTTTAGGAAATGTGCAGTTTATTACTGAAAATCATGCAAGGTTTACACAAAATTAAGAAAACAGTGTAAAGCAAAGATGCTGTCGTGCACAGTGGCCGGCGGTTCCTTATCTAGGACCGGCGGTACCATATCGATAAGGAACCGCGGGTCGATATGGAACCGCGACCAGAAGGTTTTCAAAAATTTCCCATTCCAGTTTTTGATAAACCCAGATTTTTCCCAAAGGTTTCACAAGCCAAAGTTAACTACAGATCATAATCTAATAAGTAACTATCATATGACATGCACAAAGCTATGTAAAACACAAACATGAAGGCATAATTAACATTAAGGATCAAAGTAAATAATAATCCAAGCATAAGTTAATACATAACCAAATGAAGAGAAGAGAGTCTTGAAAACATCCTAGATGAGTGTTGCAAGTTACTATGAGCATAACATCTAATTCCTTGATTCACTTCTGAGGCGTTCTCGAAGAAGATGATTGAGATAAAATTGATAGTCGGAATCAACTTCATGGGAGGACAAGATGGAGATTGAAGAGGACATGAAGTTATTGAAGTTTGAGGGAGGGTTACTAGAAGACTCTTCTTGAGAAGTATTTTCGACTTGACACGAGTTCACATTGATCTCGGGTGAGATGTTCCCTTGAATGGGAGACATGACACGATCAACGGAGTGATAAGGTGAAGATAGAAGAGACGGAAAGTCAATAAGGACTCTTCTAAGAAGACGAGAAAGAAGCATTCCATAGGGAAGACTTGACTTAGGCTCAAGAATAACAAACCTAATTCTTCTAGCTATAAAAAATGCGAGATTGTAAGGAGTTGTGGTGGCAACACAATACAACATGTGTGCAAGACAAGCGGGTACTGAATCCCGATTCCCATCAAGACACATTGCATTTTCCCTAATGATTTCAGCCCAAGGAGACATGAAATCATTAATATCACTAGATAGTAATTCCCAAGGAGAGAGAGTTCGAACAACTCCTTGAAATTTACCATGAATAGGATGCTCACGAGGTTTAGAAATGGTATGAATGATGTTCGAAGGAGTTGGAAGCACGATCACATAATGAGCATCAATAGGGGCCGATTCTAAGGAGTCTAAACTCCAAGCATCGGTGAATCGACATTGACCATTAGATGGCACTCCAATAATATCATCGAATTCATGAAGAGTGTAAATAATGATTTTCCCCATAATGGAAAATCGTATAGACAGACCATTATTGATGCTTATCAATGTGAATGAGCTAAAGAACTCCATAAGAAACCAAGGAAATATTGGCTCATCAATATCAAGAAGACAATAAAACCCAATAGATTTAAACATGAAGCGAATAAACTCATTTTCGAAATTGGAACAAACAATGCGTCCTTCATGGAAACAACAATGTTCGAGAGACTTAGACGAGTTTTTGTGAGAGTGAATCAAAAGAGGGTGAGAGGGCATGTATGCTCGTGTTCGTTCGCGATCTGTTTGATATCTTGAAGACATGACAAGTACCTAAACACGAAAATATCTATCCAATCACTCATATGAAAAATTAAAATCAACAAACAAAGAATATGAGAATGTGTTATATCAATTTCTTGACAAACAAAGGATTGAATCCATATCATTCTCATGTTCACAATGTGTCTATTCCATCATTGACCAAGAACACATGATCTATGTTATATCAACAATGGATTAGAACATTGGTTTTTCAAAACAAGGTTTTTAGGTAAGCATTAACAATGTCATTACCTACTTGTTCATGGGTTCATCTCAAATCCATCTTTTAACCAAAATCATTTAGCCTAAATTCGGATTTGTTCTACAAGTGGGTTTTAGTGAAATCTTAATGAATATCAACCTAAGGAATCATAGTAAGATTACCATGTCAAACCACATGCCTATTAAGGTTTTAATTCAATTTCAATTTTAAAAATCCCCAATTATGAAAGGATGAGCCCTAGAACAAAATAGATGAAATTGAAAGAAAATACTTACAATTAATTGATGTTAGATGAAGGATGAGTGAAACCCACAACTTGGAATCAATTAATTTGAGTGATTGAAGGTTTTGGAAGCTTCAACAATGGTGGAAAAGAAAACCCGTCGGCTGTGTGTTTTTGGGAGAGAGAGAGTTTGGTTTGAAAAAGAATAAAAAACACAAATTGGCGCTCTGACAAAAGTTACTGCCCGCGGTACCTTATCGATAAGGAACCGCGGGTTTGAGCCGCGGAGATAAGGAACCGCCTGCAGAGGCAGGTTTCTATCTCTGAAAAACGCCAAATTTTGAAAATCCAGTTTTTCTAAAATACTTAAAATTAAATCATGAGCCTTTTAGAATATCATTGGATCATCATAACACTAAGCAATATGCCTTAACGAAGGATTACGAGTTAAATCAAGATCGAAAAGAACCGAAACGGACAAACGACTACTCGTAGCAAAACGACTAAGTGGAGAGAAATCAAGGGAAGTGAATTAAAACTAGGATCAATGCTCAAGGGATTAATGACAATCTTCAAGTAGTTGAAACGAAGAGCTTGGGTCATATGTAGTGGTTTAAGACGTGCCTTTCCGGCGAAACGATAAACGGCTTTGGTAATGAATGAGCACAAAGCAATTATTCAAGTCTAAACTAAGATCACTTTCAATAATAGTCTTAGTCTAAACTAAAATATGAGCAAAGTATTAATTCACTTTCTCTCCCACAAAGGGCCTACTAACCGTATGGGTGCAAACCATGGAAATCATGCTTGATACTTTAAGCTTCTACTAACTCACTCTACATCACCATAGTGAGTCAAGTATCCAAGCAATGAAGGTTTCAGAGGATAAAGGAAAAGAAGCACAAACCACAAATAAATGTCAAGGCAAGGATGCCGAGAACAAGCACATAGTCAAGTAATGATCAAGAGAATGATCAAAGGGCGTGTGGGAGAACGAAAGTGCTATGCCCAATCAATGACTATGATGAGTACTAAGTCTTCAAGGACTAGTATCATTCCCAATCATCTTGGTATCATCATTCAAAGATGTTAAAGATCAATGAAGATGATTCTTCTACAAGTGCAAGTAACTCAAACCACAACCAATTAAGTGATTGATCTTCATGAGTACCTACATAAAGCAAGATGAAAACTAGTAGATATATTTCAAGAGTATATCTAAAATGCATAAAGGCAACTAATCTTAAGTGGGATGCAATATTATCAATTAAAAGACCTATTTTTCAAAGAAAACATAGTTTTGACCAAAGAGAAACTTTAGTACAACTAGACCTTCTAATTTGAGGAGACAATGGATCGATCCAAGTTTTAAAGTACAATATACTTCAAAGATCTTGAGTGACCATCGCTCTGATACCAATTGTAGAAACTAGAAGGGGGGGTTGAATAGTTTCTCTTCGATTGTTGACCAAATTAAAATTGCTTTCAATTTGGTTTGTATCAAAACTATCTTTTACTTAAAGCTAAGTTGCATAATGATTAGGTTCAACTGAAATGCACTAGCAAGAATAATAAGCAAGTATAATGATAATGAAATAAGTAAAGATCAAGGAAGGAAACAACCTAGTGGGAAGACACCAAGATTTATAGTGGTTCGACAACGAGGCTCTATCCTCGTTTCTACTCCACTCCTCGAGTACACCTACTCCAGATTTCCACTATATCCACAAGCTCCCTTCTCGGCGGAGAAAACCTTACATCGTTGCTTACATTATTTTCCGACACTAAGCTAAATGTCGAGACCTAATCTTTAGCTAGGACTAATCTACACGACGTTGCCTACTTCACAATTTAACGACACAAGGCTAGATGTCGAGTTCTAATCTTAAGGTAGAACCAATCTTCACGACGTTGCCTACTTCACCATTTTACGACACAAGGCTAGATGTCTAGTTCTAATCGAAAGCTAGAACCAATCTTCACGACTCTTCACTTTGAAGGTAAGTGAGAACTTCACACAACACCACTACTAATCACTTTAAAGTTTAGTGAGAACTCACAAGACACAACCACATCACTTTATAGTTTAGTGAGAACTCCTAATCAAATCTATTACAACTCAACTAGACTTATACAAGTACACACATGTAGCTTGGATTTACACAACACAAATCCAAGCAAACACATATGCAATGGATGTACACAACAAATCCAAGTATTCACACATAACTTGGATGAACACAACTAGTCCAAGTATTCATAAATACATTGGATTGACCTAAAACAAAAAGGTATCATGATGAATATGACTAGCTCATAAATTCATCTTTATCACTACACTAGTGAGTGAGTGATATTCTCATTGGACATGGTAAAGGAGGGGATCAAGAGGATAATCATATGTAAACATCCTTAACAAATTAAGTGATCATTTACTAATGATTATGTTAGAGAAAATAGAAAAAGGGCTGAGAAAAACGTCCAAGAGGCTTGCTGGAAAATGAGATTTGACCCACTATTTAAAGGAGACAAAGTTACAACGGATCTATAACGGCTACTGTGCGCGGTACCTTATCTCACCCCGCGGTACCATATCGCTAAGGTACCGCGTAGCTACTTAAGGTACCGCCACTAGACCCCGCTCCGTTTTTTGTCTTTTAGTGGGGTGGGAATATCTGAGGTATTTGAACCCTTCAAAGGATATTCTAACAGCATTTGGAATATGCCATTTTCAAATTTTCATTTTCCATTTTAATAAAACATTTTCTAAAAAAGAAAGTTTATTAAAAAGTCTTTTGTCTTATTAACAAAAGTGAGTTTTAAGGATAATTATTTTGATGATCACTAAGTATGATTAAGAAAGGTTAGTGATATGATTATTACCTTGATGATAGTGTTAGTTAAATAATTCGTTTTGTGTTTCTACACTAAATGTGTTGTATGGTTTGTTGTGATCAAAACTAAGAAAGATTAGTTAACACTAATAATGTTTTTAGGCATTACTTGCATTAACAATTTTTATTAATAAGTCGATGCACTTTTACATATGAATGACAATGATCTCGTTTTTAAGCATGGTATGGGGAACGTGAAACTTGAGGGTGATTAAAATTCATGATACCAAAAGCCCTAATCAACGTCATTGATTTCTTTACGAGTTATTTTCATTAAACACTTTCAAGAAGAAGAATAAATAATTATACTCAAGCATAGTGTAGTGCATATCAATATGGCCAAGATGGATTAATTATACGAAAAGTATACTCTAGAGCTTTTAAATAATGCATTACATAAGGGCATGGCAATGGTCAAGTGGAGGGGCATCTGATGAGTGTGAAAACACACATCATTTATAACCTAAAAACCAATTAAAACACGAATAAATACATTATATTAAAGTGTAAAATATTAAAATTACGCGGGTATTTTGTATTTAGGTGTTTTCAGGTAAATAAGATACATTTGGAACAAATACGAGCATTTACTGGAATACTCTGACAAAAGAATGAAGAAAATGACAAACAAGCCTTCAAATACTACTTTTGCCACATTAATGAAGAATCAAGGACTGAAGATGTAAATTTGCAAAATATAATACAAAGGAAAAAAAACTGCTTGAAACTACAAGGGCCAGTTTTGTCATTTACTGAAAGACTTATTACCAGCAACTAGCTGGACCAATTAGGAAGGAAATAAGGGTTCAATTGGATCACCACATAGACTACTATCAACCTTTGGATGAGGATAAAAGATAAAAGGTTCTGATTTTGTTCCATGACACATACATTCCAACCATTAAGAACTCTCCACGTCAGCAGTCTTCTCAAGAAGCAATTCGAGATGAAAGAGATGGTTTCAAAAAAAAAAAACAGAAAAGATGATCATGTGTGCATCCTCAACACACCTGGACAAATTAATTGTCTTCAAATCAAGTGTAGCAAAACCCCCCAAATCTGGGAATTCATCATGAATATTAATCTTGCACATGGCAGGCGACGATTGGATTGAACACGTTTTTCA